>CAMZMU010000034.1:40608026-40693936 GCA_947311845.1 Poa pratensis
GTTTTTCACTCTCTGATGGGCTTCTGCACAAAGATGGGATAGTTTGGATAGAAGCTAATGTGGTATTGCAAACCAAAATAATCACGTCATTCCACTCCTCAGCTCTTGGTGGGCACTCTGGTATTCAAGCTACGTACCAGAGATTAAAGAACTTGTTTGCTTGGCCTGGCATGAAAGTCGTTGTGGAGGAATTTGTGAAACAATGCACCATATGTCAACAGGCCAAACATGAGAACTGCAAGTCTCCTAGTCTCATCCAACCGTTAGCAGCACCATCTGCACCTTGGCAGTCTGTCTCCATGGATTTCATAGAAGGCTTGCCCAAGTCATGTGGCTACGATGTGATTCTGGTAATTGTGGATAGATTCACTAAGTATGCGCATTTTCTACCACTGAAACATCCATTCACTGCTGCCACAGTCGCTCGGTTATCTTGGATAATGTGGTGAAGTTGCATAGCCTGCCCATATCAATCATATCAGACAGGGATAAAAAATTGTTGGAAATATGCCCTAGAGGCAATAATAAAATTGTTATTATCATATTTCCGTGTTCATGATATATGTTTATTTTCCGTGCTATAATTGTATTAACCGAAAACATAATACATGTGTGGTTGCATAAACAACACCGCATCCCTAGTAAGCCTCTACTAGACTAGCTCGTTAATTAATGATGGTTATGGTTTCCTAACCATGAACATGAGTTGTTAATTAATTAACAGGATCATGTCATTAGAAGAATGACGTGATGGACAGACCCAACTAAGCATAACAATATTGATCGTTTCATTAAGTTTTATATTGTCATGCCTTTTATTGTCAAGTATCCTATTTCTTAGACCATGAGATCATGTTATTCCCGGTACTGGAAGAATACTTTGGGGACATCAACCATCGCTTCGTGACAGGGTGATCATAAAGGTGTCTTACGGGTATCTCGGAAAGTACTTGTTGAATTACATGAATCAAGACTGGAATTTGTCCCTCCGTGTTTCGGAGAGATATACTCTGGGCCCACTCGGTAGTGCACATTCGGTAAAGCTTGCAAGCACATGACTAATGAGTTAGTCACAGAGAATGTTGTATTACGGAACGAGTAAAGAGTACTTACCGGTAACGAGATTTAACTAGGTATAGTGATACCGACGGTCAAATCTCGGGTAAGTAAAATATCGCGTGACAAAGGAAATTGTATACGGATTATAGTGGTCCACGACATAGTGGTTCAACCGATAAAGATCCTCGTTGAATGTGTGGGAGTCATTATGGATATTCTGGTCCCTCCAATGGTTATTGATCGGAGAGGTGTCTCGATCATGTCTGCACGTTCTCGAACCCGTAGGGTCGCACACTTATCGTTCGGTAACACTAGAGTAGCTCTGGGATAATTTTGTTAATGGTGTCTGAATATTGTTCGGATCTCGGATGAGATCCTAGACATCACGAGGAGGTCCGGAAGAGTCCGGAGGTAAAGATTTATATATGGCAAGTTGATTTCAGGGTTCCGGAAAAGTTTGAGATATTTTTGGCAGAGTGTCGGAATGTTCTAGAAGGTTCCAAAAGGTCCCACCATGGGGCCCACCTGTCCCGGACGACCAAGGGTGGTCCACTGGTCCATTTGACTAGCCCTCCTTGGTCCATGTGGTCAATCAATGGGTAGCCCTTAAATGGGGGTTACCACTCTTGAAAGAGGGGGTACTACCTTTTAAAGGAGAAGGGGTTACCACTCTTTAAAGAGGGGTTACTACCATGGGAATTAAGTGGCTGCAGCTCCCTTGCCTATATAAGAGATGAGAGAGGCACACCATGCGTGGCTACTCGCTGCCGCATCTCCTCCTCCCTCCCGCACACCGCTTGGCGAAGCCCTGCCCGCGGGAACTCTCCACCATATCCACCACCACGCCGTCGTGCTGCTGGAATCGATCCCAACTACTTCTCCCTCTAGCTTGCTGGATCAAGAAGAGGGAGACGTCATCGAGCTGTACGTGTGCAAGCCTCCGGAGGTGCTGCTCGTTTGTGGTGCTGATCGGATCGAACATCATCAAAAACTTCACCGAGCTACGTTGAATTAAACGTTCAACGCGCGTGTTCTTCGACGGTATGATGAACTACTCTCCCCGTTACTAGCATCTTCTAGATTGGATCTTGAGTGTTGCTTCCGCATGTGAGAGAATTTTTTTGTTTTCTATCGCGCAAAGTCCTACAAAAATTTACTAGTGCATTTTGGCAGAACTTGTTCAAAGGTTTGCATACACAACTCAACCTTAGTATTGCATACCATCCTCAGTCTGATGGTCAGACAGAGAGAGTCAATCAATGCTTGGAGCTCTATTTGCGTTGTTCAGTTTCTGCTGCTTCGCCAACAAAGTGGGTAAAATGGCTTCCGTTAGCGGAATATTGGTACAACACATGGTATCATACAACACTGGGGTGCTCTCCGTTTAAGGCATTGTATGGCAGGGAACGGTGCATGGTCTGCTGCCCATTACATCTAAAGCTACACCGGAAGAAGTGTCGGATATGCTACAGGAACGACAACAATTATCCACATTCCTGCAGAACTAGTTAGACCGAGCTCGCCGTCGCATGAAGAGAGTGGCTGACGAAAAGAGGTCTTTCAGGGAATTCCAAATTGGGGAGCAAGTGTTGCTGAAGCTACAGCCCTATGTCCAGAAGTCAGTGGTATTCCGCCCTTATCTAAAGCTATCATTCAAGTATTTTAGGCCGTACAGTACTGGCAAAGTTTGGCACTGTGGCATACAAGCTGGAACTTCCGCCAAACAGTCAAGTACATCCAGTATTTCATGTCTCTCAACTCAAGACTTACATCCCAGATCATACTCGGTGTATTTCGAGCCGGAAGAAATACTCGACAGAAGACTGATCAAGAAGGCTAACGCATCATACTTGCAGGTGCTTATCAAGTGGTCCACTCTTCCTCCAGCTCTCGCAATATGGGAAGACTACAAAGTTCTTCGTCGCCGCTTTCCGGCAGCAGCAGCTTGGGGACAAGCTGCATCTCAAGGGGGCGTCAGTGTCACGCCTGACGTGCCATCGAGTGAAGACAAGGCGGCAAGTGAAGATATGCCTTCGGAAGATGAAGACGGAAACTAGCTGGCAGCGTGACCTGCGCGTCGCTGTCGTGAAGGGGTTGCCAGCTGCGTCTGGTGATAAGAGGATGCCGTGTGTGGCTATGCTTGGTTAGGAAGAAATTAGAACCTGCTCTATTTTTCCCTGTCTCCTTTTCTCTCCCCTACCTCGAACTACTTCTCTGGATCTAGATTATCTATGAACATGTGTATCCGAGGTTAGGTGAATTCGTTCATACACCACGGTATATAACAGGAGTATCTCCGATTGGAATTGATTGTTCGCTAGTTATACATCACGTTTATACAAAACTAGCTATCCGTCCGCGACAATTGAAAGGGATAGGAGGGAGTATCTTACTACATGGATTTCTCCGTTTGCGATACGTGCATGCATTTTTCGTCAGGTCATCTCCGTGTTGGGAGCTTGTCAAAGCAAACAAATACCTCCGTAGTTTACATTGTGTCTTTGTCAATGGCGAGTCCAGGAATTAATTTGAGGGTGGACTGAAAGTTAGCGACGAGTAAACTAAATGTTGTTTCCGAAGAAAAATAATCATTATCTAAGACATGAAATTATTTAAGACAAATATACCACAAAATTTCACGTCAAAATCATACAATTCACACACTAATAATCTAGTATTAGAAGAGCAACAACAAATCATCTTTGCATTTTCTGGCCCCTTATGAAATGCCTCTTTCACGTTTTTTTCTTGTCCTTATACCAGTCCAATAGCTCTAAGAAATTGCCCTTGTTGATAGAAGTGGAGGATTCATCAAATGTGGTATCATTGCTCTCATCAATTGGGGATCAGTTCTATCATTAGTTGGAGTAGGAAATGTGCTCAAAACAGTTCCGGGTATTGGATCTGGGTTCACATTAGTTGTGACATGCTCAGGTTCAACACAAGGAGTGTTTGAGCTACTTGCATAATCAGTGTGGATACTCATATTCTTTCTCTTCATTTTTGCAAATATGGAAACAAATTGAATTGGATATAAATCAATTCAAACGTACATGGACAAATGAACTATTAATTGCAATCGACAGGTTGCAAAATAGTTTAAGGATTGGACAAATAAGCACTGTTGCCGAACGCCGATGCGCCCAGCCTCCCATGTCGTAGCCCCTCTATCTGTGTGCCACGTCTGGCGTGAGTATCTACCGCCGGCATCCCGAAAGGCCAACTCGCTCCTCCAGCCACCGCCCAAATCGCCCGGCTGGCAGCCTCTAGGGTTGGCACGTGGGAGCGTCTGGTCGTGGGCGTGGCTGCTGCCAGGGTGCGGCGCTCCGGAAATAACCCTCTCCGCCAGATCCCCGGTTACTGTCGTCGGTGGCTCGGCTGGTCCCCGGCGAGCAATGGCTGCTGCTCTGCCTATGCCTTGAGCGAGGGAATTTCCGATCAGACAGGATGTGCGCTGCTGGTCAGCGTGGGCATGTGCGTTGAGTCAATGGGTTGATGTATTTTTTCTTTTTTGGAGGGCAGGCTGAACCTTGTTAAATCGTGTCTACTGGACTCGCCTTTGGTCTTTTTCATGGTTATCGATCCTTTTTAAGAAAAATACATATTAATATCGTGGAGATACTAATTACACCCACTCTCTGCAACAGCTAAGTACCCTAATGGCATTACGGATGCGCACAGCCAAAAAAGAAAAGAAAAATAAACTAAAAAGAAAAGTCCCGTTACAGAGTTCCAGTCCTTACAGTAGCAGCACAACCACCACCAAGACAACACCTAATGTACAAGTTCTTCAAAAGCAACACCTTCAAGAAGGAAACAATGCACAAGCATCGTCATCGCCCGATCGTAGATTTTGGGTTTTCACCCTGGAGATAGTCCCCACTCTCAAAACAATGCCTTCAGCAAGGCCATTGCCAGGCACAACTAGTTAAAACCAGCCCTTGGATTTTCACCCTGAAAGGTGAGACTTCGAACTTCACCTGTGTTGTCGCCCACACTTACATACCGCTGCTATGAAATCCCAAAACAGCAAGCTAGTTCCTCATCGCCACAAAGACTCCAATCACCATTACTAGTCCTCCAATCTCGGCTTTCATGACATTCTCCGCGTCTGACTTCACCCTGGAGCTAAACATATCCCATGATGGTAACAGATAGCAGAGCTTTGCACCGCTCCCTCCTTAACGGAGAACAATGGGCACGACCGAATCCCATCCGATCTAGCAGTCTCCTCGCATAACACACACATGTGAGTTCGTTGGCGGAGCCTTCCGAAACCCAACACTTCGGCCAGATCAGGGAGGACCGACGTCAGGCAGATCTTCGCCTTGTCCCAAGAGCAATCTTAGGACCACCACCTTTATTCAGGCCGAGCCCCCACGCAACCGGCCATCCCGGCCACCCAACCCACCAGAAACCGGTAGATCGAAGGCAACCCTGGCCGCAACGCCCGCAAGGCGATGAGCAGCCCCGCATGCCATCACGCCGTACACGCCCCTTTCCGGCTCCGCTCAGCGCGAAGCGCTGCCATCAGGGTGTGTCCACCAAATCCCGCTGCCACCAAGGGTGCACGCAGACGGGGGTCGCCACCACCACCGACGTCGACAGCGGAAGCAGTGGCCAGGGAGGCCCGATTCCGGCGGCTTTTCTCTAGGGCTTGGGGCACCTCCGGAGCCGCCCCACGCGAGGCGACCCGGGAGGAGATCTCCGGGCGCGAGGAGTGAAGGGGAGGCTGGAGAGGTGGCGGTGACTTGGGTTGAAGTGGCAGCGGCTAGGGCTAGAGAGAGGAGAAGGCGGCTAGAGAGACGAGGTAGCTCGTACATAGATACAAGTCTAATCTTGTGGACTCAAAGTAACGCATAGCGCCTTATGGAAGCTACTCCCTGATCCTTATTCGTCATGCAATTACAAAACTGACCGATGTCACCTCGATGAAGCAAGCTGCTCAGGTTTCTCTTAGTGTTAACGAAAAAAACTGACTTATTTAAAAAACAATATTAAAAATGAACTGAATTCAAAAATATTTCATGTTATGACATTTTTTTCATGACGTCCGCACCTAGAGCGTCATGAAAGATGGCACAACGGCATGGTCAAGATCGCCATGCCACACAGTTGACCACATCACATCAACACAGTAGGTCTGCATTGTGTAAGTATGCCACCTTGTGCTAGGGCGCCATGCAGCTACGACCTCCCCACCAGAATCCAACCTGTTTTTTCTTCTTCCCAGCGAAATAGGGAGCCGCCCAGCCTCCTCCGTTGCTTCTCCTCTTTTTGCGAAATACAGTATAACGCAGGCGTTCATATACACGCGCACACACTCATCCCTATGAACGCACGCACGCACACCCTACCCCTATGAGCACCTTCGAGAGACCGAGTTGGCGGGTCGAGTCTTGAGATTGACGAAGTCACCACGGGCGTCTCGCTGTCGACGGGAACGTCGCCTCCTACTGAAGAAAATTCCGCCATAAATGAGAAACACCAGCGTCAAACCTGGGGTTTGAACTCTGTTGGGCTGGGAGTACAACCACCCTCCTAACCATCTTGCCACAGGCAGGTTCTCTCTCTCTCAAATACCCATCCCAATGTGGATTTACACCCCCTTCAATCTCTCAACCTATTCACCTCCACCCACTTCTTTTTATTAGTTGAAATCTACGTATTTGATCAATATGGAGAAACACTAGTTCATTCACATCTCAAACATTGGATATTTGTACTTGTATTAGTTAGATATATTTGCACTTGTATTCATAGACCGGTACGACACACAAGAACTATGAATTTGTTAGATTGGTACTAGTATATTTGCACTTTTATTTCGGAGATGGTACTAGCATTGGTAGTTATTGATATTTACATATGGACCTTACATCATGTTTTTGGCTGGTTATATTCTTTGTCGTAAGCTCTGACGATTTCGAGTTATGGCTCGATCACGCCTATGATGGGTGGATGAATGAGATAGTGAATATGGGTGATGAAATGTGTCCCGTTGTCCCGTTCGGCTAGCCCCCATTCATGCTTATACACTTGGTGGGAAGTGGGGTTACAGTGTGTCAAATGAGTTTATAGATGGTCGCGGCGATGTTAAACTCTAACAAGATAATTTAAATCCGATCTAGGTAGATTTGCTTTGAATATCTCATAGAATCCCTTTTCGGCAATCTTTGCATTCGATCCCCGCGCCTAGGGTTTAAATCCTTTTGATGGGCCACCATTATGAACCAGGCCACCATTTGCCTGTGTGGACCTACATGGAGCCATGACATCGTCAGTACCCGCTGAGACTTTCGTGATCATGGAGAGGCGCCGCCAACTTAAGTTAAATACTTTTGTTTCCATACCAAGTTGCTAATATCCATTACCCGATAAGTGTCCTCAGGAGCGAGGTTTATTGCAGACAGGAATGGAGAAAGGGGGTGCTGTGGGGACCCCGGACTAGCTGTCCGAAATACCCGGTTATGCATCACGCAACGATCCCGTGATCAGTCTGTCGTTGCACATAACCCGAACTGGATACCAAAGTTTACATCCATTACAGTACCGAATTTAAAGTCTTACAACACGGTCTCACGGACCAAGTCTTACATAGGTGCCTTCGTGGGCCAAATCACAGCAAACAGCGGAAGCTACGATATCGTCGACCAAAACACGTCTTCAACCCTACAGCAGCTTGACTTATGAAGTTCCTAGTTCGCATAATCGGCGCCAAACTCCTCCTTATCGTAATGCTCCTCGAAATCTGGCTAAGACAATAGTCAGGGACGAAACCAATATGAGTACATTGGATTGTACTCACAAACTACCCCGCTAAGAACATGCACTAGTTTTGATTTTAATTTTTATAAACACTTTTATTTTAGAAAACATCTCTGTATCTTTGTTGAAAAAGGGAAGAATAGAATTTTTATAACTTTCTCTAAAAATCATGTTTTTCCTCCAAACTCCTCTTTTACCGACCGTAGCCCTTCATGGTCATATTTCTCCGGCCACCTTATACAGATCCTTTAGTATAGGTACCAACATATCTCCATTTTATTTTCAAAACTTTAAAACTTTGCACATAGGTCATAGGACAGCCTCCCAACTGTCCATTACCGAGGACTCGGCAATTCGAATAGTTTTACACTCTGCAGAGGTAGCACGCTTTCCCCACATCCATCCGGTAACTCATCGTGTCAGCCACGTTCCGCCATACAAGGTGTATGCGAGTTGAATTACCGGCCATAGCCTGTCCTTTGCTCATGCTAGTATAGGACCCTGCCCGTATGACACTTTCCATCGACACTCAGTCCAGCCCTTCGGAACCTAAGTGTGAGGACTCATAGTTTTGCCCGGCGACCCAAAGGTGGTGTCTTCTATCCTCCTCCTTCTTTTCTCCTTTTTTTTGAGCGAGGACCCAGGCCAGGGGTAGGTCACCGAACCATCCCCTCACGAAACGGAGTCATCTCCCTTGTTGAGGTATCCGATACTAATATGAGCAAATTATATGACTACGCACATTCCTATATTGAGGTAAATGTGGTCGCACAGGGTAAGGTTGGCCGTCATAGTACTAGACACAATGTGCATTTTTGATAAACTCCTTCATACTCCATCATCTCCACATGGGTCTATATAATTCCACCCAATATTTCTCCATAAGAGGGTTTTGAAAACATAGGTGTTTTCCATCCTATAGTTTGATAACTATAATCCATCTAATAATTCTATATAGGTGTCAAAATATTATAATTATATTTTGTAAAAAGGGTTTTCAAAATCATTGTTTTTGTGGCGATGCCACATAAATCATGTAACCAAAATAGGTGCATATAGATGCATGTCCAGAGAAGTAGCTTGCCTTGCTCAACAAAGTTCCCGGTGTCTTTCTCTTCTCGTTCAACGAATTCCCCCTCGTCGCAAGTCCGGCAACGTTTTCGTCTACGTATCGTAAAGCAAGCAAAACACAATATCACCATACAATTCTACCAAGCAAGCAACCATTAACACACAAGTTCAACTTAGACAAACATCTAACGTTCTATAGAAGTGATACAATTGAATTTGATTTAATTTAAACTATTATTAATTTTATACAACCTTTATTAATTTCAGAAATGGGTTACACACGATTTATTTCACCATTTAATTTATGTTGATCACGAAATTATGCCCTTTTAGGGGTACTAACTATGATTAATTGCGAGCTACCAAATTGGTTTCAAGTCATTTGGATAAATAATTTATTAACTAAAAAGTTTTAGTACAGAGATTAATTACACATGTTTTAGCTACTGGTTAAATTTTGTTGCTTATAAAAATAAGTCCTTTTAGAGGTAACTAGTACTTACTAAATATGAGCTAACATAATTTACCCTAAGTGATTTGGATTAAGCATTGATTAACTAAAATTAATATAGTGCAGAAGGGTTTACAAAATTTAGTTTAATACCTAATTATTTATGTTGCTTAATTCATTCTACAAAAATTATGGAGGCTAGGTTTACCCAATACTAAGCTAACAAAATTGGAATCATGTCATTTGGATTAACAGAGTATTAGAAACAAACAAGTTTGTGTTTTAATCCTGTTGAAACATTTTAAATACTACACATTTGTTATTGATCTAAACATGATGAAACTAGTTTAGTTGCACAGGAAATTTCATAAGCTTTCTCTAGAATTTTGGTACAATTTATTTGGACTAGTATTTCTAGAGATATTGAATTTTAAACATGGCATCAGAAAAGGATTTTTAATTCCAGTTTTAATTCAATTAAAATCCCGCGCTCGAAAATGTTTAAAACCCTGACGGGTGGGGCCTACCCGTCAGTGGCTCAGCGAATTAATTCGCTCCCGCGCGGATATTGCTTAAATTGCTGACAGTGGGGTCGGACAGTAAATTGCATAAGCTATGCAGGGAATTTTAGTTTGCTAAATTTGGATTTATAAAACTCTAGATATTAATTATTTAGTGAAAAAGATACTTTTTACAAGATTTAATTTAGACCACCGAACCCTACAAAATTTGAATCAATCAATTTGCATGCTCGAGGATTAAATGGTGGATTTAAACCTAGAGCAGATCTAACAGGATTTATCAAACGGAAAAAGATTTAACGAAAAAAAAGTTAAACGGGCCAGATCTGGCCCAGACCTGGCCGTTCGGCACGAAGGCGGCCCAGCCTCGCGTGAGACGAAGCGGTACGCCGCGGTCGTCTTCGGCAAATCCTAGTTGCCGCGTACCGCGGAGCGCAATCGCTCCCGCGTACCCTCGTCCTTCTCCACGCGCTGAAGTGGGCCGACCCAAAAGCGAGGGAAGGAGACGACGGCGATGGCCACAGGAGCTGAAGGAGACCGCGAGGGGAGGGGAGGGCTACGCGGTGCGGACGAGTCGGCGGCGGGCGGGCGACGTGGCTGGCCGCGGCGACAGGAGAATGGAGCGACCCGGAACCGCCGGAGACGCGGCTGGCCGCGGCGGAGGCGGTGGAGGCGAGCAAGAAACTTAACGGGGGGTGCGGGGTGCAGGTGCGTTGGGGGAGCTCGCCGGAGTGGGAGGGGTTTAGAGGAAAGCCGGGGGCGGCGGCGGACCGATGGAGGAGGCGGCTGGGGCAGGGCGAGGCGGCGCGGTAGTGACGCCGGCCGCGGGTGGCGGCAGCAGGCGGTTCGGCCGGCGGCTGGAGGCGGGTCGACGATGGTGGGAGGAAGAAGAAGAGGCGAGGAAGAAGAAGGATAAGGTGCGCGAAGGTTTGTTGCGTCCACGTACCGCGGCAACTAGGGGCCCCCGTCGTCTTCCTCGCGAGCGCACGGACGCGCGAGGTGAGCAGGGAGCTGGGCGAGGACGGAGCCCTCACCTAGGGGGTTTGGAAGAGGCGGAGGTGGTGGACAACGTGTGCGGAGGTCCGGGGCGGTGCGGGGCTGGCAAAGTTCTTCTCGGCGAGCTCCCAATGGACGGCGTGGTCGAGCACGCCCACGACGGACACGAGACGGCGACGGCAACTCCGGTGCTCCTAAAAAGAAAAGGTGATGTCCATAAGATAGCTCGCGATGAGGGGATCTCAGAGAAACGAAAATGGCGGAGGATGATGGACGAAATTGCTCGCGAGCTTCCCGGCAAGGTGGCGGTCGTGAGAGAGGAAAAACTCCGGCTACGCTGAGCCAGAGCACGATACGGCTCGCTCTCTCTCTCGGGTGACAGAGGAGTGGAGTGGAGGAAGCAGGGAGCAAGTGGAGAGGGTGTGGCGAGGTGTGGTGGAAGTGTGGCCTCGGGTAGGGATTTTATAGGCCGGCGGCCGGTCCATGGTGGACGGGGCGCACGGGAGGGCTAGGGTTATCGGCGGCTCGCCATTGGAGGGCAGGGGCGGTGTGGCAACGGCGTCGGGTGCCGTTAGGGTTTAGGGGGTGGCGAGCTGTGCGCGGAGAGGTGGGCGCCGGCGTGGGACGGACGGCGTCCACGGCGCACCCATAGGTGTTCGTCAGCACGCTGGCGTCACCGTGGGGCAGCCGGGGTGACGTGAGCATGTCCGTGGGGTCGCGGCGAGCGAGGTGAGTGGCCAGGGCGAGGCGTGCTTGCTGGGGTGCCGAGGTGGCGAGCGTCGGCGTCGGCGTCGACGTGCTCGGCGAACGCGGACTGGGCGAGCTGGATACGGGGCAGGGGCAATCTCGGGCGCGTGGCGTCGACCAGTGGCAAGGGAGGAGGGTCATGGGGGTGCAGTGGCGTGCTCACGGGGCCTGGCGCGGACGGCGGCCTCCTGCTCGCGTGTGAGACCGAAGGGGGAGACAAGAAGAAGTTTCCAACAGGAAACGGCCAAAATTGGCGTGCTCTTCTTGTGCAAAGGGTACTGGGGTGAGAGAGAGATGGAGAGGGGCGAGTTGGGAGAAGAAATTTGGTCGAATCCGACCAATTTGAATTTGAAATTGAGAATTAGGGTTCGGTTGCTACCAAGTGTTCGATGAAATGCCTAAGTGAAAACTTTATTTTGATTTTTGAATTATTTGTTGATGATTAGTTGTGGGGTGATTTATCAAGCAGTGTGGACTTTTATTGGGTTTTTAGTACAATTATAAAATAGGGATTTGGAATATACTTGGAGTTAAAAGAATAAAATTGGATTTCATTTTTGAGTAAAATTAAATAATAGTAATTATAATTTTGAGAAGGGAAGGGTATGGAAAATGAGGTGGTCATTCAGTCCATCTCATCCATGGAATTATTCTCATAGAGAAAATAATGTTTGAGAAGTTTTAGGAAAATAGATAGAGAGAATATAATTGAATAAGATTATTTCTTAATTCATGACCTTATTTTTAAGTGTGGTATAAAATTATGGATTGTTTTATTTCAAGTCACATTCCAATTTATGAAGAGGTGTGTTGCGAAATTTAAATTGTTCAACCAATTTGGGGTAATTAATTCACACAAGCAACGATGTAACAAGAAGATAACAATCAACACAAACATATGACAAACAAGCAAACAATATAAGTTTTCCACCAAATTTCAATTACTTAATTAGGTGGTAGAATGGTGGTCAAGTATCATCATGACAACAATAGTGTTGAAACAAGCTAACTCAATAATGTGATATTTTTCAAAAGGTTTGCTAAAATATGTGGGTAATATATTTCCCACTTTTATTTATTTTGAAAAGAGTGAAAATAGGAGTTTATAAAATAGGTGTTGTAAATATCCAAGTTGAAGAATATGTAGGAGATAGCATATAGATCCCCATATTTTTGGAAACACATAATTTTTGGAAACACTTTTATTTTCTCAAATAATAGGTATTTTGGTTGTTGCTAAAACAAAAGCATCATTGAAATGGAATTTGGCCAACATAAGGTTGGAAATGATATATGAATTTATTTTCCTTGTCATGACATGATCACCAGGGAGAATATATTTTTATTTAGGCTGAGTTCTTAGGTTAGTATTTATGGGTCAAACAAGTCACACAAGGTAAAGCAGACCAATAGGAAGGAAAAACACAACCATTAGGGAAACATTTCAAAAAGTTTTTGTTGGTTCTGAATTTTGGGTTCTGTAAAACTAAGTTTTTCTTGGTTCCAAAATTTGGGATGTGACAGGTGCTAACTAACTAGAGACAAAAAAAAGTTCTATTAGATTGCAACTAAAATTACCATAATAAAAAGTATATTTAAAACTAACACAAACATAAATAGTTGATGTCCAAATCAAAATTCTAAATTGGATTCGAAATCCCGGATCAACGGCACTATCATCCATATGCGTACTCTTTTTTTGTTGTTTAACTGTTAATAGAGGCATTATATATGTTTTATATAAAATCTATGTATCCTAGCAATTGATATAGAATGAAAGTGACAAACATTATTTCACTGGTTGTAATATTTCCGGGGATAGTTAGTCTGTACGTGCAATGCATGTTTTTGCAATAACTTCACAATATTTTCCTTGTAGTTAGAATCATGTTCCTATATTCGAAGACAGAATATTTCCAGATTGTCTTGGTTCTTTTCATATTCAAGCTTCTCACCTAATCGTAACTTGGCCGATCATCTCAGTGCAATTATCTAAGTTACACTTTTAGACCGATCCTTCCACCAAATTGAATATCCATGATCAACTGAGCATCCACTTGAAATTGTTGGAGATATGCTCTAGACGCAAATAAATAATAAGTATTTGTAGCATATCTCATTAAGTTTATAATTAGTTTTATACCATGCTATAACTGTATTAATCGGAATTGTTAATACACGTGTGGTATGTAAAACAAACCAGAGTCCCTAGTTAAGCCTCTACATAAACTAGTCCATCAGTCAATGGATGATCGTGATTTCCCGATCATATTGATTCATAATAGTTGATGATGGAGTCATTTTATTAGTAAGAATAATTTGATGGACGTTACCCACCAAAGTATTGCAAAAGGATCGTATCATGATAGTTTAACACTGCAATAGGAAAGTAACGTGATGGCTTATTCCTTAGACCGTGAGATTATATCAAGTCGCTGCTTCTGGAAGATACTTTGATCGCATCAAACATTATATCTTATATAGTGTGATAATAAAGGTGACACTTTCGGGTATTGAAAGGGAGTAGTCAGGGAGAGTAATCAAGAGCGGGATTTGTTCATCCGTGTGATGGAAAGATACTCAGGTCCCACTCGGTGAGATTATACCTATAAAAGCTGCGCAGCATATGACTAGGTCATTGGAGATATAATATCATGGAACGAGTTAAGTAACCCTTGTCGGTAACGAGATAAAACACAACATAGGATGTTGATGATCGTATCTCGGACAAAGGTAGTATCGATGGAACAAAGGGAATGAACATATTATGTTAACGATTCAACGACAATTTATTCTGGAATGCACAGGGGACGGCATAGTCATCCAGGGCTCCCTGACGGTCATTGGAGAGCGAAGGGTCTCGACCATGCCTGGAGTATTCCCGAACCGTAGGGTAACACACTTAAGGTCTTGACGACGTTTAGAGAACGGTTTGGATTTATCGGAATTATAGAAATAGGAAGAGAGAATAAATCGGAAGGGTTTCGGTGGAATCGGAAGGGTTCCGGTGAAGATCGAAAGGGTTTCGGGGAACACCGAAATAAGTTCGGAATGGTCCGTAAATTGTTACGGAGCTGCGAGAGATTAAATAATATGTAAATATATTTAATTATGAATTATATATATTTAATATAATTTAATATTAAATAAAAAGGAAAAATGGGCAAATTGCCTAAATGGGCCAGGAAGGCCCATATGGGGCCAGCCTCCATAGGAGGTGGTGCGGCTGGGCCATGGGGCCCACCCGGCCACCATGGGGTGCGGCCCTCCTTGGCCGGCGCACCACCCCCCTCCTCTCCCTTTTGTTTAGTCCCACATTGGGGAGCTAGGTGCTCTGGCAGCCCTGCTTCACCTAATAAATAGAGAGGCATATTAATTGGATTAAATATCTCTAAATACAATTTATTTTGTATGCCGGCATGAGTTAATTCTCCACCCGCTTTTATCTCTCTCTCCACCTCTAGCTGTGCGCGGTCCCTTTTTGGACAGGCGCGCACTTGAGAAATCCTATACCGCAGTGTGCGACGTCGTGCTGCGGAATTCCACCCAAAGTTCTCGCTTCCGCTATCTCGGCTGGATCGGGGAGCCCGGAGGTCATCGTCAAGGTCCGTACGTGTGCGAGTACTCGGAGGTGCCGAACACGTAGGCTCGGCACCGGAGCACCGTCATCGTCGCGCCGTCATCATCACCGTCGCGCCGCCCCTCTCTTCGTCACGCCAAGCTCTCCGCGACCTTGAGGTCGGCTACGTACGTCTTCATCGGCAACGCTTGTGCGGGAGCGTATTTCCTGCTTATCGGTCTACGAGGGTACGTGTCCGATATCTCCTCCGTTATTGCATTACTACATAGTGAGATCCTTGGCTAAGTTATGGCGTAAGCTAGCTAGAATTTTTTTGTTTTCTGCTACGTTTCCCAACAGTGGTATCAGAGCCGATCTATGCGTAGTATTGCTGTTACGGTTAGAACACATATGTTATGTGGGCATTGATCCTAGCATTGTTACCCTCTCGTGTGCATTTGCTTCTGTTGTCGGCATTGAGTTGATGAAACGGCCCGGACCGACCTTACGCGTAATCTTACGCGAGACTGGTTCCACACCTGACATGCGGCTTGCACCGTATATGTGGCTAGCGGGTGTGTGTCTCTCTCTCAATAGAGGACCTTGGCATCTTCAATGGAGGGCCCTGAAAAGGGTGTAATAGAGACAATGATTTGATCAGTGTTGTGGTTTATGTTCGTAGGTAAGAAACGGTTCTTTCACGAAAGCCTAGCAGCCACGTAAAACATGCAAAATTAAAGTAGTAGAGCGTCTAACTTTGTTTTGCAGTGGGGCAATTTTAATATGACATGGTTACGGTAAGTTTTGAATTTTTCAAGTTATCGGAGGCAAAAGGTGGTGCCGTAGACTCGGAGCAACGCCAGGGGCGCGCCATGGAGACCAAGGCACATGGCCATGTCATATCGCACTTCATTACATTATTTGATATCATTTGTTGTGTGTACATCCTATTTGATTGCTTATATTAAGATATATAACGGTAGCATTAATAGGATGATCCCTAATTAAATACCAAAATTGTGTTCTCCCTTAGTGTGCACCACCAATAAAGTTCTACGTTATGGGGTCCGCCGCTTGCGGTTACACTCGTCTCTTCGTTCGCATAAGGTGGGTGTAAGCCACGTTGCACGCGCAAAACACTAAGGTCATGTTGGCGAGCCTAGTATGTACAGAGATAGCCTCGGAACACGGAAGATCGAAAGATCGAGCATGAGTCGCATGATTGTTGCGATTGATACTTTTGTTGCCTACCTTTGAAGCGGCGCTGCCGGCCTTGATGATGGGGGGCAGTTCGGTGGATTGGGATTGTGTGATCGCTAAGAATATTTTAGGGATGATTTTCTTAGTGGAGTGTGTTTTAATAATATGATTATAAAATAAAATCATATTTTTATAAACTTAGCCTTATACGTTCTTTGCGAATTATCTCTGTAATCATGCCTTATCCTAAGGAAGAAAGTCTTGAGTTCAATCATTTCATTAACAAAGAAAGTTTTCGAAATGATGGATCCAACTTCATGACGTGGTACCGAAACCTGAAAGGCGTCCTCTACCAAAATGACATTTCTTACGTGATAGAGGAATTCTTAGGAGAAAAACCAGGAAACTTTGCAAGTGCAGAGGCGAAAGAGGATTTTCGTCAACGTCGTGACATTTTCATGAGTGTTCAAGTCACGATGTATTGCTGCATGGATCATGAGCTGAAAAATGAGTTTCGCCACATGGAGCCCATTGTAATGATAGATGCTCTCAAAGTTTGGTTTAGGAACCAGATAAAGCTTGAGCAGTACAAGCAGCTGGATGAGTTTCTTTCACTCAAGATGGAAGAACATACCTGCTTGGAGACACACTTGTGCAGGATGTTTGACATTCATGCAGATCTCACAACTATGTGTGGTTACTGGATGGCGGATTCATTTGCGATACAGGCAGTGTTGCGTTCTCTACCTCCTAGCTTTGAGGGCATGTCAATGAGTATGTGATTAAAAGTGATTCACTCCTCTTCAATGATTTCCTGGTCGAGATCAAAGATTTGAAGGTGGAACCCATTGAAGGAGAAATTGATAATACGCAAGGTATATATTTGATATACGAGTTATAAATGTTATTTCTTACACTTGTTATATTAAAAGTATTTGATGCTTATGTTCTGTTTTATGAAACAACACCAGAATATATCAAGATGGCTGCAGATTACGACATGATGTTGCGGAATGATGGCAAGGCAAAATAGTTGATGACCAAGGAGTTTCACGCCCATAGTTATCAGTTTTTGATTAGTAGTTCGAATAATAGTTTTTGTAATCGATTTTGAGAGTGATTGTAATAAGTGTGTCTCACATTCGGTGAGACAAGTTATTCATATTTGTAAGGGAACAAGCAAGTTGTTTTTATTATGAATAAAGTTTCTTATTGTCACAATTCGGTTATGAACAAGTTATTCGTGTATTAATATTAATGATAGCACAATGGACATAAATGCTAAAATAAATATCCTAAGTCAATAATAAAATGCACTACCGAAATTTCTATCATATTAGCATTGCAAATATTTGATATTTGGATCTTGTGTATTTGCATGCGTGATGTCTAAATGAGACATGATGATTGAAAAATATTGATATGTCAATATGAGAGGAAATTTGATTTTTCATCATGCAAGATGATTGATAATTAAATCAAGTAGTGATAATTATTATTGAAACCTTTATTGTATAACTAAGTAAATAAATGGTATTTGCTAAAAGATACAATTGTCTGAAATTATTTGATTGGATCAAAAGGATTTTTCAGAGAAAAGAAGGATATAAAATCGGGTCATTATAATTTGATTATAATAACAAAGATTTTAAAGATTTATTTTATCATAAAAGACTTGTGAAATTTCGGTTCACAAATTATAATATTATAATACATCAAACATGTAGATTTGTGCAAATATTATAATCATACTCTGTTTTGAATAAAGTATGGTCTTAAAAGGTTTCTCTTAACGATTTAAACATTACGTAGAATATTTTTGTTAGAATTAGTAAACTCCCTTATTTTAAATTTTCACCTGAATTTCGTGTGAACGACAATATACTAAGTGTCGTGTTTTATAAGATAAAATATACACGAAATAGTTCTTTGTAAAATATTCATAGTAGAAGTGAATATATATTTCATATGGCAAACACCAACAAGGGCAAAACTAGTATTGCTAACTTGGTGATTTATTGAAAAAGAAGTTTTCAAGAAATGATATGGAATAAAAGTAAAAGCTTAAAAGGTAATTGACCTTATGTGAGAAGTAATGTTTCGGAGTATGTTCTGGTAACAAAAACTCTGCAAATGTGAATGAAAATTATGATAAAAGATCATGGTGTTTTCATTAAAGGAGCTTTTTATAAATAGTAGGCATTCAAAGAATATTTTCTGTCTGGTCACAGATTAATATTAATGATTTAATGACCTTGTTACTAGAACAAGTGATACCTACGAAAATACAAAGAAATTAAGGTGATACCAAATTTGAACCATGACTAATGAGTCATAAATCCAAAAGGTTACATTTAAGATTATGAAAGTAAATGTTGCTTGAATCTTATTAAGTTAAAAGTTGCTTGATTTTTCACATGACAGGTTGTGTGAAAAGAATGAAACTATGATAAGGACATAAAGCTAATTTTGTCATAAAGAGTGTCTTGGACAAATCAAAATTGTTTTGACTACATTAGATGTAGACATGCCTAAGTCTTTTGGATTTGTATTAGACAATTGTAATACATCGTATTTGGAATTTTTCGAATTGATAAATGATCAAGGATTTTGGTATAGACCGAAATATCGAAAAGAAATTATATTTGTATAATTTGAGTGGGAGTAGGACAACTCATCATATTTAATATGTAAGAGACATATTATTTAGTGGGAGCTTGTGTGCTACACAAAATGAGATGTAATTGACATTTTGAGTGGGAGCCTCATAAGTTACACAAACTCAAATGTAATTGACATTTTGAGTGGGAGCTAAGTCAGGTACTTATATGTAAATGACATATAATAGATGGTATTAGGAAAATGAATTAGAAGTAATTATGGAATTACAATAAAGTCACACATGTTTTAAAACGTGAGCATCTATTTTGAATAGATCAGGGAATTTTAAATTGAAAATCGAGGTGTTTTTCTGGTTTAGATTCTGAAAGGTCGGAATAAGAGATGATAAGGAAATGGTCCTTATAAATCTAGAGAAAAATAATCATGATTGTAAAATATGTTGCACCTCTATGCCATGATAAGGTGGCAGCATATGGAATCATATTGTATACTCGACGTGACATAATTGGTGTTCTTACAAGAAGAACAAATGCTGAGGTGAATTTATGATTCATGACAAATAAATCCAAGCTTATCCTCATTGTTTAAAAGAAGTTGAGGATATGTGGTTATTTCAAGTCTGTAAAGGATGATGAGTTTAACAAATGTTATGTTAAAAGGATCAGCCTAGATGACAGAAGGAAAGAAGGATCAAATCGTTATAGGATTAATTGTTAAGGCATTAGACTGACAATAGAATGTCAGGATCTACTTATGTAAATATAAAAGTATGTATAGATACTGCGAAATTACATAGGATTGGTGGAGAAAATGTATTCTCTAAAACTGAGTGTGTTTTAATGCGATTGAATGATATAGGATCAGAGTTAGTGCATGGAAACAAAAGTCTCACTTAGTTACCAAATATGTATATTTGTTATAAAGATAACATAATGATATCAAACAAGGTGATGTCAATGATTCGCAAAGAACATACGGTCGTGAAAAGTTCTGGCCGAAGGAAACCTCTTCCACAAGCAAGCATTATCATAAACGCTTCTAAAGTATAAGGTTATATGATTAGAAATAAAATGCAGTTGGTTTATTTGTACTCTAGTGCAAGTGGGAGACTGTTGGAGATATTCCCTAGAGTCAAATAAATAATAAGTATTTGTAGCATTATCTCATTAAGTTTATAATTAGTTTTATACCATGCTATAACTATATTAATCGGAATTGTTAATACAAGTGTGGTATGTAAAACAAACCAGAGTCCCTAGTTAAGCCTCTACATAAACTAGTCCATCAGTCAATGGATGATCGTGATTTCCCGATCATATTGATTCATAACAGTTGATGATGGAGTCATTTTATTAGTAAGAATAATTTGATGGACGTTACCCACCAAAGTGTTGCAAAAGGATCGTATCATGATAGTTCAACACTGCAATAGGAAAGTAACATGATGGCTTATTCCTTAGAACGTGAGATTATATCAAGTCGCTGCTTCTGGAAGATACTTTGATCGCATCAAACATTATATCTTATATAGTGTGACAATAAAGGTGACACTTTCGGGTATTGAAAGGGAGTAGTCAGGGAGAGTAATCAAGAGCGGGATTTGTTCATCCGTGTGATGGAAAGATACTCAGGGCCCACTCGGTGAGATTATACCTATAAAAGTTGCGCAGCATATGACTAGGTCATTGGAGATATAATATCATGGAACGAGTTAAGTAACACATGTCGGTAACGAGATAAAACACAACATAGGATGTTGACGATCGTATCTCGGACAAAGGTAGTATCGATGGAACAAAGGGAATGAACATATTATGTTAACGATTCAACGACGATTTATTCTGGAATGCACAGGGGACGTCATAGTCATCCAGGGCTCCCTGACGGTCATTGGCGAGCGAAGGGTCTCGACCATGCCTGGAGTATTCCCGAACCGTAGGGTAACACACTTAAGGTCTTGATGACGTTTAGAGAACGGTTTGGATTTATCGTAATTATAGAAATAGGAAGAGAGAATAAATCGGAAGGGTTCCGGTGAAGATCAAAAGGGTTTCGGGGAAAACCGAAATAAGTTTGGAATGGTCCGTAAATTGTTACGGAGCCGCGAGAGATTAAATAATATGTAAATATATTTAATTATGAATTATATATATTTTAATATTAAATAAAAAGGGAAAATGGGCAAATTGCCTAAATGGGCCAGGAAGGCCCATATGGGGCCAGCCTCCATAGGAGGTGGTGCGGCTGGGCCATGGGGCCCACCCGGCCACCATGGGGTGAGGCCAGGCCCTCCTTGGTCGGCGCACCACCCTCCTCCTCTCCCATTTGTTTAGTCCCACATTGGGGAGCTAGGTGCTCTGGCAGCCCTGCTTCCCCTAATAAATAGAGAGGCATATTAATTGGATTAAATATCTCTAAATACAATTAATTTTGTATGCCGGCCTGAGTTAATTCTCCGCCCGCTTTTCTCTCTCTCTCCACCTCTAGCTGTGCGCGGTCCCTTTTTGGACAGGCGCGCACTTGAGAAATCTTATACCGCAGTGCGACGTCGTGCTGCAGAATTCCACCCAAAGTTCTCGCTTCAGCTATCTCGGCTGGATCGGGCAGCATAGGCGGCGAGATAGCTTTTTGCCGACAAGGGAGGGGCACGTCATTGAAGGCGCGAGAACGACGAGCAGGCATGGACGCGCTCGTACGGCTGCATGCAAGTACTCCTCCTAAGCTGGCCCCACTTGTTAGCTTTAAGTGCGCACGGGTGCATGCACTTCGTAGATAAAACTACACAGGTATGGCACAAACAGTTAAAACTACACGAAGTAGGGCACATAAACAATAAGCCCGAGAGTAAAACACAGCCAAAACGCTCAAGCCGACCAAAACGGAACTAAACTCAACCGGAAAAAGGCAAACCCATTAGCCGACGACCTACGAACAAACAAAGCAACCAACAAAAAACACATAAACAAAAACCCAATAACTAATAGAAACCGACAAAAGATTGCGCAACAGGATGAACCCGATCAGAAACGAAAGAAACAAAATGAATTTACCACCGGGATGAAGCCGACACGCACGAAACGATACAAGTAAAAACAAAATAAAGCAAAAGAAGAAACACACAAAACCAAACGAAAACACGAAGAACGTAGATCTGCATCAATATACCGCACTACATCAAGGTAGTGAAGAACAAAAGAAAAAACAGTTAGCACACGGCAGGAACACAATAGAAATCAACGATCCGTAAACAAAAGGGAACACATGAAACACTAGAGTAAAACGTCCACAGACAACGAACACGTGGACGGAACACAACGATTCAAAACAGGACGAACACAATCCAAAACGAAAGAAAAATACCTGATTTTACAACCCGGGGTGAAGCCGGCACGCAGACACGATCGATCCGCAGCAAGAAGTCAGCCCGCATCAACATACAAAATAATGAAATCAATGGATCACAAATACAAAAGAGAACACGAGGGCTGTGTACAACAAAACTAATTAAACACCCAAAAATCACACAATAGCACAATCACAACAACAAACAACAAAAGGAACGGTTCGAACGGATAAACAGTAAAACAGAGCAAGAACAGAGAGGAAGAATAAACGAAGGAAAAAATATACCGCCCCCATACAAAAGGAAACCCAAAAAATACTAAAACCCAAAAACACCTCCCAAACAAAAGGAAACCCGGAAATACGCAAATCAATAAGAAAACAAATCGTGCAAACCGAACAAAATAAGTAAACGGAAGCATCTCAACAAAACTGACCTTAAACAGACAAACGGGAAACCAGTTAGCCGGCGACCTGCGAAAAAACAGAGAAACAAACAAAAAAGATATGTTAGAAACCGATAGAACAGAGAAAAACTAACCGCATAACCAAGAAACAACAAACAAACACAGATCGAGCACACGATCAACAACATGAACAAAAAACGTCCGAAAACGGAGAAAGCAAGACACGTTGAGACAACCCACTCTGATGTCAATGGGAACAACCGTGACCGGAACAACAGCAAGCGGATTCCATGAAATACCGACAGAGTTCGAGTAAAGCACGGCGGAGCAAGAACAACGAGGAAGAAGAAAAGGGGGGAAATGAGAGTTGCAGTAACCATCCGATCCAGAAAACAACCTATATACCCCGTTCCCTGTACGCTGTATTTAGGTCGGTAACCACTTGGAACCAATGGCGAGCAGCCAGCGTCACGCGAAATTGGGCCTTCTGACTACCAGCACAGTGCAATGTACCCGCCGACGAATGGAGGGAGGCCACCTCAGATAGAGAAATCGGACCCGAATTCTCCCTAACATCACGAACAGTGCAACATATACGAAATACCCAGCGTGTCCCGACATACTGTAGAAAATACGCAGCGGTGAAGCATGCAAGGGAAAGATTGACAACGCAAACGTGCAAAAGATTGGCAACGCAAACGTGCAGGGCAACCGACATGTGGGCGTCGGACCGGATGGGGCCCATCGTCAGCGAGAGAGGGGAAAGAAGCACGTACGAAGAAAGCTATCCTAGAGGGGCACCGCTAAAACCCATTACGGTAAACGAACATAATCGACCAATAGGAGGAGCGCAGTGTGAATCTGCACCGTGCAGGCCCGTCCGCCACACCGATTAAACACAAAGCGTGAGGCTGACGTGCGGGCCCTCAGGCTACAGCGGTGATTTACATAGGATGTCAGCGAGAGTGGGTGCAATAAGGTTGGTACTGTTAGCTACTTTGCAAATCCCTATTCATTCCGATTCTATGAGCCGACGGCAATCAAACAGAGCAGAGACACGGTGCGGGGAGGATCGGACGACCAGAAAGTCCAAATTGCTGAGAAGGCTCATCTTTAGATTTTTGGTGTCAATAATAATTATTCATAAATGCGAAGCAAATTTTTGACCAAAAATTTGGCAGGCACCGTGACAGCCAACTGATATGTCAAAATGGACTTTTTCTTTTATTTTCTGCATATTCCCTCTTCTCCCTTCTCCCTCACCGCCGCCTCTTCTCCTCTCGTTCCCATCTCGCTTCCGAGTTCCGACGCCGCATCCAACCCTAACAATGGCCTCCTCTTTCTCCCTGTCTTCACCATCCTTCTCACGCGGAGCCAAAGCCTCGCAGTCTCCCCGCTCTCTCGCTCGGTCGCCGCCGCGGGGTTCGAGGTCGCCGTGGCCAACGTCTGGCCTTTAGCGTTGATCTCTCCGTCGACGGCGTCCCGGACTACCTCGCCCGTACCGTGATCCCATCTCACTCGTGGTGACCTGCCCTGGTATCCATTCACGCGTTCTCTGTTCAGTCGTCCTTATGAGGGTCTCGTTCTTTATTACTCATTATATGGTTTTTTTCAGATGGATTACCGTCTCCAAGGCTGCAAATTCTGGAGGACGTGGTTAAGAAACATATGTTTGAAAAGGAGGTGATTCTTTCTGGTGCTAGTATACGCCTGCCGTGCTTATAGGTATTTATGACTTTGCTCAGCTTTCTAACTTGTTGTGTTGATTTGGCTTAGATTAGATATTACAACTTGAGACATTAAGGCTGTTGAATTTTGGGCATTGCGCATTTATTCTCTTCGGAGCATACCTTTTTTGGTAGTAGTGTCTGGCTACTATGATCTTTGGGGGCAATATAATGTGTACTATCACTATTGAGGTTTACTAGACTACAAGAAAACACATAAAAAGCCGTGCAAAAATCTGAAAAAAAAGAAATACCTTCACAGGCATACCACAAAATTTCAAATCCAAATCGGATCCATAACTTGACAGATGAAAAAGACAAAACAGATTGTGAATGGTACCAAATCCGTTATGCTGTTTGAACCTTCTTCATTCTAGGTCCTGTTTGTGTCTTCATCTACACAAATTAGTAATTATTTAGTTCCCTAGTTTCCAAGCTCTTTTCCCCAACCGAGCTGAATGTCTAGTTACTGTTGTTTATATGCCAGATGTTATCATCAGGTTTTGTAACACTTCCCACAGATGGTCGTGTTTGTATGTGCTAATTTGGGTGCCTTCCAATGCTTCTGTCTTCTTAATGTTGAGCCTAGATACCTGATAGCTCATACTCAACAGGCGGTTGCTTCATGTTCATGTTCATGCAATCTGCAGTGGTTTCTTACGTTCAAATGGTTGATTTGTTCCTTGGCCATGTATGCTAAGCATAGAATAAGATATGCATGAAAGGCACGGAGCTTTAACATATATGGTATGGAACATCATTAGTAATCCATTGCTTGAAAAGCATCTGCACTTATATACCATTCATCTTTATTAGGGTAGAATAACCATGAATGGAACAACTGAGTTGAATGATTATGTTGCAAGTCTGCTGACCTTTTTTGATGTGTGGGTCAAGAGTGCAAATAGTCTAGTTAGTTTTGTGGATACATGGTGTGAGATGTTTTTTTGGCCCACCATGCCCCTTAAAGTCTAAGCAAAATTAAAACGACGGAAGAGAGGCTGTGTTGCTTTCCTATCTTCCCTAGTCTTTCTTGTTTTGATCTTGACAAAGTATAATCCTTTTGATTTGAAATGCAGTTCACAGATCCTTATTCTGTATGAAAAGTTTTTTTTGATAGAAAAATTAGGTCCCACCGGGATTCGAACCTAGGTTGCCAGATTCGGAGTGCTAACCACTACACTATGGAACCAGCTGTTGTATGTGGTTTTTTGATGATGTCATTTATTGACATATTACTCTGGTGTATTAACAGACAAAGAAAAATCGGTTGTATCTTTCTCTTTTGTAATTTGGGTGGACTTGCATCATTTTGGTTGCGATGAAATTGTGTTCCCTTTTGAGCTTTAAATATACTCCCTCTATTGGATTCAAGATACCTTTTGGAAAAACCCAAAATGGTCCCTTCATTTATAAGTATATTTTGGTAAACGATTAGAAGTACTCCAGTAGAAATTTATTGCCTTGGCCGTTGCACGATCTCCAAAGATAACTTTGACAATTCATTTTTACAACAATGTGTGCATCAGTAATAAGGTTTTCCTAAGGCAACATAAGGCCTAGAGATTTCTGATTTATGGTGTTAGGCCAGTTTTTGCATTAAAATCCAACTAAATTAGCAAGATAAGAACATAAAAGGTGGATTGCCCTACTTGGTGTATTGTCGAAAAAACATAGGTCCCACCGGGATTTGAACCCAGGTTGCCAGATTCAAAGTCTGGAGTGCTAACCACTACACTATGGAACCAGTTGTTGTATGTGGTTTTTTGATGATGTCATTTATTGACATATTACTCTGGCATATAACAGACAAAGAAAAATCGGTTGTATCTTTTTCTTTTGGAATTTGGGTGGAGTTGCATCATTCTGGTTGCGACAAAAGTGTGTTCCTTTTGAGCTTACATATACTCTGTCTGTTCGATTCAAGATCCCTTTTGTAAACACTCAAAAGGGTCCCTTCATTTATAAGCATGTTTGGTAAACGATTAGGTGTACTCCAGTAGAAATTTATTGCCTTGGCTGTTGCACGATCTCCAAACATAACTTTGACAATTCATTTTTAAAACAATGTGTGCATCAGTAATAAGGTTTTCCTAAGACGGCATAAGAGCATCTCCACCGGGGGCCTCCAAGTGACCCCTCAAAGGCCCATTGGGGGTCCGGACGGCCAAAAACGCCACCAGCGGCCCCGAGCAAAAACATGTCCGGCACCCCCGAAGAGGCCTCCAAATGGAGGCCTCTTCGGGGGTGCCGGACATTGCCCGGACATGGGCTCTGACATGGGTGGCCCGCCCGTCATAGAGACAGCGCCCGCCTCGCCATGGGTTTAAGGGCCGTGCAAGAGGCCGTTCCGCCCGCGTTAATGGCGACGCATTTCCGCAGGCGACGAAGGGACGGGACGGCGATGCGTCTCCCGCACGCCTCGCATTTACGGCGGTGCCTGCTGAGCGCCCAGCCTTTCCCGGCTTCCCAAGCGGCGCAGTGGCGGAGACGTGTCGCCGCCATTAACTCCGACGCGACGCGTGCTCACCCACCCGGCGCTTCCCGCCCTGAGCCACCGCTTCCCGCCGAGACATTGGGCTGGCTATAAAGAGCCCCCGCCGTGCAGCCATTTCGCCACACCAGCACCGACGCTCGCCGGTAGCCATTTGAGCACATAGTCCAGCCGTAGCCAGTTGAGCACATAGCCATGCCTCGCCGCCTCGCCACCTCATGGGCCACGCTCACCTAGGCAGCGCGCCGCGCTCACGGCACAACGCAGGAGGACGACGCCGCCGCCGACGAACAGCCGTTCGACTGGGCGGATGTGGACGACGTCGACATCGACGAGCAAGAGGAGCAGGAGCCGGTGCAGGACCCGTACCCCGGCCAGGAGCCGCCGCCGGAGCTCGACGAGGTACCGCCGCCGCCGCAGCAGGCGCCGCAGCAGCCGCTCCCGCCGCCGCTGTGGCCTGACCAGGTGGTTGCCGCCAACTCGTTTGAGAGCTGGCGCAACGAGCAGGCAAGCCGCCAGGTCAGGCTTGGCTACGAGGCGGCTGGGGACGCCGTGGAGGCCGCAATCGTCCAGGCCTTCATCCTGAGTGCGGAGCGCGACGAGCGTTGCCGCGCCTTCATGGCCGCCGAGTGGGCGGCGTACGAGCAGCTCAACGCCCAGGCGGAGGAGCCCACGCAGCAACAGCTCATCGCCCAGGCGGAGGAGCTAGCGGATGCGGCCTCCCGGCTGCGCGCCGAGCGGGAGGCGCACGAGGAGCTGAACCAGATGCGCCGAGCGGGACGCGCACGACGAGCTGAACCAGACGCGGCCGAGAGGGATGCCATGCGCCGGGCGGCGAGTCAGCTCCGGCAGGAGAGACGTGTGCGCTCCCGCTTAGCCAAGGCCGCGCATGACGACGAGGCTGGCCCGAGCGGCGGCGTTTAGATTAGGCTTTAGTTATCGTTTTAGTTTTACTTTGCAAACGTGTTAGTCTAAGTTTGCAAACGTGTTAGCCTAAGTTTGCAACTTGTATCGGTTTAATTTAAATTTGTATGTTTTAAAAATAGTTTGAATGCCGCGACCGACACAAGTTTCCGCCCGCAAGGTGTTCGATGATTTGCTCGCGTTTGGGGGCGGACGTTTGGGGTGCGCCGCTGTGGCCGCGGTCGAAAACATGGGCGGACACATGTCCGGCACCCCCCAATTGGGTCTCCATTGGGGGTGCCGGACACCAATTTGGAGGCCCCCGGTGGAGATGCTCTAAGGCCTAGAGATTTCAGATTTATGGTGTTAGGCCAGTTTTAGCGTTAAAAGTTCTCTTAACTCCAACTAAAGTAGCAAGATAAGAACATAAAAAGGTGGATTGCCCTACTTGGTGTATTGTCGAAAAAACATAGGTCCCACTGGGATTCGAACCCAGGTTGCCAGATTCAAAGTCTGGAGTGCTAACCAGTACACTATGGAACCTGTTGTTGTATGTGGTCCCTTGATGATGTCACTCATAACATATTTCTCGGGTGTATAAAGACAAAGAAAAAAGGGTTGTATCCTTTTGTTTGGGAATTTGGGCGGAATTGCATCATATTGGTTGCAACAAGATTGTATTCCCTTTTGAGGTTGCATATACTCCCTCTGTTGGCATCAAGGTAGCTTGTACACCTAAATGGGTCTCTTCATTTATTAGGTATAAAATTAGCAGCACTCCAGTATAAATTGATCTTGCCTTGGCCATTGCAGGATCTCCAAACACAACTTTGACATTTTTTTGTTAACAATTTTGTTCGTCAACTTTGACTTTTTATTTATGTAGTTATGTGTGTATCAATAAAATGTTTATCTAAGAGGGCATAAGGTCTAGATAAGATTTCAGATGTATGGTCTTGGGCCAGTTTATGCATTAAAAGTTCTCTCATGTCCAACTAAATTAGCAAGGTAAGAACATAAAAAGGCGGACTTCCCTACTTGGCGTATTGTTGAAAAAACGTAGGCCTAGATGTGGTGTTGGCCTGCACAATCTATGAACATAATTTTGACCATTCATTTCTATGATAATGGGTGTACCAGTAAAATATTTTCATAAGAGGGCATAAGGTCTAGATAGGATTTCAGATATATGGCTTAGGCTAGCTTTGGCATTAAATGTTCTCTGAAGTCCAACTAAATTAGCAAATTAAGTACAACTTGGTGTAGTGTTGAAAAAAACATAGGTCCCACCGGGATTTGAACCCAGGTTGCCAGATTCAAAGTCTGGAGTGCTAACCACTACACAATGGAACCTGTTGTTGTATGTGGTCCCTTGATGATGACACTCATAACATATTTCTCGGGTGTATAAAAGACAAAGAAAAGCCGGTTGTGTCCTTTTCTTTGGGAATATGGGCGGACTTGCATTATTTTGGTTGCAACAAAATGGTATTCCGTTTTGATGTTGCATATACTCCCTCTGTTGGCATCAAGATAGCTTATACACTTAAAAGGGTTTCTTCATTTATAAGTTATACAATTAGCTGTACTCCAGTATAAATTTATGCTACCTTGGCCATTGTACGATCTCCAAACATA
The DNA here is from genome assembly GCA_947311845.1 of Poa pratensis. NCBI lineage: Eukaryota > Viridiplantae > Streptophyta > Magnoliopsida > Poales > Poaceae > Poa > Poa pratensis. The sequence goes on from CAMZMU010000034.1 coordinate 40,637,532, forward strand.
ACTTCAGATGTATGATCTTGGGCCACTTTGTGCATTAAAACTTCTTTCACGTGCAACTAAACTAGCAAGGTAAGAACATAAAAAGGTGGACTTCCCTACTTCGTGTATTGTCGAAAAAATGTAGTTCCCACAGGGATTCAAACCCAGGTTGCCAGATTCAAAGTCTGGAGTGCTACCACCACACTATGGAACCAGTATGTCGTCTCTTGATGAATTTCATTGTGCAATACTTTTCTTGGGTGTCTAAACGGCAAAGAAAAATCGTAGTAGCCTTAATCTTTTGAAATTTGGATGGCCTTCCACAAATTTTACCCCGCATTTTTGGCAAAAAAATTCGTCTTCGTTTTCTGCGTCATTTTTGTTGCAACAATTTTTTTCTCCCTTTTGAGCTTGCGTATACTCCCTCTATTCGCATCAAGATAGCTTATGGAAATACCCAAAAGTAACACTTCATTTATAAGTATATATTGGTATACAATGAGTAGTACCCCAGTATTATTTTATGTTGTGTTGCACAATCTATCTACGAACATAACTTTGACCATTCATTTCTATGACACTGGGTGTACCAGTAAAATGTTCTCATAATAGGGCATAAGGTCTAGATAGGATTTCAGATATATGGTCTTAGGCTAGCTTTGGCATTAAAAGTTTTCTGAAATCCAACTAAATAGCAAAGTAAGTACCACTTGGTGTATTGTTGAAAAAAATGTAGGTCCCACCGGGATTCGAACCAGGTTGCAACTCTGGAGTGATAACCACTACACCATGGAACCGATTGTTGTATGTGGTCCCTTGATGATGTCATTTTTGACATATTTTCTTGGTGGTATAAAGCCAAAGAAACACCTATCCTTTTCTGTTGCAATTTCGATGGGCTTGCATCATTTCTGTTTCATGAAAGTTTGTTCCTTTTTGGCAGCATCTCCAGTAGTGCTATTCATCGTTGGTAAATTTTTCCATGTAGGATATGTGATAAAATATGTGGCATAGAACAGTATGAGGGAGTAAAGTTGTACGTAGAAGAAACAACAACGCTTCCACAAGCTCCATGGAAATACCCACAAGTGCCCCATCATTTATAAGCAGATACTGGTATACACAGTCAGTAGTACCACAGTATTAATTTATGTTGTGTTGGCCTGCACAATCTGCGAACATAACTTTGACCATTCTTTTCTATGACAGTGGTGTACCAGTAAAATGTTCTCATAAGAGGGCATAAGGTGTAGGTAGGGTTTCAGATATATGGTCTTAGGCTAGCTTTGGCATTAAAAGTTCTCTGAAGTCCAACTAAATTGGCTAAGTACAACTTGGTGTATTGATGAAAAAAATATAGGTCCCACCGGGATTCGAACCCAGGTTGCCAGATTCAAAGTCTGGAGTGCTAACCACTACACTATGGAACCAGTTGTTGTATGTGGTTTCTTGATGATGTCATTTATTGAAATATTACTCTGGTGTATAACAGACAAAGAAAATTTGGTTGTATCTTTTTTCTTTTGGAATTCGGGTTGACTTTCATCATTTTGGTTGCGACGATATTGTGTTCCCTTTTTAGCTTCCATATACCCCCTATGTTAGGTTCAAGATACCTTTTGGAAACACCCAAAAGGGTCCCTTCATTTATAGGCATGTTCTGCTAAATGATTAGGAGTACTCTAGTAAAAATTTATTGCCTTGGCCATTGCACGATTTCCAAACGTAACTTTGACAATGAAGGTGGGTTTGCGATAGCTATATTGAAACTTCACGAGTAGTTGGCTTCAAGATAGATTATCGAAATACCCAAAAGGATCCCTTCATTTAAAGTATATCTTGGTGTATCATTAGTACTATTGGAGTATAAATCATGTTGTCTTGGCCATTGCACGATCTCCAAATGTAACTTTAAACATTATTTCTATAATAATAATATAAGATAATTAAAATGTTTCCCTAAGAAGACATAGTTCTAACAAGGATTTCGGACATATGGTCTTAGGCAAGCTTTGGTATCAAATGTCCACCATAAGTTAGCAACACAAGAAGATAGAAGGCTAATTTCCCTACTCTTTTCGTTTGAGCTCTTGATCTTACCTTGATATTCAATCCATTTCATTAACAATGCTATTCATGGATGCTTGTTGTATTGTAAAAAAAAGTAGGTCCCACGGGATTCGAACCCAGGTTGCCAGATTCAAAGTCTGGAGTGATAACCACTACACCATGGAACCGGTTGTTGTATATGGTCCTTTGTAAAAGGGCATGAAAATTAATTACTTTTATGTCCTTTTGTTTTTTATGGGTGGCCTTGCATCCTTTGATTCAATAAAAACGTGTTCCTTTTTTTAGCTTGCTGACAGTTGGCATCTAGTAGTTAGCTTATGGGAATAGCCATAGATCACTTTATTGAAAGTGTTCTTCTGATATAGCATATGACATATGAATGTGTTGTCTTTGGCATTGCACAACGTTTTTTAACAACCTTGTTGTGAAATGGGGTTATAATAAGGGATACGGTCATACGGTCTTAGGCCAATTTGGCACCAAATGTGCTCCTATGTCCGAGAGAAATAAGTAACATGTGAACATAAAATGGGTACTTCTCCTGATTTCTCAAGAGCTGTTGTCCGACAGGTATCCAAGTCACAGGTACTTGTTCTAGTGTTAAAATCTTATAAAATAGTAGGTCCTGTCAGGATCAACACAAGTTGCCAGATTCAAAGTCGTCATGAAAGATACTTCTTCAGTACTGCGTGTGACTACACTTCGTACTTTGACAACCAAAATATGCAAAAAAAAAAAGTAGGCCCGTCACATAAATATGGTACCTGTGGTTGGCTTTCGAAAATGTTTGTGCAGCACTATATTATTACAAATGTATATATTTTTTTGGGTTATATTCAAGGGGGTAGTTATGTTACTGTTTACAACAAATTTGGCTACAAAAAACTTCTCAATGTTTTCTCTGTGAAGTTGGAGTGAGCTTTCTTTATAATATGTCCCAATGCGGGTTGCATAATGTAAAAATACCACATATTTTCCATCCCGTGTCCCTTTACTATACACCATGGGAGGATGTAGGAGAGCCGACCAGATCTGGCCGAGCTTGAGGTCATGGTTGATGTCACGATGGCTGCAAAAGGAAGGGCTTGGAGCCAAGCAATGTGTGGTTGTACTAGCGAGGTGGCATGATAGCTTAATGGGCTGTGCTCAATGAGGATTTGGTAGAGAAGTGCGAGGACACATGAATCTAGACCCTGTGAAGCACGGCACCCTCTAGGAAGCGTTTGTCCAAGGCTTCTTGAGTAGCAGCGCTGAGCATTGGCTGTGGGCTGTAGGAAGGCTAGCGGCTGCCTAGTCTTGTGGAAGTTGGGCAGATGGCCAAGACCATCCAGTTAAGGTACTAAGGTGTGCTACTAGCTGATTTATGTCTAAGAGATCTAGTGTCTGGTTTGTGCATGCTGCCATGGAAGTGGAGGTTCCTCTTGTGACAGTGAAAGTTTTTGTGTGACGCTAGTGCTAGGTCACGAGTCAAAAGCACCTTGCTCTGATACCACGTGAAGTTGGGGTTGGCTTGTATTGCAGTGGGGGTCAATGGGTGATACAAGTTGCCAGATTCAAAGTCGTCATGAAAGATACTTCTTCAGTACTGCGTGTGATGTGCATCGTGAGAGAACCACGTACTATAGTGAATAGTCTGACATAATTCAATGCTTCATTTGAACAAGAGTTGCGTGTGTAAGAAAGTTGCATCGGCAAGCCTGAACTTTGTTATCAGGTTGCATCTGCAAGACTGGAACTTTGTTATCTGGCACTTGTGGTGAGAACCAGCATGCGAAAAAATCATCTAGGTTTTGATTAGTTTGGTGGATTTCCATAGTTTATTATGCGATCATGCATCCTCCTTTGGTCAAATTCAGTGAATATTAGATTTGCTTATCTTCCTCCATCTTGTGTTGCCTATCCATCACATGTAGCAGATGTTCGATGAGATCAATCGAAATATTAGTGGGACAGTTGATCCATCTCGCACAGAATTATTTGCAGATTATTTGTATTCTCAGTTTTATTTGTTATGCATGAGAACTTGAGAAGTCTAGAATCAATAGAAAGCATCACTATCTGAGCTTGATATGTTGTGATTATTCATGTTTATATTCACGTGCCAATGCTGATATCCATGCTACATGATCGTATCGTCCTGCCTTTATATCTCTGAATATAATTATGCTGTGAGTTCTCTCTTTACTGTACTGCAAGGCATGCATCAATCATGTGTATATAGCTCAATTGCTTTTATAGTTTTAGCACACTTCGTCAATTCAAATATTGGAAGATTTTACATCTCCCTACTTTAATATCCTCATAAGCACAGGGTGAAGTGTGTACTACGTTTGGTGCCATCGGAGCTTACCAAATATTGGATGCCAATCCTTTCCGCTATTATTGGTTTTCATCTGTCGCCTTCTATTTTTCATGGCTATAAATTTAATATTTTGCATTTGTTATAATGCAGGAGATTGATGTTTTCTATGATATGAAGCGCTACGGAATTTAAACCTTCTTAAACATCTATTACCTTTCAACCAGTCTTTCTATACTTGGTATGAACTTGATCTTTTACATGGTGTGTTTTGCTGCATTTAATCTTGATCTGCAAAATAGCTGTGGTTTTATGGAAATGTCATCAACGTGTTAGTTTCTGACCCGTTTCTGAAATATAACTCCAGCTGCAGACGAAATAGGCACAGGTTGTTATCTGAACTCCCCAGTCCCCACTTTCGTGGAAGTATATGATGTACCAGCAAGTATTGCTGGGATTGTTGAAGGAGATTTAGCCCATATGCTTGAGTAATAAATCGTTGCTTTAGCTGTATAAAAAGGTTTAGAGAATTTCGAGTCTTTGACAAACTAATGAAGGATGAGACCTTCACCCTTAGAGCATTGAGGATGGGCCATTGACTACAGTACTTATCAAACGTGCATACTAGATAGTTGAACAAAAGGGATTCCATCATTTGTAAGAAATAGTACTATATTTGAGTAAATGATGAATAGTTAATGACACTTTTGTACCTTTGTATTAATCACTAAATTTATATTAGTCCAAACGTGCATTGCACGTGCTCTTTTACTAGTCATCGAAAAAACATAGGTCCCACCGGGATTCGAACCCAGGTTGCCAGATTCAAAGTCTGGAGTGATAACCACTACACTATGGAACCAGTTGTTGTATGTGGTCCCTTAATGATGTTACTCATAACATATTTCGTGGGTGTATAAAAGACAAAGAAAAATTGGTTGTATGCTTTTCTTTGGGAATTTGGGTGGACTTGCACAATTTTGGTTGCAACAAAATTGTATTCCCTTTTGAGGTTGCATATACTCTCTTTGTTGACATCAAGATAGCTTATACACCTAAAAGGGTCTCTTCATTTGTAAGGTATACAATTAGCAATAATCCAGTATAAATTTATGTTGCCTTGGCGATTGCAAGATCTCCAGACATAACTTTGAAAATTCCCTTATGCAGTTATGTGTGTATCAATAAATGTTTTTCTAAGAGGGCATAAGGCCAGTTTGTGCATTAAAAATTCTCTCTTTTGTCCAGCTAAATTAGCAAGGTAAGAACATAAAAAGGTAGACTTCCCACTTGGTGTATTGTAGAAAAAATGTAGGTCCCACTGGGATTCAAACCCAGGTTGCCAAATTCAGTGTTTGGAGTGCTACCACTATACTATGGAACCAGTTGTTGTATGTGGTCCCTTGATGATGTCACTTAAAAAATACTTTCTTGGGTGTTTTAACGGCAAAGAAAATTCATAGTAGCCTTATTCTTTTGGATTTTCGGTGGACTTGCATGCATCAGTTTTGTTTTAACAAATTTGTGCTCCCTTTTGAGCTTGTGTATACTCCTCTGTATGCATCAAGATAGCTTATGGAAATACCCAAAAGCGCACCTTCATTTATAAGCATATATTGGTATACAATCAGTAGTACCCCATTATTTACTTATGCTGTGTTGGCCTGCACAATCTACGAACATAATTTTGACCATTCATTTCTATGACAACGGGTTTACCAGTATTATTTTCTTGTAAGAGGGCATAAGGTTTAGATAGGATTTCAGATATATGGTCTTAGGCTAGCTTTGGCATTAAAAGTTCTCTTAAGTCCAACTAAATTAGAAAAGTAAGTACAACTTGGTGTACTGTTGAAAAAATGTAGGTCCCACCGGGATTCGAACCCAGGTTGCCAGATTCAAAGTCTGGAGTGATAACCACTACACCATGGAACCGGTTGTTGTCCCTTTGATGATGTCATTTATGTCATATTTTCTTGGTGGTATAAAGCCAAAGAAACACTTATCCCTTTCTGTTGCAATTTGGATGGGCTTGCATCATTTTTGTTACAACGACATCTCCAGTAGTGCTTTTCATCGTTGGTTAATTTTGCCATGTAGGATATGTGATAAAATACGTGGCATATTACAGTATTAGAGATAGATCCGCCCTCTTTGATTTTCTGAACAAGGCTGCCAACAGAAGGGCACACGTTCTCGAAGATGCTATCATTTCGATGCTTCCAGATCATCCATGTGGTGAGTAGGGTTATGGAGGCTAGCCCTTTTTGCTGAGGCTTCGGGGTATTTTGCTTTAGCAGCATGCCACCAGTCGACTAGCGAAGCGTCGCCGGAAGGTGGTCTGCGCGCCATGCGAATCCAGGATCTCGTGCCAGACATGCCGGGAGAACGGGCACTCGAGAATCCAGGACAGGATCTCTTGGATGATGTTGGCAAGCCAGTGGAAGAATTGGCAAGCCAGTGGAAGAATTTGGCTCATGATGGCGCCCAACTCTTCCAAATGAGCTTTTAATCCTTGCAGTGAGTCGATCCATTGAAGGAGGCCAGGCAGGCAGAGTGCACGGAGTAGATGCCATTCACGTTCCACCTCCACACAAGCCGGCCAGCCTCATCGGAGAGTATCGTGTGCTCTCTCAAGCGCCAAATCACCAAGTAATGGCCAATCTCATGAATGCCGAGGACCCCGTGGATGTCCCTGGCCCAGTTATGAGCCAACAAACTGTCAGCAACCGAAGGCGTTTGGGGACGCAGGCATGGAGGAGTGGCGCGATTTCGCTAATCAAGCGCCCCTGAATCCAGCGGTCTTCCCAGAATTTGTCCGTCCTCCCAGTGTTCATCACCATGGAGGTGGACACAAAAAGGCCTGTTCATCCGGGGTGAACTGGAGATCGAGGCCACTGGTTGCAACAGTATAGCTTCTTGAGCTTGCACATAGTTGGCATCTAGATGCCGTGTGGAAATAGGCAAAATGTTCTCTTCATTCAGGCTTTTTTTTGTATATCACAGTATCACTACTTCACTGGTACGAGTCCATGTATAAGTGTATGCTGTCCTGGGAATTACATGATATCTTTGATCACTCTTTTCTAATCTTTTAGTAAAATGGAGCCTAATAATGCATAAGGACTTAGGCCACTTTTAGCATTAACGTTATCATTACGTCCGCTAGAAACTAGTAACACGTGGATTTAAAGCGATTGCCTTCTTAATGTCTTAATAGCTTCTTTCCAATTTTGGACATGTGAATTCCTTCGAAATGCAACCAAGGTAAGTTTTGGAGGCCATGCAATATCTAAAACTACACATTTGTAAATGACAGTAGTATTATACAATTCGAAGGTTGTATTTTGATTAGGGATAGTTTTTACTTGTTGCTGTTGCATGCTTTTCATTTCAGAATTTACGTTCTCATAATTCATTTGCTTATAAGAGGGAAATACCATAGGTTCAACCACCATCATGCTCAGAAGCACGACTCTCAATCGCTAATGATGAGCTGTTAAATGATACTATGATGATTGCGCGAGTTGCTGTTAGTAATGATTTTTTTTTTTTTTGAACAGAGGATCGGTCCCGAAGGACCGAGAGCTTCATTGATAGTCAACGCTGAGTTTACAAATTACAGATAAGGCCCTTACAAAGCATAGAATTACAGACTGGGCCAAACATTTTGCACAAAGGACCTTAAACCAAATACAGGAAACGCAATTAGGTCCAGCTCCTTTCTCAGCTTGACAAACCAGAGACACGGCGCAGCCATTCTGTACCTCGCCGGGGACGAACCACTTGGGAAGCACAGACGGGAGCTCACTGCCCGCAACTCGAAGGGCCTCCGAGATGGCAACATGGCCTGGAGGTTGGAAGATCCACCTTCGCCGGCCGGAGGAAACCGAAGCCGGCGCTAGGGGCGGGAGCGGTCGCCGATCGACCATGAAGAACAGCGACGCCAGATGCGCCGCCGTGAGTAAGCTCCCTAGAGAAGCACAACTTCTCCCCTGGTGCAAATCCAGCAGCGGGCAAGCACGGATTGGATTTACTTCTCTTCTCTCGCCACCAAGACGAGTAGCAAAGAATCCATCCAAATCCACACCACTACTGAGTTCGCAATTAACGAACCTGTTTATTGAAGAGGTCGCCGAGATGATGATGCAGACCGTCTCCTCCATCCTCTGGAGCTTGGCTGCCTGCTTCAACTCCTCCGCCGTGCAGCAGAAGCGGTTCCGGGACTCCTGCAACACAAACCTCGCAGCAGACCACCGATCTTCACTTTTCTTCTCTCTGCCTCCATCACCTCGATAGCTAGCAGCAAGAATCAGAAGCAAAAGATCGAAGCCAGGGAACACGGGCTTATTTAAGGAGATCCTGATGATGGCGCTCAACTCCACCTGTGGCTCTGGCCACCAGAGCACCGCAGAGAGAACGACGAACAGCATCAGCCTCCGGATCTGACCCGCGCGACCCGGAGTTCTACTCCAAACAACGAGCATAGAGCTCAGACGCCATCGAGGCAAAACTAATCTACATCTACTATATACAAGCCTAGCTACGCGTCCACGTCCACTCCGAGCGGCATCGCCGCCGGGGCAGAGCGAGGAGCGAGCCGGCGATGAGGAGAGAAGAGTCGAGACGACTCTCAAGCTACTGTAGATGAACGAGAGCGGTGAGGGGGGAAAGTGAGCGGTGTCTAGTAATGATAGAAAATGTTGTTTTATGTTCAGATCTATTAAAATATTATTCAGCGGTATAGTGAAACCACAGATTACCACTTAAAATGCATTATATCTCTGTTCTGCATTGCCATGCTCGTCCTTCAACTAAATCTGAAAACTGTACACAAAAATGATTTAGGCTAATTATTCTACTACGAAGTCTTAAACCCCGGCATAAGTACCATGCAAGTGACAGAAAGGATTATTTTTCAATCAACTGGAGTATTAGATAGAGACATGGTATTTGATACAAGCCAAAAAAAAAGGTATGAAGTTTTATGTTCAGATTTATTAAAATATTATTCAGCGGTATAGTGAAACCACAGATTACCACTTAAAATGCATTATATCTCTGTTCTGCATTGCCATGCTCGTCCTTCAACTAAATCTGAAAACTGTACACAAAAATGATTTAGGCTAATTATTCTACTACGAAGTCTTAAACCCCGGCATAAGTACCATGCTAGTGACAGAAAGGATTATTTTTCAATCAACTGGAGTATTAGATAGAGACATGGTATTTGATACAAGCCAAAAAAAAGGTATGAATGTTGTAACTACAGCCTTTCAAATCAACTAGGCAGCTGCATCGAGTACCCACTCAATTCATCACAAGATGTGAGTAGGTTGGGCCAAATGAGTTTATATCCGAATATAGTTTAATAGTTCCATCTATGGATATTCCTGCTTGTGTGAATACATATTTAACTGTGATGCAGCTTGTCTTCCTTTCTACTATCACGGTATGTTTGTCTTGTTTTTGCCCTTTCCGTAATCCATCACTTACATCTGTCTCGTTGATGACGCTATAACCAGTTTTAATAAGAGGGAAACATGAGAAAAATCAAGCTGTGGAATTATGTTTGATGATGCTGTTAAATAGTGATATGATATTGCGATACCTGTATGGTTAATTTTATTTTTAAGATCATATTAGCTGTAAGGTGAATTGATATGTACATTATGTTTCTTAGCTTCCAATGAATTTTCCATCTTATGTGCACTTGACCTTAAATGCAATTTTTTTATAGGTTGGTTTGATGGCTCTAGCATATGCAAAGTTGATGACTTGTATTTGATCGTAGTGCTTGTATCAGGTTTGGATCCATGACATGTCATAAATGAACAAATTAGGTGGAGAAAACCTTCCTAGGCTGCATGGCTACATGGCATGTGCAATCGAGAAAGGGCTGTACTATATAATATAGAAGTGTTTCTTTGCAAAATTTGTATAAATTGGATGGATCGTTCATGATATTATGAGCTAGAGTATGTGCATTATTTGCGGAAATCCATATTGTCTCATAGGTCTAAATGCACCCAGTGCTCAAAAAACATTTTTCACAATGTCAAAAAATTCTAAATAATTTTTTTGGATATACTAGATGCCATTTTATGTTAGCACAAAAAAATTTCGTGAAGAAAATACATTTTCTGTGAGCTGTGCAAAAAAAAAAAAAATCCAGGGGTTTTAAAATGACTTTGTAACGCGATTTTGTTTTGTCTTTTTTGCGCAGGTCACAAAAATTGTCCTTTTCTCTCTGAAACTTTTTTTTGTATCATAAATGTCATGATGTATATTTGAAATTTTATTTTAAACTTTTGACATTTTGAAAACAAATAAAATGTTTTACATAACGGGTGTATACACACATGTGACCCAAAACACCGTGTTCCATTATTTGCTTCTAGCGGGCACACTCGAAACTTACTTTTGAGACAAAAAATCAATAGCCCTGATATTTAAAGATGACAGCTGCGGCTCACTGAAATCTTAGAGCATGGGAGCCGTCAAATTTGTGTTTGGTCCCACCTATGTCCTCTTTGGGTCTGGCAGTCTGGCACCCTCAATTGTGTCCTCTTTGGGGTTGTTGACATGTTTCTGTCACTTTGGGGTTCTGCCCCAGCCCTTCCCCCCACCCCCTCCCTTCTCAAACGCTCGCCCCATTCATCTTTTCATCATTCCTGTCTAAATTCTAAAAAAAACTTTATTGCAAAGTTCAATAATAATTGAAACAAAAAATGTATAGTTTATTACAACAATTCAAATTAAAATGGGAAAGTCTAAGAAACACCGGAGAGTATTGGCGCACATCGATGTCATTGTGAGCACCGGTCCTGCTGAAAAATGCATGCGAAATTCAAAGATCGTAATCTAGCACAACCTCAGTATAACATTGCAGGCACCATGATGTTCTGACCTATATAATGCTTCAAGCATCCCCGCAAATCCTACTGCTTCGCCTTGTGCCTATGTCTGCTGCATTTGGTGCTCTCAGATATGTCTCTCCAAACACTGCCACTACTGTCTTGCAAAACTTGTATGTGGCTTTAACGGCTGAGACATACGGAGATAATCATTCAATGAATCTGCGTGAACTCCATATGCAAGACACTGTATGACAACGTGCATTTCTCAAGGGATAAGAATCCAAGAAGTCTGGTGTGATCTTTGTTCCGCTCGAAGTAGTCATCATATTTCCAAACACCATCCACGATTCTCAACACTTCCCTCTTCATCCTAAAGCGCCGGCAAAATTCATGAGGTTTGTTCGCCGGCTTATCGGAGAAGTAGTAACTGAACAAAAGCATGTGACCAGTTGTTCTATAACGGTTCATGTTGGTCTGCCGCTCTTTCTCTGATCCTCCATGCTTCGACACGGCGTCAATCTTGGCATGCGCATCTAGAAGAGCGGCCGTGACCATCCGAATATTTTCGTCGTCGTTTGCAAGGGCGGCAGTCTCCCCCATCATTTGGAAAAACATGAACTCGTCGTCGCTATCCATAGCCTATTGGACCAAATGAAGCAATGAAACTAGACAACAAATCAACAATCAATCAAATGAGCCTATTGGACGGCCGAACACCTTACGTACGAGGCGACAGGGAGGAAGAGGCGAAGTAGACTGAAAGAGTTGTGCCAACGCAAAATGAGGGTGGGGAATGGCAGCAAGCAGGCCTGCATGGTCGCTGCGGCTGAACCCCTGCAGTGCGTACGAGGTGGCGACGACAGGGGTGCCGGCGAATCGTCGGCGAGAGGAAACAACAGGACAGGGTGGGGGCAAATGAATCAAGGCGCCCCGTTATGTGTCTATGACGAGTGAGGGCCGCCCGTTGGAGGGCATGTCCGGGCAATGTCCGAGACCCCCAAACATGCCCCCAAGTTTGGAGGGCCTCTCGGGGGTGCCGGACAGATATCGGCTCGGCCCGAATACTTGAGGGTGCTGATGTGCCTGATTTTTTGGTCCGGACCCCATTGGACCTTTGTGGGGTCATTTGGAGTGTGCCGGTGGAGGTGCTCCTACAACAACCAACATTGTCTACATGCCATCTGAGTAGTGAGGTGTAAGCTTTGACTGGAGGGCACAAGCTTACCTATCCTGCGTTAGGATGTCTCCAACGGGGCGACGCATCGAGTCCGCGCGCCTCCGTTCTTGTCCGCGGGGGCCAAAAACACGGCCCAACGGGGCGACGCAAACGGACCGCGGTCCGTTTTTTGGTCCGCCGCGACCCATTCCTGGCCCAAATTTGGGCCACCGATGCGTCGGGCGCGGACGCGAGCGGAGCGCTATTGTGTCCTCCTCTGGTCCGCCCCTGGCCCAACCGTCACGCCATTCCCCACCCCAATCTCCTCCGCCTCTCTCGCCCCTCCCGCCGCCACCCCGCCGTCGCTCCCTCAATTTGGCACTGCAGGCCATTCCCGGGACGCCATCTCCTGCTCCTCTTCCTCCCCGTCACCGGAGCTGCTTCCTCCCCGCCACGGCCGGTGAATCTTGCGGCCACATCTGTCGGAGCGCCCGCGACACCAACAACGCCCACAAGGTGTTCGGCCGTCAGCCCCGGCACCAACTCAGGTACGAACTCGGTCATGGATAGCTCCGATGAATGGTACTACAAGAACTACATCCTGTGCGCGCCATCATCGGATGATTCCTCGGACGATGAGAGTGACGGCCTGGTTGCCACCCTCATCGTCAATGAGTACATTGAGAGGATGTGGCCGGTGTTCCGAGGCTCGTTGCCGGGCCGTTCTCCTGCATTGGACCGGAACCGGAGAGCTGGCCAACTCCAGCTCTGGGGGGACTACTTTCGTCCCCACAGACCCACGTATCCTCCCAAGATTTTCCGGCGCCGTTTCCGGATGAGAAGATCTTTGTTCAACCGTATCCGGTTGGGGGTGATGCATTTTGATGACTATTTCATATGCAAGCCAGATGCATGTGGTGCCCTCGGTTTCTCATCATACCAGAAGTGCACCGCCGCCGTTCGCATGCTTGCATATGGAATTGCAGGTGATCTTGTGGACGAGTACGTGCGGATGAGCGAGTCCACGTGCCTAGAAACAATGTACAAGTTTTGCAAGGCCGTGGTGCAGGTGTTCGGCCCCGAGTACTTGAGGGAGCCCAATGCTGCCGACATGACCCGGCTCTTGGCCATCAACGAGGCCAGAGGGTTCCCTGGGATGCTTGGCAGCATAGATTGTATGCACTGGGAGTGGAGGAACTGCCCATTTGCTTGGCAGGGGCAGTACAAGGGCCATGTTGGGGCATGCACGGTCGTGCTTGAGGCCGTGGCATCACAAGATTTGTGGATTTGGCACTCGTTTTTTGGCATGGCCGGCTCGCACAATGACATCAACGTGCTGCAGCGGTCTCTGTGTTCAACAGGCTTGCCAATGGTCTCGCACCCCAGGTGACCTATGAGATCAATGGTCACGAGTATGACAAGCCTTATTATCTTGCTGATGGGATTTATCCTACATGGACTACTTTTGTGAAGACCATATCCAATCCCAGTGATGAGAAGAAGAAGAGGTTCACCAAGGAACAAGAGAGTGCTAGAAAGGATGTGGAGCGTGCATTCGGTGCCCTCCAGTCATGGTGGGCTATTGTTCGTCACCCCGCTAGGACATGGGACAAGGACCAACTCTGGGAGGTGATGACAGCTTGTGTGATCATGCACAACATGATCGTGGAGGACGAACGCGACGAGGGTATGCATGATCAGGCTTGGCAGTTTCAGGGTCAGTTGGTTGAGCCCCAGGGACCGTCCACATTTGATCAGTTCCTCGACTTCCACCGTGACATTCGTGAGAAGGTGTCTCATAACCAGCTCCAAAATGATTTGGTGGAGCATGTCTGGCAGCACTACGGTAACCAGTAGTTCCATATGATGAACTATTGGTCTTATTTTTATTTGGTTTGTAAGACTATGCATGAAACAATTTGTTATCTGTGAAACAATTTGTATTATTTGCTGAATTATTTAGATTGTAATAACTATGTGATGAACCATTTGGATTGTATTATTTGGATTGTATAATTTATTTTGTTTCCTATATACTTGTTTTGTATGGATTGATCAAAATGATCAAAAACCCTGGCCGGGCGGACTCGATGCGTCGGCCCACCCCCCTATATATGAATGAAAATGGCCCATATATGGCCTGTTTAACTAAAAAAAAATACGCGGGCGGACTCGATGCGTCGTCCCGTTGGGGGCACTGGCCAGAAAGGGGCGGACATGGGCCGGACGCGCGTCCGTTCCCCGACCCAAACGGACAAAACGCGGACCAAACGCGCGTCCGTTTGGGTCGCCCCGTTGGAGACATCCTTAGTGACATATAACAGGTGACTCATTAAAATTTCCAATAAACATGTCGCGATCCTCACGGCCAATTGCTCCAACCATGCCACATTTGTAATCATCGTAATCAACACCTCAATTCTATTTAAGTGGAAGTCATCGGTTAAATATGTTTTGCTAAATTGGTGCTCAGTCAGATTTTGCAATTTATTGTTGAATCGGCTTACCTTGAAGTGATTCAGTCTTCAGCAACGTAACTGATATTTGGAGGTTATACACCGCAAAAAAGCTTTCAGAACCGGCTTAGATTCTTTTGTTCATTGTCCAAGGGAGACAAATAAAGTGGCGCACAACTTGGCTAGCTGTACGTGCAATCAACGGCGAGTCCAGGAACTAATTGGAGGGTAGGCTGAAAGTTGACAACGACTAAAGTAAACAACTACTTTCGTAGAAAATAAGTCAGTATGTAAGACATAAAATTTAAGACAAAATACCACAAATTTTCAGATTAATAGCATACAAATCACGTCTAGTACTAGAGAAGCAACAATAAAAGGACAAAGTAAACTCTCTATTAAAACTAGTAAACAGATGCAAATGTCCTCTACAATCCCTCAGTTTCTGAAACTGTATCATGATCTGATCATCATGAATGCTTCTGAATCTCTCTTTCTCAGAGTAGCACACCACTAAATCATTTAGACATTCATCGGACACCTTATTAAGCCTGCTTACTAGCCTCACAGTAGTAGTAAATTTTTGTTTTGCTTTTTTGGAGGGCAGGCTAAAGCCTGTTTAGGCCTGCTTACTAGCCTCGCCTTTGCGTGCAATGCAAAGTTATCCATGTATGTTCGAAGTTATTCATGTATTGGGACGATGATCCACAATTATATGAATTTGAATAAAGTGTACCACAAGGCTTTCCTTTAAAAAATAAGTTAGCGCTCAGTTAGATTTTGCATCAATATGAGTTGCATGTTGGGTTGCAAGTTTGCAACTAGATTGTTAGGTTTTTATTTGGAATTTGTGTTTGGCATAGATTGCAATATGGGTTGCAACTTCTCCCTCCTGTACAATTGTGTTGCGTTCTGTGTTTTAGTCAAAGTCAAACTTTTTTGAAGTTTGACCAAATAAATAGAAAAAATATTAATATCTAGAACAAAATTTTAGTATTATTAGAATCTTCATAAGATATATTTTCATATTATATACATTTAATATTATAAATTTTGATATTTTTCGTATATACTTGGTAAAACTTTAAAAAGTTTGATTTTTAAAAAACCCAGAACGCGAAGTAAATAAAAACGGAAGAAGTATAATTTTTTGTTTTTTAATGACCTTGCAATTAAGAATTCTCATTCGACTGAGAATTAGTCACACCCTTAAAAAAGAAATCAATTTTTTTAACAAAACCTTATGTATTTTGCTTTAGTGTCGTCCAACGTCATGCCTCAGTTCAGATTAGTTCTCACTTTTCCGGAATTCGTTTGCATGAGTTCACCATCTACCATCTCAAAAATAAAAAGAGTTCACCCGTGGCCCGTTTGCTTCTACTAGTAAGAAATACGACCGGAACGGGCTGGGCTGGTTTGATTGCCCTCGTCAACTCAATCGGAAGCCACCTTGTCCCTCCCAGACGAGACGAGGGCGCAACCGCGCAAGGCGGAGCCACCGGACGCAGCTTCATCCATCGAAGGTGAACACGACTAGCATTCCACTTATTCACTCGTTTTACCCCTGCCGGAACCCACCGAATCCTAGGGTTTTGGGGGAGCTTCGCCGACTAGTTCCCGTTCTTGTTTCGGGCGACCGGCTTCGCGATTAAGGTCCTTTCTCAACTTTCCTAATTATTTTGCAATGTGGCGCCTTTATTATAAATTGGCGAATGAAGCCTAGATTGGGTTTTGGTTTGGTCGGTGTGGCCGTGTGGGTTCTCTGCTGAGTGACCACAGGGGAGGGTAAGAATGTCCAACCTGAACGGCTGCTTCACATTCTTGGTTGGGTGGAAGCCCACGATTCTGGGTTCGATTGCTCTTTTTTTTTCTCCTTTTCTGGGATTGTGATACGACTGTCCTATGGGGTAGTCTGTTAGCTAGATTGACGCCGTAGGTTTAGACTAGATGCGATGGTTTTGGTACCTTGTATTTGGGGACGTTGTCACAACAATGTTGTGTTTTGGTTCCGTCAGAATGAGCGAACAAGAACTTCTTTGGTTCCAAATTCCAATAATAGTCGGTGCAACAATAATTTGCGGAACACGTCGGTAGAATCTACAAGTTAATTGCTCTACCCTTGTGGCTTTAATCACACTATATCCAAAACACACCTTCCTGGTAACTAGCCAATTTACGCTTGATGGAGTGTCGTGTACTAAATTGCAGTACTACACAATCTTGCCAAACCAGAAGACATTATCACCTCTTGACCGAAGGACCCTGCATTTGCAGAACTGTCAAATGCTGTAGCTGGTGAGAGATTTTTACAGAAATCAAACTTAAAATATTTGTGGAATGATCGCGTTCGCATCTCCCGCTATGTTAGAGAGGTTTGGCTTATTTCAGAGCCTTCTGGATATTAGTTATTAGGAGTGGGTATCAGGGGAATATGTGTTTTTTGCTAGTGTTATTTGGTGTCGGGATGGACCTCAGGCGTGGGCTGTGTGACAACTGGTAATAGGGGATAGCCCTGTACAGCTCCCAGTATCTGCTGCCACCCCTAGTCAATATGAATACGTAACCACTAGTTATTGGATGGGATTTTGATTATTGTAACCACTAGTTCTGTGAGAGCTACTAGAGAAATGTAGAACTTACTGGGTCGTAGGCAAAATGAAATGATTCACTCAAATCCTAAAACAAAGCCTTTTCAGTTAGGACTTGTTTGCACGTCTAGTTACAGAATGCATTCTGACATCCTTATAGAGAGACTGATGAATAGCTGAACATATTTATGTACAGTAGACGAACATATCTGTTGATCCAGAAGCTCTTGTCTGTTGTCGTGCAATTTGCTGGAGCACCTGTATTGGTGTGTATGTGTCTACCAGCACTTTATGCGACTTCCTATGATTTGCCAGTTAAAACAGGGTGAGCTGAACACATTAGTTTTCAGTACGCTTGTGGAGGCTTTACTTTCCAACAGCAGGGTCGGCTAATTTTATGTTCTGTATTGTTGGGTCGTTGCCTTGCTTCATGTAAAATTGTCATGGCTAATAGTATGCAGTGTAAAACAGATGGAAGCGAATCAGGGACCAGGATTTGGAGTAGAACAGAGGTCAGGATCAGAGCAAAATGGTGAGATGATAGGATCAGAGGTTAATGAAAAGTTTGCGGAAATGTGCCTAAACGCTGTCATGGAAGCTGACATTATTCCAGAAAAGCAATATGATCCAGAGGCAAGATTGGAGGTTCATCAAAAGTTTTCTCAAATGTGCCTAGATACTATGGAAGCTGATATTAACCGAGAAAAGCAAGCTGACCCAGAGGAAAGATTTGAGGTTAGTGAAAGGCCAGAGCCATGTCAGGACGCAGTTATGGAAGCCGATGTTAACCCAGAAGAGCAAGCTGCCCATCCAGGTGCTATTTACCGCTGCAAAAAATGTCGTAGGATGGTAGCAACACAAGAGTATATTGTTACGCATGATGTAGGCCAAGGTGAGAGGTGCTTCTTAAGGCGCAAAAACTATCATGTGGACGAGAAGGAATCCGAATGTGCCTGCATCTTTGTGGAGCCCATGAAGTGGATGCAAGCTGGTTAGTTCCTTGACTTAAGCTCGTTTCTTTTTTTCTCGGCTCAGTGTATTTGATAACACCTGATATGTTGGTCTAATACTTAATATGCGCAGTGGAAGAGGGATATGTTTCGAACAAACTCTGGTGCATGGGATGCAAAACCCGACTGGGATCGTTCAACTGGGCAGGCATGCAGTGCACCTGTGGAGCCTGGCTGATCCCAGCTTTTCAGCTCCTCAAAAGCAGGATTGACGAGTCCCAGATGTGATCCAGTGAAGTGATCTTCCGATTCCTAGGTGAGTTAGCAGTGACATTTAGCATATCTAGGAACCAGTGTCGGCCCAGGCCTTTATAGGCACTATTGCTGTCAACATGTGTTTCTATGTATTTTGTAAGTGCTATTGCTGTCAGATGCGTTTCAGTGTATGACTATCTCCACTTCGCCGCAAACACGACTTGCTGGCACTAGAGTCTGGCGCGTCGTTGCCTCGTTAGGTGTATTGTCTTTGAATAGGGGTTCTGTGACGCTGGGTCCTTCATTGTAAGTTGTAACCTGCTGTTTCTCAGGGCTATCGTCGATTCGTCGTGGTTGTAACACTTTCACTGTAAGCTTCTAGCTCTCAACACACGCGATGGATTCGATCCCAGATAATGGACACGAGATGATTTCGGTGCTGTGTAAAACTAGCCATCCCGACATTGCCGCCATGACCAAGGGCACAACTAGCCATCCGACGTCTCCCGCTCACTTCCCTACATTGCCGCCATCACCAATTCTATCGTGACATCCAACGATGGATCACGGCGTCAAACGATCCTATCTAGAAACATAATCAAAGACTGAGTCGCAGCTCAGTTTATTCCTAACTGACGAAACAAGCTCACTGTCAAAAACCGACGGTGTCATCTGAACTTTCTGAATATTGACACTAGCAGCAGCTGTTAGCTGACATTCGCCACCTTCCTTGTAAAGATCGCCTGAAAGGCACTTCGAAACGTTAATGCTAAATTACTACTTTCGCATGTAAACGATTTTTTCTTTACTTGCTGGGACTCTAAATGATTCAATCGTGTCTAGTATATTTCTCGTTTGACAGAAGTAATGGCTGTGTATTTGCCATTCTCATATCCGGAGCATCAATAGGCAGAAGTACAGAGCATAAAAAATGGCTTGAATATACTCACTGAAAATCAAACATTTACATTTCAATAGAGTAAATCACTGAAAATCAAACATTTACATTCAATAGAGTAAATCACTGTAACTACCGCCATGGTGCCGTTCGCTCGCGCCGACGACGTACAACAGCTCAGGATAATCGCAAAGCTGCGAGACGCCAGCGTTGCTCTCAGCTGTACCAGCCAGTCCTGCAGAGGTGGACATGCAATAGCTTTGTGCTCCAGTAATGGTGTCCCTCCCGTCGGCGCCGGCACGGCGGGGGAGCGGCCGGTGGAGCTGACGCGTGGGCATGGTGGTGGGTTCGGCGGACTTGCCGGTGAGGCGCTGCACGAGGGACTTGAAGGTCGCGGTGTCGGAGGTGACGAACTGCGTCTCGATGTAGGTGACCTTGACGCCATTAGTGTCCATAATCGAGCGAGTAATGTGCCGTGCAGTTTATCGGTTTGTCTATCTCGTGCGACTGGCTTTGTCTAAGCTCAGGTTGTGTGTGTTCTGCACTTTTGCCTTTTCTAGCTTCTTGGCGTGCTTTATATACACAAGGCCAGGGTCACGAGACTGAGATTTTGCAGCGGAGAACTATTCTCAGGTCGCAAGATACCAGCGGTAATGCTGAAAAGAGAATGACATGTAGGGACAGGATGGAGCGGTACCATGTGGCAGTGGGAGTTGAGAAGAGGAGTTTGACTGGTTCAGTTGCAAGCGACGCAACGGTCAACTTTTGAGAACTGAGGAGTTGGTCAAGGCGTCAAGCGCTCGTGCGGGAGTATAGCTTTTGATGGCTCTTATCGCATCTTCCTCGCCGCTCTCTTGATGCTGAGTTGCTGACGCCTGACGGGTCTCATGTAAGAGTGTCAAGCGGCGGCCCGCTTAGGCCCGCCACAGCCTTACTTAGCACAAACTGAGCAAATCAACATCGATATTCTAAAGCTAACCGGACATTTTTTAAGTAGGAAGCGGGCCGGATCGGGCGCCGCTAGGAAACCCACTCTCATGTTACCAGTATCTTTAATACTCCAGTATCATCCCTCAACATTTTAATTAAGTTAGTGGCTTAACTAATTTGTATCTACTCCCTACTACTTGTAATACTCCAATATTTGGTTGTAATAACATGTTATATGATGACTGATGAGACTCCGGATGGCAATGGGTACCCGATACCGCAAACCCGACGGGTACCCGCGTTAAATGGGAAGGGTTTGGTGGAAAAATATACCCACGGGTCTGCTTAGCGGGTAAATTTCATACCCATCGGGTGTAGCGGAGGCGGGT
Organism: Poa pratensis; assembly: GCA_947311845.1. Taxonomy (NCBI): domain Eukaryota; kingdom Viridiplantae; phylum Streptophyta; class Magnoliopsida; order Poales; family Poaceae; genus Poa; species Poa pratensis. Next base: position 40,658,362 of record CAMZMU010000034.1, read on the forward strand.
ATGGGGTGCCAAACCCACACCCTCTAACCCGCATACCCGATAATCCCACATGTAAGTGAAGTGCACAGAAAAAAAATCGTAGGTAGTAAATTCTTTTCCTCCCACGCTCCATGCTCCTAGCCACGAATCCAACCCCATGTTTCTTTTCCATCCTCCCAGCCATAGATTGATCCTATTCTCGCTGGCCTTATCTCCCCGTACATAAACTGAATAGATCGATCCACGCGGCCGAGCTTCTTCCTCCCGCTGCCGACCAAGCCCCTGCCCATGCCGCCCTTCCTCCGCCGCCCCCTTCGCAGCTCCGCCGCCCTTCCTCCGCCGCCCTCCTGCTCCGCTCCTCTTCCCTTCCTCCGCTGCTCCTCGGCCGTGGCTCTGCCGCCCTTCCTCCGACGCTCATCGGCCACGGCTCCGCGGCCCTTCCTCCGCCTCCTCCGCCGCCCTTCCTCGGGCGATCCTCCGCTGCCCCTCCTCCGACCGCCTTCCTGTGCTGTTTCGCGGGTACCCGTCGGGTATAGTGAACCCGGGGGTGGCGGGTATGGTGGAGGTCTAGACCCGCCGGCGGGTATGGGGGAGGGTGGCGGGGGCGGGGAGGAAGCTCGGGTGCGGGTATGGGGGTGCCAAACCCGGCCCCGAACCCGGCGGGTGCCATCCGTAGATGAGACAAAGAGGGTCCCATGGTCAAGCTAACCCCAATCTTAACGCACCTACACAACACCTAAACAATCATCAACCCTAATCGGCAATCTTAACGCACCGACGTGGACGGACTAAAATTTAAAAAGTTCATAGGTTTACGATTGTAACCCACTATGGCATAAATCTTAGCTTAATCATAGTGGGGAGTAACATATACTAGTAATATATACATTTTACGAGTTTATGTTGCTACCTCCATATTGGGTAGTAACATATTTGTGGTGCCATGCATGGTTTTATTAATTAGGCTGTAGACTCATATTGCCTTGCGATATGTGATATTACGGTAACATAGCTAGTTACTCCATTTGTCTCTCTCTTTATTAATTGCATGTCACATCATCATTTTTGACTATGTGACACTTATGTTACTAGCTATGTTACTCCCACTATGAGTAGTCTTAATCAATGTTTAAGATAACAACTCACCGAACATTGAAAATAGACAAGGGGTCGGTCTCTCCAAACAGACCAGGGACCAAACTAAGGGGTAGATGAAATAATTGGAGCATTCGTCGCGTGCAAACCTTTTAACTCGCTTGTCATCCAGTTTAGTCCAGGGGCGGACCTAGAAAAAAATCAAGAGATGGGGCAAATCGATTTACTGGGGGGGCACTCTTTGTACAAATTTGTATGTTTCAAATCTTTTTTTTCAAATATGAACAAATATCAAGGAAACTTAAGTTTGTAACTAGTTGCGCCCGCACCCCCATTCCGCATTCACACTTCAAAGTTTCTAAAAAATTGAAATAAACCGTGGACATTGGTAATGTTGTTTCTCGTGCATCCACAAATTTTCATCCAAAAATTTGACAATATGTGAGCTGCACAAAAAGAAACAAATGATGTTTGAATAGTAGATGATATTATTCACTTATGTCTTCTCTTTTTTGCAGAGGACACGTATGATCATATTTTGGGATGCAAATTTGCGAATGCACGAGAAACAACATAACCAATGTCCATGATTTATTTTGCATTTTTGAAAACTCGAAAATAGGACATTCGATAATGGTATGCGGGCGCAACTAGTTGCGGAATATTCAATTCAAAATTTTAAGGGGGCCTAGGCCTCCATGCAGTACGTGTACTTGGGTCCTCCCCTGGATGAGTCCTGCACGATCCTGTGGCTGATCTCACACATCCTTACTTTCGAATAGCCACGGGTAAGCTAGCAAGCAGTTATTGTGGAGAGTACCAAATGATTCAAACATTTGTTTCTTTGTGGCTCAAATCCGGATGGGGTGTGTCCTTGTTGGGCTATATGAAATTATCGTAATATTTTTTTTCAATAGCCTAGAGTTTCCAATTTCTTACAGGTCACAATGCATTGGATCTTCATGTGCTCATCTTTATGTTGTCACTACTTCAGAATAACATAACAGTGATTTGTCCAAAAGGACCATTATTACAAGCTCACATGAATGCCATGGTTTTCAACAAAGTGGTGCTGGCGGCAACCACCATCAAGGCCAAGATCAAGTAGGAATACGAGAGTTGGCGGTTAGCGAAACTGTTTCGTAGTGATGCGTTTGGCTTTCCGGAGCCGTTGCCCCTGTCGATGTTGGTAGGAGACTATGCTTAATGATTTGAGAGGAGCTGTCAGTCTGTCACCTCAAAGTAGACAGAAAGTAGTGCTGCTTTGCAGCGGTGTTCGTCTTTCTTGGCGCTCCTTCTATGCGATTAGTACACCTTCCAGGGTGTATTTTCAGAAAAAATATTTCGGCTCACCAATGGTACAGGCGTCTAGCCCGTTACCCGTGAATAGTAAGTTTTAGGGGTTAAATTAATACAATTACATATTTAAATTATAGACAGACATGATTACAGTCCATAAAATTAATTCATAGATAATTTCATAGTCCCTGTAGTTCATGCATAATTTCATATAGTCCATATAGTGTTGTCATACGCGCAGTTAATACTTGCATAAAATAAATTTTCCTTGGCCTCAGGCCCATAAAAAATTGTAACGCTAAATTATTGCTTTTGCATGTAAATGATAGATTCTTTTCTTAGTTGGGAATCTGAACGATTCATTTGTGTCTAATCTATTTTTGGTTTTACAGAATAATAGCTTTGTGTTTACAATTCCCAAATCAGGAGCATTAATAGACAGAAGTACACAGCATAAAAAATGATGACTTGAATATAAATTGTAACCAGGGATTCAAAATCAAATATTTACACTTCAATCAATAGAGTAAATCACTGTAACGGCTGCCACGTTGCCGTTCGCTGGAGCCGTCAACATACAACAGTTCAGAATAATTGTAAAACCCGTGCATCTCATCCATGCACGACTGCAAGGCGCCGGCGTTGGCGGCGGTCGCCGTCGTCCGCATGTCATCCACAGCTATGCTACCCGAGCCCTCAGAGTTGGACATGCAATAGCTTTGCGCTCCGGTAACGGTGCTCCTTCCGTCGGCGCCGGGACGGCATGGGCGTGGCCGGTGGAGCTGACGCGCGGGCTCCGTGGCTTCTGTAGACTTGCCGGTGAGGCGCTGCACGAGGGACTTGAAGGTCGCGGCGTCGGAGGTGACGAACTGCGTCTCGATGTAGGTGACCTTGACGCCATTATTCGTGGCCATGAGTCTTGGTTGATCGAGCACGTGCTGTGCCGCGCACTTGCGGCTTATCTATCTACACGTGGGCTGGCTCTGTTCTTGATTTGCTGACCACTTTCTTCGCCGAAAAGCAGCAAGCTCTAGCCTCAGGTTGTGTGTTTTCTGCACTTCTGCTTTTGCTAGCCTCTTGGGGTCTATATACTAGAGACTGAAACTTTGCAGATGTGAGTTGAGAAAAGGTTGTAGGTGGTAGCGGCTGAAAGTGATGGTGAGCAAGTTGAGGTGTTTGACTGGTCCTAACTAAGGAATCAGTGCGAGCGAGACAACGGACAACGCTTTGCGAAATGATGAAACGGTCAAGCGCTCGTGCGCGTTGGAGTATGGTTCTGAGCTGACGGCTCTTATGTCATCTTCTCACTCTTCTGTTGTTTCTCGTGTGAGATATAGCTTACCAGGCTTCCGGTTTGATTCCTTCTTCCAATCTCTGATGCTGATCATGGGCGGTCGAGTGCCGTGGAACCCCTCCAAAACTGGAAACTTGTTTCTCGTGTGACTACTGTTTAGAGTTAGTGACCCGCTGTGAAAGACCAAAAAATTATCAAAACCCATAAACTAATAACCAGTACAAGCCCAAATTTCACCAGGCATTGCCCTTGTCTCCACTCACCAGACTCAATTCGATAGCTCGATAGGTGGGCGACATTCTAAAAAAAAAGTGTGGGCGACACTTACAATTTCGTCAGAATTTCTGTGGTGCCAAATTATGTGCACTAGATTCTTTTCTAAAACGAACTAGATTTTAAAATCTGGCCAAGAATTGTAAAAACTTGCCAAAAATAATGTAATTTTTCATGAACTCCGCTCTGTTTTGGACAAAACTAATAAAATGCATATTTTTGTTTAAGTTTACTGGCCATATTTGTGGTATTATGTAACTAGATATGCATGTAAGTTTGGCGCCCCGGACAATACAATTCTAAATCTGCTGCTGATGCAGATGCGTCTCACATTATTGGTATATCTTTGATTATTTCTCTCTATCTTTGATGTAGTTGAGGGTTTCCGTGTTAAGTTTAATTCAAGTTTCTTGGAGTCAACAAAATACGTCATGATGGGTGTGTTCAATCAGCGACATGAAAAGGGTACTTGCCTTTTGTTTACCAAAAGTTTTGTGTCATTACTCTATTTTCCAAGAAGGACATCATGTGAATTCGACAATATCATCCTATTTGCTTCCTTAATGTTAGTTTCAAAATTGTCATTGGAGTGGGAACTAATCTTATAATGACAATTATACACAATGTCATCCGCCCTGCTTAAACAACCCTTTGTGCAAGGTGGATGTAGGTCCCTGAAGGTTGCTTGCTTCTGAACCTAGCGAGAAAGAAAGTTGTGTGGCATAATCGGGGCTTCCAAATCAAGATCTTCATGAGGACTCGGACCAACAAACCCACTTAAGTATATCTCGATGTTTTCAATGTCGCCGACTTCATGACCAAGGCCCAAAGTCACAAGCCTCGTTATAGAGCTCCCAATACATATGCTATACCTGCTCTCATTCTCTCGTTTTCTTTCTCTCTCTTCGCTACAGTATCTGAGAGCGTCTCCACGCTTCCAGGCCCGAGCTGAAGCCCTCCTCGGCGGCGTTGCCGTCGGAGAGTGGCAGAGGCGAGGCGCCGGTGCCCCTGCTGTACAGAGTAGATGTAGGTCTTGTGTTGCTGCGTCCCATGTGGCGCTTTGGAGTAGGAGGCTGGATCCCATCGGCCGGATCTGGTGCATCTTCGCCATGGCCTTCGTTGCTGTGCAGCTCTGGTTGCAGGTGGCGGAGCTGAGGCGAGGGATCTCCATCAATAAGGCCGTCCTCCCTGCCTTTTCGAGCCTGTCTGTCCTTGCGTCGGGGCGCGATGCGAGACAGAGCTGGTGGGATGCTTCCAGCAAGCTTCCATGGTGGGAGATGGGCCGCGAGTACGCTGCTGCAGGTTCTTCTTCTTTCTTCAATAAGCGCCCCTGCATCACTTCTCTGCTAGCTGCTCTGCTTTTCCTGGCCGGCCTTGGTGGCGAGGAGGAGAAGATGAGGAACGGGTGGAGGTTGGTGGTCGTGGGAGCTGTCCTTGTGTTCGAGCGCGGCGCAGAACAGTTGCTTCTGTGCGTCCCCGGTGGGCTTCCAAGGTGGAAGCCGAAGCAGGTGATGCCAGCATCAAACTCCTTGATCAAGCGCTACGACCTTCTCCTTGGATGCGGGGCGATGTGTCTTCTTCCTCTGGCCGGCCGTGGAGGCGAGGGGAGAAGGAGGTGCTGTTCGTCTTCCTCAACCTCGGTGGAGTGGTCGCTGCTGCTTTTTCGAGCACCACACGCGGCAGCCTTGATTGCTGCCGTGATCTTCGGCCAAGATGGTGGCCTATCTTCAACCTCCGAACTGGAGGCCTGCTGGATTTGGCGCCGGAGCTCGGCGTTGCGGTGCAGCCAAGTGGTTCGTCCCCGGCTGTGGCGTGATAGCCGGCGTCTACAATCCTCCGCCAGAAGGGAAAGACCGAGTGGCTCAATGGGCTCCGATCTCGGTGCTCTTCGCACCTGGAGGTCGCCGGCGGCTTGTGGCGGAGCTACCCTAGGGCTTGATTGCATTTTATTTTTTAGTCCTAGGGTGTTTTCTATAATTGCACTGGCCTTATCTTCAAATATTAGGTTTTCCAGGGCAAAAGTTGTAAAGAGCCTTAGTGCAAATTTGTACCTGCCACGTGGTTTTATATGAATGCAGCTCCGGGTAAATAGTCTTACGCGTAAAAAAACAAACTTTTTTTAATTTAATAGCCAAAGATAACTAGAAACAGAACGTGCCGCTTTTTTTACTAACAAAAGTCGTGCCACAGTTGTTTATGAAACTGATGGGAAGCCTTTTTTATATATTGAGAGTTAATTCTTAGGGCACGAAAGAACCGATCCAAATGAACCTAATAATCCAACCGAGGGTCAAACCCGTTACCAGATAGGAGCTTAGATGAACGCCGTAAGGCCACGCAAGTAGGTTAGCAGTACTTTGTATTCAGTTGGAGTTTTAAATCTAATTAAGAGTTTATAAGACATTTCAAATTCAAAATTTGGTTATAAATTCCGGTCAGTAATTCTCCGGTAACTGAAATTTCTGTGCCCCCTCAGTAATATTTTTTCATTCGGTAACCAAAACCTTGGTAGCAGTTGTCAGAGTCACTCGTGATGGATTCCCATGAAGCCCCAATTTCAAAGAATCACTTCATATATCTGTTCATTTGTGGATTTGATCATACACGTCATCGCCTCTCAGTTTCCCCTCATTTCATTTGTGAATTTGATCCTATTGTACTTGATTGCAGAATGTTTGTTAGTATCTTGAGCAAGGACTAGTAGTATGTGAAGCACATATGTTTGTGCCTCTTAGGCGGTAAATATTTCGGATATTACATCAGCTAGTAATCGAATTCAGAAAAACAAGTAACTAGGAACACTCTAGGTAGTGTCTGAATAAGAGCATCTCCACCGGCATCCTCCAAAGGACCCCCCAAAAGGCCCACTGGTCTGTTGATAATTCCGGCGCTGATTCGCATCATCTTCCCTTCCGCTAAGCCGTGGCAGCAGCATCTTTCTCGACGCCGGCGCGTGTAGTGGTTGGCTAGACGCTGTAGCGTGTAGCCGGTAACGGCGTAGTTTAGGTTTAGTTTGTTAAATCTCGTTTAGATTTAAAATTATAAGTTTGTTAAATCTTGTTAAATTTCCGTTTAAATTCCACCAGAATTGTTTATAAACGGCTTGTCAAAAAAATATATCTAGAGTGCTACTTGGGGGACGCTGCTGTGGGCGGGCTCCAAAACTTGGCCGGACATGTGTCCGGCACCCCCAATTGAGACCCAATTGAGAGGTGCTGGACACCCCATTGAAGCCCCCCGGTGGAGATGGTCTAATGAGTATAAGTCCGACGCTTCGTCATCTAAACAAACTGTAAAATACAGCACATGTCGTATACCTTCGAACTAAGATTCAGTCACAGGAGTCAAACTTTGCCTGAATGCGCATGCAGCAGGTTCTGATGAATCCTCCTCTCTTTCTCCTAATGGTCAATTCGTGCTGCGCTGAGAATGACTACTCTTATTGGCTTATTGCATCCTTGCAAACTAGTGAAAGCGAGAGCGCCATCTTGATAGCGAAACAGGGGCCAAAGGGAAATTGCTAACTACATCCGGAGCTCAATCAAAAAGAAAAACCGGCGAGGCCGCTGCAACGAGGATCGCTGGGCCGCTGGCAGGGCGGCGAGGCGGGCTGGAGGGCTATTCGTGGCACAGCTATCCGGGACCGATATGGGCCTGGGCTGACTAATTCCGACTTGGATTGTGCATCTCCCCGTATAAATGGCCGATCAGGAACGGCAACACCTTGGGCTTGGGGTCGATCAAGGGTTTCATTACCTGCCAAGGTCTGCCGGCGACCTAGGCGAAGAGCTGACCGCGTGAGAGCCTGAGAGGTATGGCGGCGAGCGTTGCCGCCCACCCCGGAAGAGCATCTTTGAGGGCCATCTTGTGGGATCTGCAGGTATTATTACATCTGCACTGGCCCTTCTTATTACATTCAGCTAGCTAGCCTATCGAAGCAACACTGTTTTTCATTGTATACAGTACTCCATGTCTCCATCCTCTCCTGAAACAGGCCTGCATCACTGAGCCCTATAGAATTATTTACTAGTGGAATCCGGTGCGGCGACACGCCGCACCCGTTGTATTTTAAAATGTCCAAATTTTGTCAGGATTTGTCGTATATTTTCTCCAAAATTTCACTAAATTGGAGATGTGGAAATCCGTCGGAATTTGTCGTCTATTAAATTTTATCGAAATTTTCACTAAATTGGAGTATTGAAGCATGCTCATTTTTTTGCCTGCACGACGCACACATTGTATTCGAAAATGTCCAAATCCATCTGAATTTGTCATTTATTTTCGCTAAATTTTCACTAAATTGGAAATGTCAAAATTCGTCAGAATCTGTCGTCTATTTTGTCGAAACATGTTTTTTTTTTGCCGGCACGACGCACTCGTTGTATTCGAAATGTCGAAATCCGTCTCAATTTGTCGTTTATTTTCTCCGACGCATCCGTTGTATTCAAAATGTCGAAATCCGTCTGAATTTGTCGTTTATTTTCTCTAAGTTTTCACTAATTTGGAAATGTCGAAATCTTTCGAAAATTGTCGTCTATTTTCTCTAAATTTTCACTAATTTGGAATGTTCAATTTTTTTTTCTATAAATAGGTTGCATATTGTAACTAAATTGGAAATGTCGAAATCCGCAGGAATTTGACTTTCACTAATTTGGAATATTATTTTTTTTCCATTAATGGGTTGCAGTTTTGTTTATGAGAATTTTGATACATTCTCCATTTTTTTTCGATTTGCAGATGTAAAGTTGTTGACTTTAATTTTTTTTTTTAGAAATTGTTTAGGGAAATTGGGCCCAATTTTTAAATCTGTCAGAATTTGTTTTTTTCACAGGCTAAAATATAAAAATTTGAAGATTGGAGAGAAATATGCTTATGTCCGTCAAAACAAAAAGGTTAAAACATGAAAGTTGTTCGGAAGGATGATATTCATCTACTCGTGAAAGGAAAATTTAAACGGGTGACTGAGTATTTTTAAATCTGTCTGAATTTTTTTTTTTCACAGCCTAAATATAACAAATTTGAAGATTGGAGAGAAATATGCTTATGTCCGTCAAAACAAAAAGGTTAAAATATGAAAGTTGTTCGGAAGGATGATATTCGTCTACTTGTGAAAGGAAAATTTAAACGGATGACTGAGTGTGACGAATTTGACAAAATTCGTCAAATATTTTTGCGAGTTTGGATCCAAAATTAAGGAGTTAGAGTCGACCAAACTCGAAACCGATCACGGGAATGGAATCTACTCGTCGGCGCGCATATATTTCATGTACATATTATCGCGAAAAGGGGAAAAATACAGTGTGCACTGTAGCTGCTACAGTATGCGGTGCACTGTAGTAGGTGCCATGTAGGCTGAAAGGGACAGTGAGGTGGGTAGAGGAAAAAAAGGAAAGCACTGTAGAGTGTGGGGACTGTAGCACTCTACAGTCCCGGTGACGTGGACATCGCGGCCGATCGCTGAAAGGCTCCGCTTTTATATATAGTAGTGACTACTGCACTCGAGATATTGTCCGGCGACTTATTTTTAGTGGAGAAACGGGAACTAGGGAAAGGGCTGTGCTGCCGTCAAGGGAATGGGAACGGCAGAGAAAGAACCTCCTGCTTTTTTTTTTAGAAACTAGTGGGGCAAAAGATTTGCCCCATTTTGATTAATTAAGAGAGAGTGTTAGACATGGGTAGTCCGAAATACAACAAACAACCACACCACCACAAAAACAAAAGGCCACTACTCTCCGGCATTAAAACACCCAAACGCCTCGCACCCGCGAGTACCCAAAGGTTGGCTTCAAACTTGATCTTGGCGAAGATGGTAGGCGGCGACGCGTGTTTGTTGCGGAAGACACGAGCGTTGCGCTCGTTCCAAATCTCCCATGAGACAAGAAGTGTGATTGAAGCCATGGCCTTGCGATGGGGTAATCCTCCCATAGTCATTTGTCGCCACCATTCCAAAGTTGATAGACTCGCCCATCCGGAGACGTGAAGAGCGTGAAGGCCAAGCCAATTTTTGATCATACCCCATAGCAATGCACGAGGAGATGTGCAATTGTCTCGGGGGCTCTCTTGCAAAGGGGGCATAACCCACAATTTGGTCTACCCCTTCTAGCTAGGCGATCCGCCGTCCACACCCTATTTTGAAGCGCAAGCCAAGCGAAGAACTTGTTTTTTGGAGGAGCCCAAGCTTTCCAAACAAGCTATTCATGTCGGTATGGATGATGCCAAGGAATTGAGCTTGGTAGGCCGACTTAGCCGAGTACTCTCCATTGGCTGAAATGGTCCAAGAGATGGTGTCTTCCAAGTCGTTGTCGAGTTGGAAATCATGGATTTGAACCCAAAGGTTGACAAATTGGTGGAGGTGTTGCATGGAGAACTCCTCATCCAACTTGATTTTTTGGAACCAAGCATTGTTGAGCAAGGCGTCATGTATGCTCCAATTTTTCCTAGTGGAAATTTTGAAGATTAGAGGAGCTATGTTTCTTGGTTTGAGCCCATTCACCCAAGGGGCGTCCCAAAATGACGTCTTCTTCCCGTTACCGATGGTGATCAAAGTAGATGCATAGAAGAGATCCATGTCCTCGCTAGTGCAAGGATTTCCTAAACCGGCCCAAATCTTGTTGGAGTCCTTCCATTGTAGCCATGGCCATCGCAAACGAAGAGCCCTCGCAAACTTGTCCAAATGTAGAATGCCAAGCCCTCCAAGATGACTTGGCCGACACACCGCCTCCCAATTTACCTTGCATTGCCCACCCGAAACCGTATCGGTGCCCGCCCAAAGAAAAGCACGCTCAAGTTTGTTGATGTTTTGGAGGACCCCCGGATGCACAATGAGAGGTGTCAAGGAGTATATTGCTTGAGAGGAGAGGACCGATTTGACAAGGGTCCCCCTCCCAATCGTGGTGATGTATCTCCCTTGCCAAGGTGGAATTTTGCCGGCGCATTTATCCTCAAGATATTGGAAGTCCCCACGTTTAAGCCGCCAAACCAAAAGCGGTAGCCCAAGGTAACGCATTGGGAAGGTCGTTTGCACCACCGGGAGGCCTTGAAGGACGTTCTCCAAGTCCACGTTGGCACAACGGATGGGCACCACGAAGCTCTTTTGGAAGTTCTTGCATAGGCCCGTCACCTCACCGAAGCCATGAAGAATCGCCGTAAGCTTTTGGATGTCCTCCTTTATTGGGGCAACAAAGATGGCCGCGTCGTCCGCATAGAGAGAGGTTCTCAACACGGTGCCTCTCCCTCGGATTTTGTGGAGCAACCCAAGGTTGGTTGCCAACTCAAGAATTTGTTGGAGGGGGTCAATAGCGATGACGAAGAGGAGGGGCGACAAAGGATCTCCTTGTCTAAGACCGCGACCATGGTAAATAGGTAAGCCGGCCACCCCATTCAAGAGGACTCGCGAAGATGATGTGGAGAGTAGCGCGGTAATCCAATTACGAAACCTAGGAGGGAAACCACGCCGTTGGAGAAGGTCCAAAATGTATTCCCATCGAATGGAGTCAAAAGCCTTGCGGATATCAAGCTTGAAGAGTAGGGATGGAGTTTTGCTCTTGTGCAGCCGGCGAGCCAAGTTTTTCACATAGAGGAAGTTGTCATGGATGCTCCTCTTTTTAATGAACGCACTTTGAGCATTTGAGACGAGGTTGTTCATGAGGGGCCCAAGGCGGAGGGCAAGCATTTTGGCAATGATTTTGGCAATCCCATGGATGAGCTTATGGGCCTATAGTCGGTAACCTCTTCCGCACCCTCCTTCTTAGGCAATAGAACAATATTGGCGGAGTTTAACCAATGGAGATTGGCCACATGAAGGTTATCGAAGCAGTCAATGACCCTCATGACATCGAACTTGATAGTGTCCCAACACCTCTTGAAGAATACACCCGTGAACCCGTCCGGACCGGGTGCTTTGTCACCCGGCATTTGGTTGATGGCTTCTTTTACTTCGGACTCGGTGAAATGAGAAGCCAAGGAGTCTAAATCCGGATTCTCGAAATGGAGCTCCTCCCAATTGAAATCTTGGGACCTAGGCGCCCCTTTACCGATAGCCGACCGAAAATGGTTGAGGATGATGTCTTCTTTTTCTTTGTGCTCCGTGACCCACCCGTTGTTGTGCTTGAGGCGATGGATGTGGTTCTTGCGCCTTCTCCAATTTACCTTTAGGTGGAAATACTTTGTGTTTGCATCACCCTCCTTTAAGTTGGAAACACGCGAGCATTGTTTCTTTCTTGCTCTCTCAAGAATAGAAAGGCTAAGCACTTTTTTCTTTAACCTCAAACGGATGTCATGCTCTTCCGTGGATAGGGGCCTAGAGTCTTGGGCAATATCAAGTTGGAGGATGACCAAAAGGGCGGCATGTAGAAGGAGCTTCGGTTTGGAGAAGAAACGTCTTCCCCAAGTTGAGAGGCATTTCCCTAGTCTTTTTAGCTTATGGAACAAGACATGGTAAGGCTCGGTGTGAGGAGTGGGAGCATCCCAAGAGTTCTTGACGACCTCATCAAAGCCCGGTAAGCGCAACCAAAAGTTCTCAAACTTGAAAGTCCTCGGCCTTCGAGGTCCACTATCGTCCGCTAGAAGTAGAGGGCAATGGTCGGACAAGGAGGAGGAGAGCGCATGGAGCACATGAGAACCAAAGGTGAGGTCCCATTCGGGGTTGCAAAAGACGGCGTCAAGTTTGCAAAGAGTTGGGTTTCGCCGCTCATTACTCCACGTGAATCGCCGGTTTTGGAGGTGGACTTCATTTAGCTCACAAGCATGTAGAGTGTTGCGGAAGCGAGTGATGCGACTTCGGTTGACATTGCGTTTGTTTTTATCTCTAGCCCGATGAATTTGGTTAAAATCACCAAGGGCGAGCCATCGGATACCCGAAGCTGGCTTTTGGGAGAGCAACTCCGTGAAGAAGTCATCTTTTCGGTTGGAGGCTGTAGGTCCATACACAGTTGTGATGCGAAAATCACAGTCCTCATTGATCACATGGATGGTTGCGGAGAGGCAAAACTCGGTGATCACAACGTCAGATACTTGGATGGTGGAATCATCCCAAAGTAGCAGGATTCCTCCTCTGGTTCCCTGTGCTGGTCTTTCAGCAAACCCTCGTAGACGATTGCCCCCGATGTAGAAAGCATCATAAGAGTTGACAGCAGCAAGTTTTGTTTCTTGTAGGCAGACAAGTTGGCATGTAGATGATGCAATGGTCTCGTGAACAGCAAATTTTCTATCATCGTCATTAAGCCCTCTTACATTCCAGCAAAGCAAGTTCATAAGGAATCCTAACATGATTAAACTAAGAAGCTCAACAGCATACAGACGAACATGATCCCGCTCTTGATGATGACGAAGACTACAACCAGCAACTTGACGAAGACGAAGACGACGACGACGACAGTGTCATCGACCGCCATGCTGCCGAGTACGACGACTACGACTACGACTACAGGGACATCGACTACTCCATTTACCTGAGGGATTACCTGAAGGATGCTGCCATAGACAGCTTACGGAGTCAGAGAATCGGCTATCACGAAGACAACATTAACATACGGCTAGCTTACACCTCTTCTAGGTACCTTGTGGAGCTGCTGGCCGTCCGTTCCCACTTCAACTTTGTGGGGAACATTTATGCCCACGATTCTGACCATCGTTCGCTGTACTACTGCTCCTCCGAGAGAGGGGAAATTCATCGCAACATTGATTCACGGGTATGGCATTCACGTGGTACTCCATCTTTTAATTTTTTGTTTCTGCTATCTTCTGTTGAATCCTTTTCAATTGCGTTGACGATAATATATGAGCAGGGCAATCTGATACTCCACGCAGCAGGCGCGGCCCTTCAGGATGACTTCTACATTGACATCAAAATTCCAGACGAAGATGATGCTGGATTGCTCTCCTTCACAGTGGACCCGCATGCGTGCAACCATGTCATAAATCAAACCATGTCAACTGCAGGCAGACGTAAATTCGATCTGACTTTTATTCCGATGCACACTGCTATACAGGTCAATGTGAAAGTTACCCTTGATCTTATTAGCGAAACTAGGTCCGGGCGGAAACGATACCTCGTTGGAGGCTCGTGTTACGTGTTATATAGATGAGAAAAGCCCTCATCGTCGCCATACAAGAGATATACGGTATACGGGTTGGTGTACTACACCATACCCTATACCGTACGTATACATGATGTTCAACACCCTTCTTTAATCTAAACTCTTACAAAGATTTAGATTACGCTTGAACATATTTAACTGTCTGACAGGGAGAGCTTTATTGAAGCCATCAGCTACCTGATCCTTGCTAGAGATAAACTTGACCTCTAAGTTTTTGCTTGCTACCCTCTCACGAACAAAGTGATAGTCAATCTCTATATGTTTTCTACGGGCATGAAAAATAGGATTTGCAGACAAATAGGTAGCACCTAAATGGTCACACCATAAGCAGGTTTTTTCCTCCAACTGAACACCGAGCTCACAAAGTAGTGCCTCAACCCATATCATTTCAGCAGTAGCATTAGCTACAGCCTTGTATTCAGTCTCAGTACTTGACCGAGAAACTGTGGCTTGTTTGCGTGAGCTCCATGAGACAAGGTTCGGTCCAAGGAAGATGGCAAACCCTCCAGTAGACCGACGATCATCAGGGAAACCAGCCCAATCTGCATCTGAAAAGGCACTCAAAAGTGTATGAGAGGAGCATGTAAAAGTGAGTCCAAGTGACAAAGTATCTTGAACATATCTCAGTATTCTTTTTGTGGCTGTCCAATGAGTTGTTGTTGGTGCATGAAGGTATTGGCATACTTTGTTAACTGCAAAGGAGATATCAGGACGTGTGAGGGTCAAATACTGAAGAGCACCAACAATACTGCTATACTATGTACAGTCTTCAGGACCAAGAGGGTTGCCCTCATGGAGAGACAGTGGCTCGGTAGGAGATAGAGGTGTTGGGAGTAGCTTTGCAATTTTTCATGCCCACTCTGGCTAAGAGATCCATAGCATATTTCTCTTGTGTCAATATCAAACCATTCTGCTTTTTCTTGACTTCAATTCCCAAAAAGAAATGTAAATCACCTAGATCTTTTATTGCAAAGTGTTCATTGAGATCCTTAAGCAACGCAGGAATGGCCTCATTTGAAGAGCTAACCACAATAATGTCATCAACATAAATTAAGACAAACATTGTGATACCTGACTTTTGATAGAGAAATAAAGAGGTGTCAGCCTTGGATGGTATGAATCCAAAATCATGGAGCTTGGAGCTAAGCCGAGAATACCAGGCCCTTGGTGCTTGTTTTAACCCATAGAGAGCTTTATCAAGCCTGCAAATATGATGAGGTGCATTCGGATCTTCAAATCCTGGGGGTTGTTTCATATAAACCTCCTCTTCCAGAACACCATGTAAAAACGCGTTCTTGACATCTAGCTGCCGCAAACTCTAGCCTCGAGAAACTGCAATTGCTAGAACCACCCTGATGGTTGTAGCTTTAACAACGGGACTGAAGGTATCTTCATAGTCTATTCCATACCTCTGTTAAAAACCTTTTGCAACTAAACGTGCTTTATACCTGTCAATTGTGCCATCAACATTTTTCTTAATTCGGTAAACCCACTTACAGTCAATGAGATTCTTGTTGGAGCTGGATGGAACAAGGTGCCATGTGTTATTCTTGAGCAGGGCATCATATTCTTCCTCCATTGCCTTTTTCCATTCTTGATGATTCAGGGCCTCAGAAAGTGAAGAAGGTTCTCCTGTGGATGTTAGCAAGCCATATCTAACAGAATTTGCCTCCTTGTAAATGTTAGGTCGTTTGCCATATGTAATAGTACCATCCTTGTATTTTCTGGGTTGTTTGATACCTTTTTGAAGCCGTGTCCGTGGTGCAGGTGACACTAGTGGAAAACGGGCAATAGGTTTCGACCTTTAGTCCCCAATTTGTTACAAACCGGTACTAATGGGGGCACCCCACCCGGTCAGCTCGCCGCCCAGCCCCGTCCCGGTTTGTGAGGGACCTATAGTCCCGGTTCGTGCCACGAACCGGGACTAAAGGGTCACCACATGCGGCAGCAGAGGTGGGGCCCAGCGCGAGAACCTTTAGTCCCGGTTCGTGACATGAACCGGGACTAAAGATGGACCTTTGCACGAACCGGGACTAACATTTTTTACTACATCATCTCCCACCCCGAGCCAGCCACTCCATTTTTCCAGCTCGAGTTCATCTCCATTTCTTCTCCCCGAGGTCGATTTCGTCCCCATTTTTTCCACCATTTGTCAAGATTGACAGCGCCCCATCATCTCCAAGGGTTAGCAACTGCATCTCTGCTTCCGGCGCTCATTCCATTGCTTGTTTAGCTCATTTAGCTCATTTCATTTTTGTAGTGCTAGCTAGGTGTTTGATGAAATGCCTAAGTAGTTGATTTCATTTTGTTTTATGTGCAATTTGAGCTCAAACTAAATTATGATTTGTGGTTTTTTATAGTGTCGTCCCGTCCCCTTTCTCACTGCCGTCGATCGCCCGCGCCGCCCCGTCACCGACACCACCTCGGTGAGACTCTTGTTTTTATCTTTTATTTTAAAAAATCTTAGTTGTATGATTTACATACATAATTATTACTTGTATAATTTTCTTATTTGTATAATTGTTTGTTATACATAGTGCCATGGTTTTGACATCTGTCCACACCGGTTCTCGTCCGCTCTATTATTCGGATGTGATATAATTTTTTGTTATAACTATATATTTGTTTCATTTCGTGTTTATGACAATTATGCCGACCAACTTTACATAGATATATTTTTATCTAGGAGGTAGTTGAACCGGAAATTTCAACCGACCCTATTGTCGAGTTTTTTGAAAAAGAAAACAATGATTTGAAAGCAAAATTGAAAAGATGTGAAGATCTTCGTCTCCAATGCTTAGAAGAGAAGATGAAATTGGAGTTCAAGTTTGCCGACGTCGTCGATAATCACGAGATCAAGATGGAGGCAATGCGCTTGGATCACGAGATCAAGATGAATGCAATGCGCTTGAAGCTTAAAAAGATTAGAAAATATGCCATTAGTCAAGAGGCTTGGTATCATTATGCTGTTGGTTCAATAATTACCTTAGTTGCGATTTTGATCGCATTTGTTGTTGGATTTAATTTTTTTAGATAGCTGTATGTTAGTTTC
Organism: Poa pratensis; assembly: GCA_947311845.1. Taxonomy (NCBI): domain Eukaryota; kingdom Viridiplantae; phylum Streptophyta; class Magnoliopsida; order Poales; family Poaceae; genus Poa; species Poa pratensis. The sequence goes on from CAMZMU010000034.1 coordinate 40,675,451, forward strand.
AATTAATGTATGTTTTATGAGAACTATGTATTACATTTGGTCGATCAGTACTCTACTTTGCTTTTAATGTGTTGAACTTGTATTAATTAATTTGGTCACGTATCTATTCATAATGTAGCTAGTGTAATGGTTTTTGATATACTTGTATAATGCAGATGAACCGACAATGGATGTATGGTGACCGACGCAGTCCCGAGTTCATTAGTGGCATGCATAATTTTCTCCATGCGGCCGAGGCAAACAAGCGGACGAATGGTTTTATTTGTTGTCCATGTAGTGTCTGTAAGAATAGGAGTGATCACTCTACCTCAAAAATCCTTCACATCCACCTGTTGCAGAATGGTTTCATGGATGGTTACTATTGTTGGACCAAGCACGGAGAAAGCGGGGTTATAATGGAAGACAATGAAGAAGAAGAGGATAATGACAACTATCCTATGTTCAATGAACAAAGTGATACTACAATGGGGGAAGACGAAGCTGAAAAAGATTCCATTGTTGATGAGCCCGATGATGATCTTCGTCGGGCCATTCGTGATGCACAAATGGACTGTGGAAGTGAAAACGATAAGTTGAAGTTGGAGAGAATGTTAGAGGATCACAACAAATTGTTGTACCCAAATTGCGAAGATGGCCAGAAAAAGCTGGGTACCACACTGGAATTGCTGCAATGGAAGGCACAGAATGGTCTATATGACAAGGGATTTGAAAATTTGCTGCAAATATTAAAGAAGATGATTCCAAGGGATAACGTATTGCCCCCAGTACGTACGAAGCAAAGAAGATTGTCTGCCCTCTAGGATTAGAGGTGCAGAAAATACATGCATGCATCAATGACTGCATCCTCTACCGCGGTGAGCACGAGAATTTGAATGCATGCCCGATATGCGGTGCATTGTGGTATAAGATCAGGCGAGATGACCCTGGTGATGTAGAGGGCGAGCCGCGCCCAGGAAGAGGGTTCCTGCCAAGGTGATGTGGTATGCTCCTATAATACCACGGTTGAAACGTTTGTTCCAAAACAAAGAGCATGCCAAGTTGTTGCGATGGCACAAAGAAGACCGTAAGAAAGACGTGATGATGAGACACACCGCTGATGGGTCGCAGTGGAGAAAAATCGACAGAGAGTTCCCGACATTTTCAGATGATGCGAGGAACTTAAGATTTGGTCTAAGTATAGATGGCTTTAATCCTTTTGGGGAGCAGAGCTCCAGTCATAGCACTTGGCCTGTGACTCTATGTATTTATAACCTTCCTCCTTGACTGTGCATGAAGCGGAAGTTCATTATGATGCCAGTGCTCATCCATGGACCGAAGCAACCTGGCAACGACATTGATGTGTACCTGAGGCCATTGGTTGAAGAACTTTTACAGTTGTGGCGTGAAGAAGGTGTACGTCTGTGGGATAAGCACGGACAAACAGAATTTGACCTACGAGCGTTGTTGTTTGTAACCATCAATGATTGGCCTGCTCTTAGTAACATTTCAGGACAGTCAAACAAGGGATACAATGCATGCAAGCACTGTTTAGGTGAGACTAAAAGTATACATTTAGGTAACAAGAATGTGTACCTGGGCCATCGTCGATTTCTTCCACCCAAGCATCCCTTAAGAAAGAAAGGCAAACATTTCAAAGGTGAGGCAGATCATCGGCCGAAGCCTACCCGCCCTTCTAGTTCTGATATATTTGATATGGTCAAGGATTTAAAATTAATCTTTGGGAAGCGTCCTGGCGGACTATCTGTTCTGAATGACGCTGACAACGACGTACCCATGTGGAAGAAGAAATCTATATTTTGGGAGCTGCCCTATTGGATAATCCTTGAGGTTCACTCTGCAATCGACGTGATGCACGTGACAAAAAATCTTTGCTTGAACCTCCTAAACTTCTTCGGCGTGTATGGGAAGTCAAAAGATACACCGGAAGCAAGGCAGGACCATCAACGTATGCACGAACGAGACGACGTGCATTCAGATAATCATAAAGGTCTTGCAAGTTACGCTCTTACGAAAGAAGAGAAGGCAATATTTTTTGAATGTCTTAGCAGTATGAAGGTTCCATCTGGCTTCTCGTCGAATATAAAGGGAATAATAAATATGGCAGAGAAAAAAATTCCAAAACCTAAAGTCTCATGACTGCCACGTGATTACGACACAATTACTTCCGATTGCATTGAGGGGGCTTCTACCGGAAAATGTTCGAGTACCCATTGTGAAGCTATGTGCATTCCTCAATGCAATTTTTCAGAAGGTCATCAATCCACTAACTCTACCAAGTTTATAGAAGGATGTGGTCCAATGTCTTGTCAGCTTCGAGTTGGTGTTCCCACCAACCTTCTTCAACATTATGACGCACCTCATAGTTCACCTAGTCGAAGAGATTTCCGTTCTCGGTCCTGTATTTCTACACAACATGTTTGATCAATGCTGGATATAGGGGGGTGTTTGTTATCGTCTCCACAGGGATCAACAAGGTTATGCTGGTTCTAAGTTTTGGCAGAAGCTAGACTAAATCAAACAATTGCAAGTTTGCACTTCAGAAAAGAAAGGGTTTTGGAAAAAAGGTTTTAGCAGAGCAAATTCAAAATTTAACTTGCAGGTTCTTGGTTGTCAATCAAGTCCACTGCAAGGATCCAAGCAAGGTTTAGACAGGGAACAAGAATTACTTCAACAACTTGCAGAGACTAGTCATGCAAGCAAGGGTTTTTTAGCAGGTTTTAGGCAGAAGAAAAATCAAAGCACAAAGATCTCTCCTTTTTGGGTTGTCAGGCCAGATCAAAGTGAGGTAGCAAGCAATTGGAGGCTAGGGATGGAATTTCAACACACAAGTATGCAGGGACTAGCCTTACACACACAGATCAAACCAAACAACAAGCAGATCATGCAAACATTCAGTAGAGACAGAGAACTGTGTCACTTAATTCACTGCAGTAGCCAAATATTACAAGCTCTACTTAAAGATGGATGATCTACACGGTTCAACACAAGATTACATAGAAGAATGGAGAGAGTTCCTTGGCTGTGGCTCACTGAAAACCTAGTCGAAGCAGGGGAAGCAGAGGTGAAGACAAGGGTGGAAGCAGAGTTGCAGATCATGAGCTTCAGGTCACCAAGGCCTTGGGCTTCTTCTCCTGGTCTCCATGTTGATCTTGATCTTGGTCTTGTTCTTGTTCTTCTCTATTCTTGCTGTTCTTGGTGTTCTTGGTGGTTGTTGGAGTTGGTGGCCGAAAAGGTGGTTTGGTGGTGGCTGTGGATGGGATGGAGTGAGGTGGATGGATGGGAATGGAATGGGGTGTGTGGAGATGGATGGATGATTGCTGTGGTGGTGTGGTGGCTTTATACTCCTTTTTCCCTTTGTGGTGGAGGTGTGACCCGAATGGTGGAGAGGAGGAAGTTTCCCTTTTCCATCTTTAGCTCACAGTGCACATGGGGTGTTTTCTCCTTTTGCACCTTTATGCCTTTTTCCCTTTTTGGCTTGCTTGATCTCCAAGTTGATCTCTTCCCTCCTTTCTGTTTCAAACTTGTTTGAATTGCTTCTTATCTTCATTGGGACCTGCTGCTGCCAACCTTTTGCATTGCTTCATCTTGTGCTTGGAGAGCTTGAGTTAACTGACAGAGAATTGCTTCTCTGTCAGACACTGTTCACCATCTGGCACAGAGGGGTTCTTCAATTTTGTCTTGATTTCTTCATGCTCTGATGATCCAAACTTGCTCATATATGTTCCTTTGGACTTCCTTCAGATAGTGTCGGGGGAGTATCCCCGGGTAGGGTCAAGGCTTGGCATAAGGTGGAGTTCGAAGTTGTGCCGAGGTACGGAAAGGGCCGACCTGTTTGGGCCTGGGAAGTCCGAGCTTCATCTTGACCTGGAGAATACAGGCCGACCTATTTGGCCCAGAGGGGTCCGAGGTATACTGTTGGCCAGGGCCGAGGTTCACTGTCCGAGCTATGTTCAGCCGACCTAACTACCTCAGTGCAGTGGTTTGTGTGTGAGAGCAGGAGAAGCTGTGGGAGGAAGTAAGATCCGACCTGGTAAAAGATTAAGCGCAAGACCCGAGGTACGGAGCCCGTCACATCCGTGCCGAGCTAACCGAGGTGATGGGCTGTAGGTCGGGCAGGAGTCAATGCTCCTGTCACTTCCAGCCGGGTACAAGAGCGCCTGACACGGGAGCGTCTGTCAAGGAGCCTGGCAGAGGCGTGCTCCGGGTTCGGCGGGCCTGCACGTCTCTGACCGCTGACCACGCGGGATCTGGGAAAAGGCTACGAGGTAGCTCTGCCAGGCCACGTCCTGTCTCGGTCAGAGGGGACATGCTAGTTCTGCCGTTAGGCTACAGGAGATGGGCAAGCCACGTCTTGTCCCTGACCGAGGTACGGTGGTACGGTGGTGACCGTTGCAGAGGCATGGCAACAGTGTTCTGCGAGGGGCACAATGGTAACCCGGCTGGCCTATATAGTGGGCTTCACCCCCTCCTGAGAGATCCCCCCCCGCGCTGGAACTAGTTGAAAGAGAGAAAGAAAGAGAGAGAGGAAGCTCGGAACACCCCGGAAACACCTCGGATTCAGCTCGGAGTGCCTTCTTCCTCCCGTCTAGCTCCATCTTTTACCTCAAGTTCTCACCATTGTAGCATCATACAGCTCGAGGAGCAGCTTGTACTTGTCACTTTGAGCTATACACTGAGTAGGATAGTGCTGCAGTAGGGGTGTTACCTCCACAAGAGGGCCCCGAAGCAGGGTACATCGTGGTGTGCTTTGTGTTCTTGCTTTCTTGGTTCTTCGTTCGTGTTCTTGCGTGTTCTTGCGTGTGCACTTCTTGAGTGCATAAACCCTCCCCGGATTCCCCCAACGACCATTCGGCCCCATCTTAGCCATACCTATGGCATCTGCCGTGATCCCACCACGACAGTTGGCGCCCACCGTGGGGCAGATTGAGGCGTTGGAGGGAGTTTTCATCCGGACGGGCTCAGGCGAGCGTGTTCTTTCCGGGCTTGTCGCCAAGATCGGAGAGTTCACCTTCATCAGCGACAACGCGGGGTGTTTCGCCGGCAAGCCCTTCCCCGAGCACGGCTTCACCATGATGCTCGGCAGCTTCGTCACGTACGTTGCTGTCGAGGTTGTTCGCGGGTACCCGGAGCAGGTGCTCGTGGACGACGAAACTCCTCTCCTCGCGGCTTTAGGTCGGCGTATCACTCGCCCCGAGAGCTGCGTGAGGTGATGATGACAGGTCCGGTTGACGCCGCTGGCAAAGTAGATGCCAGCCAGTCCAAGGCAGCCGAGGTTGCTAAGGTGAGATCTGCAAAGCCCAGGCTAGAGAAGGACTTGCCTGGCACCCCAGAGCTGCAGGGCCGAGGTGCGACCCTGGTAGAGATAGTGGATACACTGGCAGACCCAGTAAATCCAGGAGTGGACATAGTAGTGACTGTGGCCGACCTAGAGGCAAAGCGTGTCCTGTTGCAGAAGGAGGCTGTAGCAATGATAACAGCTAGAGATGAGTTCAATAGAGATCTGCGTGAGTACAATGCAGCGAATGGCTTCACCCCGGTAGCGGTTGATACACATAGGGGAGCCGAGGTGCGGCAGAGAGGCAAGGGGCTCAATGATGAGATAAACAGGGAGGCTCGACCTACCACCTCGGCTAGGAGTGAGAGTCGCGTGTCAACTGGAAGGCCGGTGTATAGTTCCCCTGCTAAGAACCTCAGAGCTGCCGAGGCAGGCAGGGCCGAGCTATCCGGATTATCTGGAGATGCATGGCGTGCGCAGCAGAAGCGAGTCAATGAGTTAGTATATGTGGCTAACCAGCAGAATGAGGCTCTCCGCAGAGCATATGCCGGGGCTGGTGATTCAGAGATGGTTTATTCAGCTAGGCCAGTCAGTCAGGTGTCCAAGGGGCAAGCCTCGTCTCCACTCGTCGGAGGAGCCGATCGAGCCCGGAGTGTCACCTCGGGTCAGAACAAGCAGCTGCAGATGTATGATCCAGTCCTAGCAGCAAAGCAGAAGGTGGGCCAGGGCAATGCTAGCCGAGCTAAGGGAAACCCCGGCCCAGGCAATGCAAGCCGAGCTAAGGGTAACTCCGGTCAGGGAAATCAGAATGGCGGTCAAGCAGCATCGGCTGGCCGAGGTAAACCACCTCCGCCCCCGAGGTATCAGCAACAACCTCGGCAGCAGGGGCAATATCAGCGAGAGCCGGAGTATGTTCAGCAACCTCAGAACGTCGGTCAAGGCGATGACCGATATGATGATGGAGACTCGGCCATGGCACGAGCTGGATACCACAGAGTGGATGGGGCGTTGGGACCTCGGATAGGAGGTCGGATGTTAGCTCCAGGCGATGTCCGTAACAAGCTGGATAGAATCTACTTGTCTGAGCAACTGGAGGAGGAAGGCCCTCCTGGTCCGGCGTGTTTTGGACCTCGGATCATGAAGGAGCCACCACCACCAGTATCTCAGTTCCAGTTAGGTCGGAACACCAAGCCATACAATGGGAGCACCAAGCCACAAGATTGGCTGACAGATTATGTATCCTCGGTGCACATTGCGGGGGGCAATCGCCGATGGGCGGTCCGGTATCTCCCGCACATGTTGGAAGGTCCAGCTCGGATCTGGCTGAATAATTTGCCGGAGTATAGTATCAACTCCTGGATAGACTTGGAGCTGGCGTTTAACAGCAACTTTGCTAGTACATACAAGAGGCCAAACCGACCTCAGCTCCTGGCGGCATGTAAGCAAGATGATCATGAAACTGACCGAGAATTCTTAACTCGGTGGAGCAATGTTCGGAATTCCTGTGAAGGAGTGGTAGAGGCACAGGCCATTTCCTGGTTTGCAGATGGTTGTCGACATGGCAGCATGCTGTGGCAGAGGCTCCAGAGAGATATGCCGAGATCCCTAGCAGAAACAATCCGGGTTGCAGATTCTTATGCCCTGGGTGATCCGATGCAGCCAGCAGCAGAGGCAGGAGCACGTAACAGAAGGAGGGAGCCAATAAACAACCGGCTCGGACCAAGGTGTAATGACCGTCAGGAGTTCGGACAGAAGAGGAGGGAGCCGGACTATCCATACACCTCAACCAAGTTGCAGCGGTGAACCCGGATCAGCCCGGAGCTGGAGGTGTCCAGAGGCCAAAAATCAATGGTCCGGCATTTAGTCCGAACCCGGAGCCACCCATGACCTATGAATCAATGATAGATGGTCCGTGCTGTTACCATACGACCGACCCGCGCAAGCCAGCCAACCATTCAACCCGGCAGTGCAGCTGGAACCGCAGAATCAGAGAAGAGGGGGCAAGGCCGGAGGAATCAGAACAGGACCACCACCTCAGAGATTTCAGCCGAGGTCCCACCCTAATCTGTCCGGAGCAAATGTTACCCCGATAACCACTGCACCTCTTCCGAGGCCTGCAGCAGCAAGACCCGTGAATGTTGTGAATGTCCGAGGTAATAACAACAACAATGGTGCCGGACCAAGTCAGCAGTATGAATACCCCGGAAATGACTATAGAGAGGTTCATGCGAGCTATGTGGTCTTTGTGACCGAGCCAACTGACAAGAAGAGCGTGCAGAGGCGTGCCATGGAGGTGAATGCAGTAATGCCGGTGGTGCCGACCTATATGAACTGGTCTGAGCAGGAGATCACTTGGAGCAGAAAGGACACACCTCGGATCATGCCGAGCCCTGGAAAGTATGCCCTGGTGGTAGATCCAACGTTGTGTGGGCCTACCAACAATGTGAGGTTCACCCGAGTTCTGGTGGACAATGGCAGTGCCATCAACATCATGTACCGAGACACAATGGTGAAATTGGGCATATCGCCTAATCAGTTGATGCCAAGCAGTTGTACTTTTCATGGGATTGTGCCGGCGTTTCCTGTGCACCCATGGGCAAGATATGGGTGGATGTAGCATTTGGAACCAAGGAAATTGCCGAGTTGAGAGTATCGAGTTCGAGGTGGTGGACTTGGAGAGTGCATACCATGCATTGCTTGGAAGGCCGGCTCTGGCCAAGTTCATGATTTCCACCCATGTTGCATACCTGAAGATGAAAATGCCAGGGCCTAATGGGATCATATCCATCTCGGGTGACTACAAGCGAGCCATTCAGTGTGCCTCGGCGGGGTCTAATCTGGCCGAGTCTTTGGTGATCGCAGCTGAGAAGAAGAAGCTGCATCAAGTGGTGGCAATGGCGCAGTCAACACAGCTCGGCCTGTCCGGACTGATGAGCCCGGACTCAACTGCGGCGTTCGAGGTGCCCAAGGAGACCAAGAAGATCCCCATTGACCCGGAGCACCCAGAGCATATGGCCATCATTGGGACCGGGCTGGGCGAGAAATAGGAAGGCGAGCTCTGTCACTTCCTCCGTGAGAATCGGGATATCTTTGCATGGTCGGCTAAGGACCTGCCTGGTGTTCCGAGGGAGTTGGCAGAGCACTCTTTATTTGTTAGGCCAGAGGTGAAACCGGTGAGGCAACCGACCCGTCGTCTCTCAGACGACCGGAGACAAGTGGTGCTGGACGAGCTGGCTAAGTTGCTTGCAGCCGGGTTCATAATGGAGGTACTGCATCCGGACTGGATATCCAATCCGGTCTTGGTGGAAAAGAAGAAAGACGAGCCAGCCGTGGTCAAGGTGTGGCGCATGTGCATTGACTTCACTAACCTCAACAAGGCGTGCCCAAAAGATCCATTTCCATTACCTCGGATTGATCAAGTGATCGATTCCACTGCTGGTTGTGAACTGTTATCTTTTATCGATGCGTACTCTGGTTTTCACCAGATACCACTGAACCCAAAGGATCAAATAAAGACTGCTTTTATTACCCCGTATGGGGCGTATTGCTATCGTGTCATGTGTTTTGGTCTGAGAAATGCCGGGGCAACTTATCAGAGGTGTATGCAGAAATGCCTGCACTCTCAGATGGGCAAAAATGTGCAAGTGTATGTCGATGATATTGTCATCAAAACTAAGGAGAAACATACTCTCCTCGAGGATCTCGAGGAGACATTTGTGAATTTGAGAAAGTATCGGTTGAAGCTTAACCCGGACAAGTGCACCTTTGGTGTCCCGGCTGGAAAGTTGCTCGGATTCCTGGTGTCTAGCCGAGGTATCGAGGTTAACCCGGCCAAATCCGAGCTATTGAGAGCATGAAGTTACCGAAGTGTTTGAAAGATGTGCAGAAGTTCACAGGGTGCCTAGCCTCGTTGAGCCGATTTGTAGCTCGGCTAGGAGAAAAAGCCTTACCTTTGTACCAGCTCATGAAGAAAAGTACCGGGTTTACATGGACCCCGCAGGCCGACGTGGCGTTGGTGAGCTGAAAAAGATGTTGTCCACTGCCCCGGTGTTGGCGTCACCATTGCACAATGAGCCGATGTTACTTTACATTGCGGCCACAAACCGAGTTGTAAGTGTGGCAGTGGTGGTGGAGCGCGAAGAAGGTGGCAGGTCGGTGCAGAGACCGGTGTATTACTTGAGCGAGGTGATCTCTACCTCGAAGCAGAACTATCCTCACTACCAGAAGATGACGTATGGTGTTACCTGGCGGTCAAGAAGTTGAAGCATTATTTCCAGGAGCATCCCATGACGGTGGTGTGCGAAGCTCCAATCTCGGAGATCATCGGGTGCAAAGATGCAACTGGCCGAGTTGCCAAATGGGCGATTGAGGTGTCTCCATATGCACCACATTATGAGAGAAGAGACGCAATTAAATCCCAGGCGTTGCCGGACTTCTTTTGTGATTGGGCCGAGATGCAGTATGAGCCACCCAGGCCGGACTATAATTATTGGAAAATGCATTTTGATGGGTCCAAAACAAAGATCGGGCTGGGGGCTGGAATAGTCCTCACCTCGCCAAAGCGAGATCAGCTGAAGTACGTGCTGCAGATTCATTTCTCAGCATCAAACAATGTGGCGGAGTATGAGGCCTTAATCCATGGCCTCAAGGTGGCAAAGGAGATCGGTATCCGGCGTGTAGAGTGCTTCGGCGATTCCGACCTGGTGGTGCAACAATCTTCTGGAACTTGGGATGCTCTGGATGCCAACATGGCGTTATATCGGTTCCATGTGCAAAAGATATCCGGGTTCTTTGAAGGGTGTGAGTACAGGCATATACCTCGGGCAGAAAATGATGCTGCCGACGTGTTGTCAAAGCTCGGTTCATCGAAAGAGGCAGTACCACCAGGGGTAGCCCTGAATCACTTGAGAACTCCTTCAATCAAACCTTCTCCTGAATCCGAATCTATTTTCATCCCGGCGGAGCAAGAGCCCGGACCTGTTCCAATGGAGGTAGACGTCGGATGCGTTTGGTCGGACCCGGGGACTGCGTGGCAGAGCTCGGGGACTGCACACCAAACCTCGGGGACTGCTCATCCAGACTCGGGGACTGGTCGCAGGATGGTGGAGGAAATAATGGAGGAGATTATGGTGGCCGAGCCAATGGAGGTGGACGAGGAACTTTTTCCTTTGCACCCGGTGCCGGAGTGGGCGGAGCAAATCATGAAGTTCATAACGGAGGGAAGCACGCCAAGTGACACAACCGAGGCTAGGAGAATTCAAAGGAGGGCCAAGGCGTACACCATCATCAACAAGGAGCTCTATAAAAGAAGCGTAACCGAGGTGTTGCAACGGTGTGTCGAGCCAGCTGAAGGCAAGGAGATGCTTTTGGAGATCCACCAAGGAGAGTGTGGTCATCATTGCAGCACAAGAGCTCTGGTGGCCAAGGTGTTCAGGCATGGGTTCTATTGGCCCACTGCTCTTGCTGATGCAGAGGCCATAGTCCGGAGATGTGAAGGATGCCAAAGGTTTGCCAAGCAAACGCATATGCCAGCCTCGGCGCTCAAAACAATTCCTATCACTTGGCCGTTTGCGGTATGGTGTTTGGATATGGTGGGAGAGTTCAAACCAGCCCGAGGTAACATGACGCACATATTGGTGATGGTGGACAAGTTCACCAAGTGGATCGAGGTGAAACCAATCCGGAAGTTGGATGGTCATTCAGCAGTGACTTTCTTGAAGGAGATTATTCTGCGATATGGCTACCCCCATAGCATTATCTCGGACAACGGCACAAACTTTGCTGTTGGAGAGTTCGCTCGGTTTTGCATGAACAAGGGAATCCGGCTGGACATAGCCTCGGTGGCACACCCGGAGTCTAATGGACAAGTGGAAAGATCAAATGCTCTAGTGTTGGCCGGCATCAAGGCTCGGCTCATTGAACCACTGCTGAAAACGCCGGGGTGTTGGATAGATGAGATACCAGCAGTACTGTGGGGTCTAAGGACCACGCCAAATCGATCAACTGGCTATACGCCATTTTTTATGGTCTATGGGGCAGAAGCTATGCTACCCACTGACATCGAGTATGATGCGCCCAGAGTGGCAATGTACACTGAAGCCGAGGCAAAAGAGGCTCGGGAGGATGCAGTAGATCTGCTTGAGGAAGCAAGAGAGTTGGCCTCATCTCGGTCAGCAATATACCAACAAGGTCTCCGACGTTATCATAGCCGGAGTATCAACCCTCGTGTGTTTCACGAGGGAGATTTGGTGCTGAGGTTGGTGCAGCGCAAGAAAGGCCGGCACAAGTTGTCACCTCCATGGGAGGGACCGTTCATTGTGACCCGAGCTCTGCTCAATGATTCCTACTATCTAATAGATGCGCAGGAACCAAGGGAAGATGGGCTGGACAACCCCGGATCAGAGGTCAGGCGACCATGGAACGTAGCTCTACTCCGACCTTTCTACTCATGAAAGGCGCAATGTATGTACCTCGGTTAATCCTTAATAAAATGTCGGCACTCCGAGGTTGAAGCTCGGGGACTGCCTCGCTCTTGTGCTTGTGTTTTATTTCTGTTTGTCAGTTTCGTTCATATGCCGAACTATTTTGAACCTCGTCTCAAACTTCAAGTAATGTATGCTGTGTAACTAATCTTGTGACTCGACTGGCATCTGCCTAAAAGGTAGTCAAGAGCAAAGATGAAAAAACGTGGGAGACATGAAAATGAACTCGGGGACTCGGTCCAAAAATATAGTTCGGCATGTGTCGTTTACTAACCCCTGTCTTTACCTTTCGTTTATGTCGGATGGTTTTGAAACACACTTCGAGATTTGCTAAGTACTGTATGCTATAAACAACAATCTTGTGACTCGACTGTCGAACGCCTAAATGGTAGACAAGAGCAAAGAATGCCAGATATAGTAAACACGAAAGTGAACTCGGGGACTCGTTCCAAAAGGGTTCGGCATAAATTCTTAGAAAAGCTTGGTTCGGATAGCAAGTTAAAAGTAATGGTAGCAAGCAAACTACTTAAGGTCTGTTACATCTGCACCCGGCATACCGGGGATTTAATGTTTTGCTTAAGATAAATTCAGGCCTCGGAACCAGAGACCTCGGTCGCAGAAGTGGTGGCAGTGGGAGCCTCGGGCGCAGCAACCTCGGTCGCGGAAGCAACCTCGGTTGTGGGAGTTGTTGCCGGGGTGTCCGTCACGTCGGAGGAAATCACCTCGGTGGCTACAGCTTTGCCGGACTTGCCCTTGGAGTTCGGAGGTTCGTCGAAGCTGAAGTCATCATCAGAGCCTTCAGCCACCTCGGTTGTTTTGCCGGCCTTGCCCTTGGAGCTCTCTGGCTCTTCAAAGTCAATGTCCTCGCCTTCAGAACTTTCTTCACCAGACGCTGCTTCCTCGTCCGAGCTCTCTTCGTCCTCAGAGTAGAGGCGCCCGTCATCAAAGGTCCGGGTGTTTGCGTAACTAGCAAAGCGGTCGGCTGCTGCTTGGCGTTTCGCAATGCCATCCGGGTGGAGTTCCAAGGAGAGCCCCGCGCAGGGAGGTAACTGTGGATCTCAACATCTCATACCAGACAGCACGAACACCAGGCCTTGTCCGCTCCAGCCCGAGCTGACGAGCATCTCCACTCCCGAAGTCTAGCCTCGGCTCCTTTCAGCTTCGTGGCGAGCTCGTCGATGCAAGTGGGAGTCTTGACCTTGGGCCAGAGGGCACGGTGGACCTCGATGGCAGCATCAACAAGTTTAGTTCCAATGGCTCGGAGCGGCCTGATCCGAGCATTAAGGGCGACAAGGTGGTCCTGGATGTCCCAGCTGTCGCTGAGAGTTTCTGTCTCAGCCCTCTTTGCCCGAGCTGCTTGAACTTCGCGGATAGCCTTGTCCTTGGAGTGCTCGAAGTTTCTGAAGAGGACAAAAAGGCTGTCGCTGAAATAAGGCATACGGTGGCACGGGATGTAGGTCGGCAGAAAATAAGGAAAAGGTGAGAAGGAACTTACTGTCCATTTGATGATTAATCCGAGCGAGCTCGGACAACCAGCTTTTCGAGATAGCTCGGAGGGCGGTAAGTTCGGCTTCGGCCGAGGTGGCACGGCTCTCCAGGGTCTTGGCAAGATTTTGCTGCTGTTCGGCGGCCTGGTCCTTAACCTTCATAGCGTCCTCCGCAGCAGTCTTGGCTTCATTAGCCCGGTTCAGCTCTTGTTGCAGCCGAGCTATTTCATCCTCGGCTGTCTTCAACTTGGAGGCGTAATCCTTGTCGCTCTGCTCCTTAGCGGATAGAAGAGTCCGGTGAGACTTCTTCAGCCTGTTGTGATCCAGCAGGAGGTTCTTGAAGACCTTTGTCCGAGCATTGTTGCATTCCTGAAAAAAGAGAGAGATCAGTTCGGATAAATCCGAGGTATTTCTAGCACCCGAGGCCCAATTGAGTCCCGGGGACTTGGCATTGGCCTCGGGGACTCAGCATGGGAGAAATGACAAGTTTTTGAGATTCAAGCCGAGCAATTTTAACTCGGTGGAGTGTCAATTGCTCAACCCGAATCTCGGGGACTGGGAATAGTGTATGTTTGTCATTTGATTTCAAAGGAAGAAAGAGAGCTGTGTAAAGAAACTTACCGAGGCCTTCTTGCTGCAATCAAGGACTGCAGTCTGCATGTTATAGATAGATTGGAGCACGGCGCTGGGTCCAACTTGATGCTCAGAGCTCGGGTTGGAGGAGACCTCGACAGTGTCAGCCGAGTTCCAGTCCATGTCATAGTGCTTCTCCGAGCCTAGGCTGTTCCCGCTCTTGGTCCGGAGTTGCCCGACCTCCCAGCTGCTGATGTCCGGCTGGGTAGTAGCAGCGAATAAAGCTCGGGAGGTGGCGACCTGAGAGCTCGAGGGCGCGGCCTTGGTCAAGGTGGACCTCGGCGCAGAAGCGGGAACATGCGGCACCAGTTGGGTGCTCGCAGTCAAGGGGCCTGATGACGGTGGCGGCATCGGAGTTTGCTGTGGCTGTTTGGGGGGCTCAACGTTTGAGCTGAATCTTTCTGCTGCTGCTGGAGCTTTTGCTTCTGCAGTTGTTGTTGTTGTTGTTTCTTCTTTTTGCTGTTGCTGCTGGTTGCGCGCAGCTTGAGACTTGGGGGACAGCCGAGGCTCCTGCACGCTTTAACCGGAGTCTTGGCGCGATCTGTTCCGCATCCTTCTGAGGAGGGGAGGAGTCTGATCTCGGCGGGGAGCAGAGTGCCCCAGGCCGGAGTCAGAGCTCGGCGGTGGAAGTTCGGCGGAGGAGACGCGCGCCGGGGAGGAATGGTCTTCTCCGGGCTGGTGAGGTCAATGGACGGTCCTGGAGGAGAGGCTCTGGCGGGGCTGCCGAGGTTAACCTCGACCTCGGTTGTCTGGGCTTCAACCACTGGAGGCAGTGGTGAGTGTATCGAGCTATGGCTCTGTTTGACCTGCCGAGCCGGGCTAGACGAAAGAGAAAGATTAAGTTAGAGTGTAAAAAGCTTAACCTTGGAGCAGCGTGAGAAGTAAGGAGGAGCAAAGGTCACTTACGCATCTTCCTCCACGGGACTCGTTTCTTGCGCCGCGCCGAGGTCTTCTTGGCACGCTTGGCTTTGGGCGCTGCAGTCTCCGAGGTCTTGGAAGCCTCGGCATCCGAGGTACCAGGTCCTGGGCGCTTCCGGGAAGCTGCAGACGCTGGATGAAAGTTCTTATATGTTGGAGGAGCATATGAAATGGGAATAACGTTGACAGGTTCCAGAATTTGGCAATCGTCATCGTCATCATCGTCGTCAGACCAGTCTCTGATGGAACTGGGAACTTGTTTCTTACCCGGGTTGGAGGAGCCAGTCTTTGGGGCGGACCTCGGAACGGCCTTAGGGATCGGAAGGTGATCCTCGTTGTCCGGGTCTTCAGTCTCTGAACCTTCCAGGGCGAGGCGGGCAGGAGCCCAGTTCGACGGCTCCGGGCCGTCCTCGATCAGCTGCCGGGCGAACCGCTGCAGGAGTGGCAAAAAAGAATTGAGTTAAGAAGCAACCGAGGTGTGCAAGACCGGAGCGTAAGCTCGGAAATTTAGTAAGTACTCACTTGCTCCGGAAGATTTTCTCTGTTGTGAGGCTCCACGCCCCATGTCCACTCCTCGTCCATCTCAGTCTGGGCAACGGCTTTGACCCGGCGCCAAACTGAGGCCTTGGAGAGCGCCTTGCTGCTGATCCGAGTAGGATCGAGTAGACCTTCCATATGGCAGATCTTATGGGCTCGTTGTTGAAGGGGGCTGACTCTTCGATCCACAAAAGTCCGGAGGATGTCATCGGAACCCCACCCTCTTTTCTTGAGATCCAGCATGTATTCATGGATCTCTTGAACCTCGGCGTAGGCGTCCTCCGGGTTGAAATCCCAATTGAGTTGTGCAGTGGGAGGGCCGAGCTGGAAGTCCGGGAGGTTGATGAGGTCGACAGTACCGGGGTTCCTCACATAGAAAAAGGATCGATTCCACTTCTTGCAGCTCTCCAGGCCTTTGATCCGTGGGAACTCGGAGCCCAGCCGGGGTGAGATAGCGGCCGCACCACAGGCAGTCATATCCTTGTTCACGACCTCCTTGTTGGGGATGCTCTGTTTCTTCAGCTGGAAGTACTTGGCCCAGCCCTCAACGCTCGGCCAGAGGCCGAGATATCCTTCAGAGAAAGCTGCGTAGCACGACAGCTGTAGTATGGAGTTAGCTGGGAGGTGGTGCGGCTGCAAGCCGAAGAACTTCAGAAATTCTCGAAAGAACTTGCTGGCCGGAAGTCCGAATCCGCGTCGAAGTGAGAGACAAACACCACTTTCTCGCCGGGGTTGGCGATCGGTTCGCCGTCCCCAGTGTGAAGCCGATACAGCAGTTCGGCTGGGATTCGATGAGTTTCTTTGAGCCATTTAATATCGTCGTCGGTGACGTCCGAGCCATCCCATCCACCTCTCTCGCTGGCAATTGCCGACATGTTGGCACTTTCCTGCAGAAAAGGGAGGTTCAACCGGGGTAAGTACCTCGGACAGTTCAAGGTTCCACCGGGGTAAGTACCTCGGACAGTTCAGGATAGCCGGGTAAAATACCTCGGATCAGTCAAAACAGCCGAGCTAAAGAGTTTTAGGCGGGAAACATGTTTCTACCATGGCGATGCTAGCAAAGATCTACCGATGAGCAAAAAGGGAAATAAAATCAAGTTCATCCAGGGCAAAACTGAAAGGGCAGTGCTACGGATGCATCTGGTACAAGTCTAGAGGAGATCTAAAAATGGCTAAGAGAGTGCAAAGATAGAGCATCGGGTTCCTCAAGTTCATCATATTCATCCAGATCCTCGAGTTCATCGAAGGATGAACCGTTCATGGCTACGGCAACGGAGGGGAGATAAGGAACTCACCGGTGAGGTACTTGAGGATCGGGGAAAGATCGACGATGGGGCGGCGCAAGGCGCGGTGCGCGTTCCGGCGAGATTCTTCGAGACGGCGAGGTTGCAGCGGCGAATGCTCGACGGCGGCGATGGAGACAGAGGGCACGGTGCAGTGGGCGCGGAGCAATGGGCGATGGAGGAAGAAGATGGTGAAGTTACCCGTGGGGCCCTATTATAGCCGCGTGCGGTAACTGCACGCATTAACTGCACCACTACCGCGCGGTTATCGGGAAGGCGCGGGATCGTGTGCGGGTGGGCGCACGGTTACGCGGTTGTGGCCGCACGATCGGCCACATCGTGGGCCGCAGAGTGGCAACCGCCCACCCGGATTTCCTGCGCTGGTCAGCGCGAGAATCGAGGGGTCGGGGGCGGTCAAGTACTTGAGTGCGCATGGTGCGCTGTTCGGTGGGTCCGGCTGACGAGGGCGGCGTGTGGTCAGAACCTGTCTTTCAGAGGTCCGGATTCCGAAGCCCGGGCAGAGATTCTTCGCCACGTGCCTCGGAAAATCTTGAGGCAAGATTGTGCTGAGTCAGATAGCTCGGAGAGTTCAGTTTGCATATCTACCTCGGATTGGATGGTGGTATGTGGGAAGTACCTCGGAACTATGTTGGAGGTCGGTTTTAGGAGGTGGTCTTGCTTGTTTTGAACCTGCTACGGCCCTCCGTCCGAGGTCGTAGGACCGCACCAGCTTCGGGGACTAATGTCGGGGGAGTATCCCCGGGTAGGGTCAAGGCTTGGCATAAGGGAGTTCGAAGTTGTGCCGAGGTACGGAAAGGGCCGACCTGTTTGGGCCTGGGAATGTCCGAGCTTCATCTTGACCTGGAGAATACAGGCCGACCTATCTTGGCCCAGAGGGGTCCGAGTATACTGTTGGCCAGGGCCGAGGTTCACTGTCCGAGCTATGTTCAGCCGACCTAACTACCTCAGTGCAGTGGTTTGTGGTGAGAGCAGGAGAAGCTGTGGGGAGGAAGTAAGATCCGACCTGGTAAAAGATATTAAGCGCAAGACCCGAGGTACGGAGCCCGTCACATCCGTGCCGAGCTAACCGAGGTGATGGCTGTAGGTCGGGCAGGAGTCAATGCTCCTGTCACTTCCAGCCGGGTACAAGAGCGCCTGACACGGGAGCGTCTGTCAAGGAGCCTGGCAGAGGCGTGCTCCGGGTTCGGCGGGCCTGCACGTCTCTGACCGCTGACCACGCGGGATCTGGGAAAAGGCTACGAGGTAGCTCTGCCAGGCCACGTCCTGTCTCGGTCAGAGGGGACATGCTAGTTCTGCCGTTAGGCTACAGGAGATGGGCAAGCCACGTCTTGTCCCTGACCGAGGTACGGTGGTACGGTGGTGACCGTTGCAGAGGCATGGCAACAGTGTTCGGCGGGGCACAATGGTAACCCGGCTGGCCTATATAGTGGGCTTCACCCCCTCCTGCTAGAGAGATCCCCCCCCCCCCCCGCTGGAACTAGTTGATCAAGAGAGAAAGAAAGAGAGAGAGGAAGCTCGGAACACCCCGGAAACACCTCGGATTCAGCTCGGAGTGCCTTCTTCCTCCCGTCTAGCTCCATCTTTACCTCAAGTTCTCACCATTGTAGCATCATACAGCTCGAGGAGCAGCTTGTACTTGTCACTTTGAGCTATACACTGAGTAGGATAGTGCTGCAGTAGGGGTGTTACCTCCACAAGAGGGCCCCGAAGCAGGTACATCGTGGTGTGCTTTGTGTTCTTGCTTTCTTGGTTCTTCGTTCGTGTTCTTGCGTGTTCTTGCGTGTGCACTTCTTGAGTGCATAAACCCTCCCCGGATTCCCCAACGACCATTCGGCCCCATCTTAGCCATA
>CAMZMU010000034.1:40693949-40843494 GCA_947311845.1 Poa pratensis
AGGTGTGACCCGAAATGGTGGAGAGGAGGAAGTTTCCCTTTTCCATCTTTAGCTCACAGTGCACATGGGTTGGTTTTCTCCTTTTGCCACCTTTATGCCTTTTTCCCTTTTTGGCTGCTTGATCTCCAAGTTGATCTCTTCCCTCCTTTCTGTTTCAAACTTGTTTGAATTGCTCTTATCTTCATTGGGGACCTGCTGCTGCAACCTTTTGCATTGCTTCATCTTGTGCTTGGAGAGCTTGAGTTAACTGACAGAGAATGCTTCTCTGTCAGACACTGTTCACCATCTGGCACAGAGGGTTCTTCAATTTTGTCTGATTTCTTCTTGCTCTGATGATCCAAACTTGTCATATATGTTCTTTGGACTTCTTCAGATAGTGTCGGGGGAGTATCCCCGGGTAGGGTCAAGGCTTGGCATAAGGTGGAGTTCGAAGTTGTGCCGAGGTACGGAAAGGGCCGACCTGTTTGGGCCTGGGAAGTCCGAGCTTCATCTTGACCTGGAGAATACAGGCCGACCTATCTTGGCCCAGAGGGTCCGAGGTATACTGTTGGCCAGGGCCGAGGTTCACTGTCCGAGCTATGTTCAGCCGACCTAACTACCTCAGTGCAGTGGTTTGTGTTGTGAGAGCAGGAGAAGCTGTGGGGAGGAAGTAAGATCCGACCTGGTAAAAGATTAAGCGCAAGACCCGAGGTACGGAGCCCGTCACATCCGTGCCGAGCTAACCGAGGTGATGGGCTGTAGGTCGGGCAGGAGTCAATGCTCCTGTCACTTCCAGCCGGGTACAAGAGCGCCTGACACGGGAGCGTCTGTCAAGGAGCCTGGCAGAGGCGTGCCGGGTTCGGCGGGCCTGCACGTCTCTGACCGCTGACCACGCGGGATCTGGGAAAAGGCTACGAGGTAGCTCTGCCAGGCCACGTCCTGTCTCGGTCAGAGGGGACATGCTAGTTCTGCCGTTAGGCTACAGGAGATGGGCAAGCCACGTCTTGTCCCTGACCGAGGTACGGTGGTACGGTGGTGACCGTTGCAGAGGCATGGCAACAGTGTTCGGCGAGGGGCACAATGGTAACCCGGCTGGCCTATATAGTGGGCTTCACCCCCTCCTGCTAGAGAGATCCCCCCCCCCGCGCTGGAACTAGTTGATCAAGAGAGAAAGAAAGAGAGAGAGGAAGCTCGGAACACCCCGGAAACACCTCGGATTCAGCTCGGAGTGCCTTCTTCCTCCCGTCTAGCTCCATCTTTTACCTCAAGTTCTCACCATTGTAGCATCATACAGCTCGAGGAGCAGCTTGTACTTGTCACTTTGAGCTATACACTGAGTAGGATAGTGCTGCAGTAGGGGTGTTACCTCCACAAGAGGGCCCCGAAGCAGGGTACATCGTGGTGTGCTTTGTGTTCTTGCTTTCTTGGTTCTTCGTTCGTGTTCTTGCGTGTTCTTGCGTGTGCACTTCTTGAGTGCATAAACCCTCCCCGGATTCCCCCAACGACCATTCGGCCCCATCTTAGCCATACCTATGGCATCTGCCGTGATCCCACCACGACAGTTGGCGCCCACCGTGGGGCAGATTGAGGCGTTGGAGGGAGTTTTCATCCGGACGGGCTCAGGCGAGCGTGTTCTTTCCGGGCTTGTCGCCAAGATCGGAGAGTTCACCTTCATCAGCGACAACGCGGGGTGTTTCGCCGGCAAGCCCTTCCCCGAGCACGGCTTCACCATGATGCTCGGCAGCTTCGTCACATACGTTGCTGTCGAGGTTGTTCGCGGGTACCCGGAGCAGGTGCTCGTGGACGACGAAACTCCTCTCCTCGCGGCTTTAGGTCGGCGTATCACTCGCCCCGAGAGCTGCGTGGAGGTGATGATGACAGGTCCGGTTGACGCCGCTGGCAAAGTAGATGCCAGCCAATCCAAGGCGGCCGAGGTTGCTAAGGTGAGATCTGCAAAGCCCAGGCTAGAGAAAGACTGCCTGGCACCCCAGAGCTGCAGGGCCGAGGTGCGACCCTGGTAGAGATAGTGGATACACTGGCAGACCCAGTAAATCCAGGAGTGGATAGTGGTGACTGTGGCCGACCTAGAGGCAAAGCGTGTCCTGTTGCAGAAGGAGGCTGTAGCAATGATAACAGCTAGAGATGAGTTCAATAGAGATCTGCGTGAGTACAATGCGGCAAATGGCTTCACCCCGGTAGCAGTTGATACACATAGGGGAGCCGAGGTGCGGCAGAGAGGCAAGGGGCTCAATGATGAGATAAACAGGGAGGCTCGACCTACCACCTCGGCTAGGAGTGAGAGTCGCGTGTCGACTGGAAGGCCGGTGTATAGTTCCCCTGCTAAGAACCTCAGAGCTGCCGAGGCAGGCAGGGCCGAGCTATCCGGGTTACTGGAGATGCATGGCGTGCGCAGCAGAAGCGAGTCAATGAGTTAGTATATGTGGCTAACCAGCAGAATGAGGCTCTCCGCAGAGCATATGCCGGGGCTGGTGATTCAGAGATGGTTTATTCAGCTAGGCCAGTTAGTCAGGTGTCCAAGGGGCAAGCCTCGTCTCCACTCGTCGGAGGAGCCGATCGAGCCCGGAGTGTCACCTCGGGTCAGAACAAGCAGCTGCAGATGTATGATCCAGTCTTAGCAGCAAAGCAGAAGGTGGGCCAGGGCAATGCTAGCCGAGCTAAGGGAAACCCCGGCCCAGGCAATGCAAGCCGAGCTAAGGGTAACTCCGGTCAGGGAAATCAGAATGGCGGCAAGCAGCATCGGCTGGCCGAGGTAAACCACCTCCGCCCCCGAGGTATCAGCAACAACCCGGCAGCAGGGGCAATATCAGCGAGAGCCGGAGTATGTTCAGCAACCTCAGAACGTCGGTCAAGGCGATGACCGATATGATGATGGAGACTCGGCCATGGCGCGAGCTGGATACCACAGAGTGGATGGGGCGTTGGGACCTCGGATAGGAGGTCGGATGTTAGCTCCAGGCGATGTCCGTAACAAGCTGGATAGAATCTACTTGTCTGAGCAACTGGAGGAGGAAGGCCCTCCTGGTCCGGCGTGTTTTGGACCTCGGATCATGAAGGAGCCACCACCACCAGTATCTCAGTTCCAGTTAGGTCGGAACACCAAGCCATACAATGGGAGCACCAAGCCACAAGATTGGCTGACAGATTATGTATCCTCGGTGCACATTGCGGGGGGCAATCGCCGATGGGCGGTCCGGTATCTCCCGCACATGTTGGAAGGTCCAGCTCGGATCTGGCTGAATAATTTGCCGGAGTATAGTATCAACTCCTGGATAGACTTGGAGCTGGCGTTTAACAGCAACTTTGCTAGTACATACAAGAGGCCAAACCGACCTCAGCTCCTGGCGGCATGTAAGCAAGATGATCATGAAACTGACCGAGAATTCTTAACTCGGTGGAGCAATGTTCGGAATTCCTGTGAAGGAGTGGTAGAGGCACAGGCCATTTCCTGGTTTGCAGATGGTTGTCGACATGGCAGCATGCTGTGGCAGAGGCTCCAGAGAGATATGCCGAGATCCCTAGCAGAAACAATCCGGGTTGCAGATTCTTATGCCTGGGTGATCCGATGCAGCCAGCAGCAGAGGCAGGAGCACGTAACAGAAGGAGGGAGCCAATAAACAACCGGCTCGGACCAAGGTGTAATGACCGCCAGGAGTTCGGACAGAAGAGGAGGGAGCCGGACTATCCATACACCTCGAACCAAGTTGCAGCGGTGAACCCGGATCAGCCCGGAGCTGGAGGTGTCCAGAGGCCAAAAATCAATGGTCCGGCATTTAGTCCGAACCCGGAGCCACCCATGACCTATGAATCAATGATAGATGGTCCGTGCTGTTACCATACGACCGACCCGCGCAAGCCAGCCAACCATTCAACCCGGCAGTGCAGCTGGAACCGCAGAATCAGAGAAGAAGGGGCGAAGGCCGGAGGAATCAGAGCAGGACCACCACCTCAGAGATTTCAGCCGAGGTCCCACCCAATCTGTCCGGAGCAAATGTTACCCCGATAACCACTGCACCTCTTCCGAGGCCTGCAGCAGCAAGACCCGTGAATGTTGTGAATGTCCGAGGTAACAACAACAATGGTGCCGGACCAAGTCAGCAGTATGAATACCCCGGAAATGACTATAGAGAGGTCATGCGAGCTATGTGGTCTTTGTGACCGAGCCAACTGACAAGAAGAGCGTGCAGAGGCGTGCCATGGAGGTGAATGCAGTAATGCCGGTGGTGCCGACCTATATGAACTGGTCTGAGCAGGAGATCACTTGGAGCAGAAAGGACACACCTCGGATCATGCCGAGCCCTGGAAAGTATGCCCTGGTGGTAGATCCAACGTTGTGTGGGCCTACCAACAATGTGAGGTTCACCCGAGTTCTGGTGGACAATGGCAGTGCCATCAACATCATGTACCGAGACACAATGGTGAAATTGGGCATATCGCCTAATCAGTTGATGCCAAGCAGTTGTACTTTTCATGGGATTGTGCCTGGCGTTTCCTGTGCACCCATGGGCAAGATATGGGTGGATGTAGCATTTGGAACCAAGGACAATTGCCGAGTTGAGAGTATCGAGTTCGAGGTGGTGGACTTGGAGAGTGCATACCATGCATTGCTTGGAAGGCCAGCTCTGGCCAAGTTTATGATTTCCACCCATGTTGCATACCTGAAGATGAAAATGCCAGGGCCTAATGGGATCATATCCATCTCGGGTGACTACAAGCGAGCCATTCAGTGTGCCTCGGCGGGGTCTAATCTGGCCGAGTCTTTGGTGATCGCAGCTGAGAAAAGAAGCTGCATCAAGTGGTGGCAATGGCGCAGTCAACACAGCTCGGCCTGTCCGGACTGATGAGCCCGGACTCAACTGCGGCGTTCGAGGTGCCCAAGGAGACCAAGAAGATCCCCATTGACCCGGAGCACCCAGAGCATATGGCCATCATTGGGACCGGGCTGGGCGAGAAATAGGAAGGCGAGCTCTGTCACTTCCTCCGTGAGAATCGGGATATCTTTGCATGGTCGGCTAAGGACCTGCCTGGTGTTCCGAGGGAGTTGGCAGAGCACTCTTTATTTGTTAGGCCAGAGGTGAAACCGGTGAGGCAACCGACCCGTCGTCTCTCAGACGACCGGAGACAAGTGGTGCTGGACGAGCTGGCTAAGTTGCTTGCAGCCGGGTTCATTATGGAGGTGCTGCATCCGGACTGGATATCCAATCCGGTCTTGGTGGAAAAGAAGAAAGACGAGCCAGCCGTGGTCAAGGTGTGGCGCATGTGCATTGACTTCACTAACCTCAACAAGGCGTGCCCGAAAGATCCATTTCCATTACCTCGGATTGATCAAGTGATCGATTCCACTGCTGGTTGTGAACTGTTGTCTTTTATTGATGCGTACTCTGGTTTTCACCAGATACCATTGAACCCAAAGGATCAAATAAAGACTGCTTTTATTACCCCGTATGGGGCGTATTGCTATCGTGTCATGTGTTTTGGTCTGAGAAATGCCGGGGCAACTTATCAGAGGTGTATGCAGAAATGCCTGCACTCTCAGATGGGCAAAAATGTGCAAGTGTATGTCGATGATATTGTCATCAAAACTAAGGAGAAACGTACTCTCCTCGAGGATCTCGAGGAGACATTTGTGAATTTGAGAAAGTATCGGTTGAAGCTTAACCCGGACAAGTGCACCTTTGGTGTCCCGGCTGGAAAGTTGCTCGGATTCCTGGTGTCTAGCCGAGGTATCGAGGTTAACCCGGCCAAATCCGAGCTATTGAGAGCATGAAGTTACCGAAGTGTTTGAAAGATGTGCAGAAGTTCACAGGGTGCCTAGCCTCGTTGAGCCGATTTGTAGCTCGGCTAGGAGAAAAAGCCTTGCCTTTGTACCAGCTCATGAAGAAAAGTACCGGGTTTACATGGACCCCGCAGGCCGACGTGGCGTTCGGTGAGCTGAAAAAGATGTTGTCCACTGCCCCGGTGTTGGCGTCACCATTGCACAATGAGCCGATGTTACTTTACATTGCGGCCACAAACCGAGTTGTAAGTGTGGCAGTGGTGGTGGAGCGCGAAGAAGGTGGCAGGTCGGTGCAGAGACCGGTGTATTACTTGAGCGAGGTGATCTCTACCTCGAAGCAGAACTATCCTCACTACCAGAAGATGACGTATGGTGTCTACCTGGCGGTCAAGAAGTTGAAGCATTATTTCCAGGAGCATCCCATGACGGTGGTGTGCGAAGCTCCAATCTCGGAGATCATCGGGTGCAAAGATGCAACTGGCCGAGTTGCCAAATGGGCGATTGAGGTGTCTCCATATGCACCACATTATGAGAGAAGAGACGCAATTAAATCCCAGGCGTTGCCGGACTTCTTTTGTGATTGGGCCGAGATGCAGTATGAGCCACCCAGGCCGGACTATAATTATTGGAAAATGCATTTTGATGGGTCCAAGACAAAGATCGGGCTGGGGGCTGGAATAGTCCTCACCTCGCCAAAGCGAGATCAGCTGAAGTACGTGCTGCAGATTCATTTCTCAGCATCAAACAATGTGGCGGAGTATGAGGCCTTAATCCATGGCCTCAAGGTGGCAAAGGAGATCGGTATCCGGCGTGTAGAGTGCTTCGGCGATTCCGACCTGGTGGTGCAACAATCTTCTGGAACTTGGGATGCTCTGGATGCCAACATGGCGTTATATCGGTTCCATGTGCAAAAGATATCCGGGTTCTTTGAAGGGTGTGAGTACAGGCATATACCTCGGGCAGAAAATGATGCTGCCGACGTGTTGTCAAAGCTCGGTTCATCGAAAGAGGCAGTACCACCAGGGGTAGCCCTGAATCACTTGAGAACTCCTTCAATCAAACCTTCTCCTGAATCCGAATCTATTTTCATCCCGGCGGAGCAAGAGCCCGGACCTGTTCCAATGGAGGTAGACGTCGGGTGCGTTTGGTCGGACCCGGGGACTGCGTGGCAGAGCTCGGGGACTGCGCACCGAACCTCGGGGACTGCTCATCAGACTCGGGGACTGGTCGCAGGATGGTGGAGGAAATAATGGAGGAGATTATGGTGGCCGAGCCAATGGAGGTGGACGAGGAACTTTTTCCTTTGCACCCGTGCCGGAGTGGGCGGAGCAAATCATGAAGTTCATAACGGAGGGAAGCATGCCAAGTGACACGACCGAGGCTAGGAGAATTCAAAGGAGGGCCAAGGCGTACACCATCATCAACAAGGAGCTCTATAAAAGAAGCGTAACCGAGGTGTTGCAACGGTGTGTCGAGCCAGCTGAAGGCAAGGAGATGCTTTTGGAGATCCACCAAGGAGAGTGTGGTCATCATTGCAGCACAAGAGCTCTGGTGGCCAAGGTGTTCAGGCATGGGTTCTATTGGCCCACTGCTCTTGCTGATGCAGAGGCCATAGTCCGGAGATGTGAAGGATGCCAAAGGTTTGCCAAGCAAACGCATATGCCAGCCTCGGCGCTCAAAACAATTCCTATCACTTGGCCGTTTGCGGTATGGTGTTTGGATATGGTGGGAGAGTTCAAACCAGCCCGAGGTAACATGACGCACATATTGGTGATGGTGGACAAGTTCACCAAGTGGATCGAGGTGAAACCAATCCGGAAGTTGGATGGTCATTCAGCAGTGACTTTCTTGAAGGAGATTATTCTGCGATATGGCTACCCCCATAGCATTATCTCGGACAACGGCACAAACTTTGCTGTTGGAGAGTTCGCTCGGTTTTGCATGAACAAGGGAATCCGGCTGGACATAGCCTCGGTGGCACACCCGGAGTCTAATGGACAAGTGGAAAGATCAAATGCTCTAGTGTTGGCCGGCATCAAGGCTCGGCTCATTGAACCACTGCTGAAAACGCCGGGGTGTTGGATAGATGAGATACCAGCAGTACTGTGGGGTCTAAGGACCACGCCAAATCGATCAACTGGCTATACGCCATTTTTTATGGTCTATGGGGCAGAAGCTATGCTACCCACTGACATCGAGTATGATGCGCCCAGAGTGGCAATGTACACTGAGCCGAGGCAAAAGAGGCTCGGGAGGATGCAGTAGATCTGCTTGAGGAAGCAAGAGAGTTGGCCTCATCTCGGTCAGCAATATACCAACAAGGTCTCCGACGTTATCATAGCCGGAGTATCAACCCTCGTGTGTTTCACGAGGGAGATTTGGTGCTGAGGTTGGTGCAGCGCAAGAAAGGCCGGCACAAGTTGTCACCTCCATGGGAGGGACCGTTCATTGTGACCCGAGCTCTGCTCAATGATTCCTACTATCTAATAGATGCGCAGGAACCAAGGGAAGATGGGCTGGACAACCCCGGATCAGAGGTCAGGCGACCATGGAACGTAGCTCTACTCCGACCTTTCTACTCATGAAAGGCGCAATGTATGTACCTCGGTTAATCCTTAATAAAATGTCGGCACTCCGAGGTTGAAGCTCGGGGACTGCCTCGCTCTTGTGCTTGTGTTTTATTTCTGTTTGTCAGTTTCGTTCATATGCCGAACTATTTTGAACCTCGTCTCAAACTTCAAGTAATGTATGCTGTGTAACTAATCTTGTGACTCGACTGGCATCTGCCTAAATGGTAGTCAAGAGCAAAGATGAAAAAACGTGGGAGACATGAAAATGAACTCGGGGACTCGGTCCAAAAATATAGTTCGGCATGTGTCGTTTACTAACCCCTGTCTTTACCTTTCGTTTATGTCGGATGGTTTTGAAACACACTTCGAGATTTGCTAAGTACTGTATGCTATAAATAACAATCTTGTGACTCGACTGTCGAACGCCTAAATGGTAGACAAGAGCAAAGAATGCCAGATATAGTAAACACGAAAGTGAACTCGGGGACTCGTTCCAAAAGGGTTCGGCATAAATTCTTAGAAAAGCTTGGTTCGGATAGCAAGTTAAAAGTAATGGTAGCAAAGCAAACTACTTAAGGTCTGTTACATCTGCACCCGGCATACCGGGGATTTAATGTTTTGCTTAAGATAAATTCAGGCCTCGGAACCAGAGACCTCGGTCGCAGAAGTGGTGACAGTGGGAGCCTCGGGCGCAGCAACCTCGGTCGCGGAAGCAACCTCGGTTGTGGGAGTTGTTGCCGGGGTGTCCGTCACGTCGGAGGAAATCACCTCGGTGGCTACAGCTTTGCCGGACTTGCCCTTGGAGTTCGGAGGTTCGTCGAAGCTGAAGTCATCATCAGAGCCTTCAGCCACCTCGGTTGTTTTGCCAGCCTTGCCCTTGGAGCTCTCTGGCTCTTCAAAGTCAATGTCCTCGCCTTCAGAACTTTCTTCACCAGACGCTGCTTCCTCGTCCGAGCTCTCTTCGTCCTCAGAGTAGAGGCGCCCGTCATCAAAGGTCGGGTGTTTGCGTAACTAGCAAAGCGGTCGGCTGCTGCTTGGCGTTTCGCAATGCCATCCGGGTGGAGTTCCAAGGAGAGCCCCTGCGCAGGGAGGTAACAGTGTGGATCTCAACATCTCATACCAGACAGCACGAACACCAGGCCTTGTCCGCTCCAGCCCGAGCTGACGAGCATCTCCACTCCCGAAGTCTAGCCTCGGCTCCTTTCAGCTTCGTGGCGAGCTCGTCGATGCAAGTGGGAGTCTTGACCTTGGGCCAGAGGGCACGGTGGACCTCGATGCGCATCAACAAGTTTAGTTCCAATGGCTCGGAGCGGCCTGATCCGAGCATTAAGGGCGACAAGGTGGTCCTGGATGTCCCAGCTGTCGCTGAGAGTTTCTGTCTCAGCCCTCTTTGCCCGAGCTGCTTGAACTTCGCGGATAGCCTTGTCCTTGGAGTGCTCGAAGTTTCTGAAGAGGACAAAAAGGCTGTCGCTGAAATAAGGCATACGGTGGCACGGGATGTAGGTCGGCAGAAAATAAGGAAAAGGTGAGAAGGAACTTACTGTCCATTTGATGATTAATCCGAGCGAGCTCGGACAACCAGCTTTTCGAGATAGCTCGGAGGGCGGTAAGTTCGGCTTCGGCCGAGGTGGCACGGCTCTCCAGGGTCTTGGCAAGATTTTGCTGCTGTTCGGCGGCCTGGTCCTTAACCTTCATAGCGTCCTCCGCAGCAGTCTTGGCTTCATTAGCCCGGTTCAGCTCTTGTTGCAGCCGAGCTATTTCATCCTCGGCTGTCTTCAACTTGGAGGCGTAATCCTTGTCGCTCTGCTCCTTAGCGGATAGAAGAGTCCGGTGAGACTTCTTCAGCCTGTTGTGATCCAGCAGGAGGTTCTTGAAGACCTTTGTCCGAGCATTGTTGCATTCCTGAAAAAAGAGAGAGATCAGTTCGGATAAATCCGAGGTATTTCTAGCACCCGAGGCCCAATTGAGTCCCGGGGACTTGGCATTGGCCTCGGGGACTCAGCATGGGAGAAATGACAAGTTTTTGAGATTCAAGCCGAGCAATTTTAACTCGGTGGAGTGTCAATTGCTCAACCCGAATCTCGGGGACTGGGAATAGTGTATGTTTGTCATTTGATTTCAAAGGAAGAAAGAGAGCTGTGTAAAGAAACTTACCGAGGCCTTCTTGCTGCAATCAAGGACTGCAGTCTGCATGTTATAGATAGATTGGAGCACGGCGCTGGGTCCAACTTGATGCTCAGAGCTCGGGTTGGAGGAGACCTCGACAGTGTCAGCCGAGTTCCAGTCCATGTCATAGTGCTTCTCCGAGCCTAGGCTGTTCCCGCTCTTGGTCCGGAGTTGCCCGACCTCCCAGCTGCTGATGTCCGGCTGGGTAGTAGCAGCGAATAAAGCTCGGGAGGTGGCGACCTGAGAGCTCGAGGGCGCGGCCTTGGTCAAGGTGGACCTCGGCGCAGAAGCGGGAACATGCGGCACCAGTTGGGTGCTCGCAGTCAAGGGGCCTGATGACGGTGGCGGCATCGGAGTTTGCTGTGGCTGTTTGGGGGGCTCAACGTTTTGAGCTGAATCTTTCTGCTGCTGCTGGAGCTTTTGCTTCTGCAGTTGTTGTTTGTTGTTTCTTCTTTTGCTGCTGTTGCTGCTGGTTGCGCGCAGCTTGAGACTTGGGGGACAGCCGAGGCTCCTGCACGCTTTAACCGGAGTCTTGGCGCGATCTGTTCCGCATCCTTCTGAGGAGGTGGAGGAGTCTGATCTCGGCGGGGAGCAGAGTGCCCCAGGCCGGAGTCAGAGCTCGGCGGTGGAAGTTCGGCGGAGGAGACGCGCGCCGGGGAGGAATGGTCTTCTCCGGGCTGGTGAGGTCAATGGACGGTCCTGGAGGAGAGGCTCTGGCGGGGCTGCCGAGGTTAACCTCGACCTCGGTTGTCTGGGCTTCAACCACTGGAGGCAGTGGTGAGTGTATCGAGCTATGGCTCTGTTTGACCTGCCGAGCCGGGCTAGACGAAAGAGAAAGATTAAGTTAGAGTGTAAAAAGCTTAACCTTGGAGCAGCGTGAGAAGTAAGGAGGAGCAAAGGTCACTTACGCATCTTCCTCCACGGGACCTCGTTTCTTGCGCCGCGCCGAGGTCTTCTTGGCACGCTTGGCTTTGGGCGCTGCAGTCTCCGAGGTCTTGGAAGCCTCGGCATCCGAGGTACCAGGTCCTGGGCGCTTCCGGGAAGCTGCAGACGCTGGATGAAAGTTCTTATATGTTGGAGGAGCATATGAAATGGGAATAACGTTGACAGGTTCCAGAATTTGGCAATCGTCATCGTCATCATCGTCGTCAGACCAGTCTCTGATGGAACTGGGAACTTGTTTCTTACCCGGGTTGGAGGAGCCAGTCTTTGGGGCGGACCTCGGAACGGCCTTAGGGATCGGAAGGTGATCCTCGTTGTCCGGGTCTTCAGTCTCTGAACCTTCCAGGGCGAGGCGGGCAGGAGCCCAGTTCGACGGCTCCGGGCCGTCCTCGATCAGCTGCCGGGCGAACCGCTGCAGGAGTGGCAAAAAAGAATTGAGTTAAGAAGCAACCGAGGTGTGCAAGACCGGAGCGTAAGCTCGGAAATTTAGTAAGTACTCACTTGCTCCGGAAGATTTTCTCTGTTGTGAGGCTCCACGCCCCATGTCCACTCCTCGTCCATCTCAGTCTGGGCAACGGCTTTGACCCGGCGCCAAACTGAGGCCTTGGAGAGCGCCTTGCTGCTGATCCGAGTAGGATCGAGTAGACCTTCCATATGGCAGATCTTATGGGCTCGTTGTTGAAGGGGGCTGACTCTTCGATCCACAAAAGTCCGGAGGATGTCATCGGAACCCCACCCTCTTTTCTTGAGATCCAGCATGTATTCATGGATCTCTTGAACCTCGGCGTAGGCGTCCTCCGGGTTGAAATCCCAATTGAGTTGTGCAGTGGGAGGGCCGAGCTGGAAGTCCGGGAGGTTGATGAGGTCGACAGTATCGGGGTTCCTCACATAGAAAAAGGATCGATTCCACTTCTTGCAGCTCTCCAGGCCTTTGATCCGTGGGAACTCGGAGCCCAGCCGGGGTGAGATAGCGGCCGCACCACAGGCAGTCATATCCTTGTTCACGACCTCCTTGTTGGGGATGCTCTGTTTCTTCAGCTGGAAGTACTTGGCCCAGCCCTCAACGCTCGGCCAGAGGCCGAGTATCCTTCAGAGAAAGCTGCGTAGCACGACAGCTGTAGTATGGAGTTAGCTGGGAGGTGGTGCGGCTGCAAGCCGAAGAACTTCAGAAATTCTCGAAAGAACTTGCTGGCCGGAAGTCCGAATCCGCGCTCGAAGTGAGAGACAAACACCACTTTCTCGCCGGGGTTGGCGATCGGTTCGCCGTCCCCAGTGTGAAGCCGATACAGCAGTTCGGCTGGGATTCGATGAGTTTCTTTGAGCCATTTAATATCGTCGTCGGTGACGTCCGAGCCATCCCATCCACCTCTCTCGCTGGCAATTGCCGACATGTTGGCACTTTCCTGCAGAAAAGGGAGGTTCAACCGGGGTAAGTACCTCGGACAGTTCAAGGTTCCACCGGGGTAAGTACCTCGGACAGTTCAGGATAGCCGGGGTAAAATACCTCGGATCAGTCAAAACAGCCGAGCTAAAGAGTTTTAGGCGGGAAACATGTTTCTACCATGGCGAGATGCTAGCAAAGATCTACCGATGAGCAAAAAGGGAAATAAAATCAAGTTCATCCAGGGGCAAAACTGAAAGGGCAGTGCTACGGATGCATCTGGTACAAGTCTAGAGGAGATCTAAAAATGGCTAAGAGAGTGCAAAGATAGAGCATCGGGTTCCTCAAGTTCATCATATTCATCCAGATCCTCGAGTTCATCGAAGGATGAACCGTTCATGGCTATGGCAACGGAGGGGAGATAAGGAACTCACCGGTGAGGTACTTGAGGATCGGGGAAAGATCGACGATGGAGTGGCGGCGCAAGGCGCGGTGCGCGTTCCGGCGAGATTCTTCGAGACGGCGAGGTTGCAGCGGCGAGTGCTCGACGGCGGCGATGGAGACAGAGGGCACGGTGCAGTGGGCGCGGAGCAATGGGCGATGGAGGAAGAAGATGGTGAAGTTACCCGTGGGGCCCTACTTATAGCCGCGTGCGGTAACTGCACGCATTAACTGCACCACTACCGCGCGGTTATCGGGAAGGCGCGGGATCGTGTGCGGGTGGGCGCACGGTTACGCGGTTTGTGGCCGCACGATCGGCCACATCGTGGGCCGCAGAGTGGCAACCGCCCCCCGGATTTCCTGCGCTGGTCAGCGCGAGAATCGAGGGGTCGGGGGCGGTCAAGTACTTGAGTGCGCAGGTGCGCTGTTCGGTGGGTCCGGCTGACGAGGGCGGCGTGTGGTCAGAACCTGTCTTTCAGAGGTCCGGATTCCGAAGCCCGGGCAGAGATTCTTCGCCACGTGCCTCGGAAAATCTTGAGGCAAGATTGTGCTGAGTCAGATAGCTCGGAGAGTTCAGTTTGCATATCTACCTCGGATTGGATGGTGGTATGTGGGAAGTACCTCGGCGGAACTATGTTGGAGGTCGGTTTAGGAGGTGGTGTCTTGCTTGTTTTGAACCTGCTACGGCCCTCCGTCCGAGGTCGTAGGACCGCACCAGCTTCGGGGACTAATGTCGGGGGAGTATCCCCGGGTAGGGTCAAGGCTTGGCATAAGGTGGAGTTCGAAGTTGTGCCGAGGTACGGAAAGGGCCGACCTGTTTGGGCCTGGGAATGTCCGAGCTTCATCTTGACCTGGAGAATACAGGCCGACCTATCTTGGCCCAGAGGGGTCCGAGTATACTGTTGGCCAGGGCCGAGGTTCACTGTCCGAGCTATGTTCAGCCGACCTAACTACCTCAGTGCAGTGGTTTGTGTTGTGAGAGCAGGAGAAGCTGTGGGGAGGAAGTAAGATCCGACCTGGTAAAAGATATTAAGCGCAAGACCCGAGGTACGGAGCCCGTCACATCCGTGCCGAGCTAACCGAGGTGATGGGCTGTAGGTCGGGCAGGAGTCAATGCTCCTGTCACTTCCAGCCGGGTACAAGAGCGCCTGACACGGGAGCGTCTGTCAAGGAGCCTGGCAGAGGCGTGCTCCGGGTTCGGCGGGCCTGCACGTCTCTGACCGCTGACCACGCGGGATCTGGGAAAAGGCTACGAGGTAGCTCTGCCAGGCCACGTCCTGTCTCGGTCAGAGGGGACATGCTAGTTCTGCCGTTAGGCTACAGGAGATGGGCAAGCCACGTCTTGTCCCTGACCGAGGTACGGTGGTACGGTGGTGACCGTTGCAGAGGCATGGCAACAGTGTTCGCGGAGGGGCACAATGGTAACCCGGCTGGCCTATATAGTGGGCTTCACCCCCTCCTGCTAGAGAGACCCCCCCCCCCCGCGCTGGAACTAGTTGATCAAGAGAGAAAGAAAGAGAGAGAGGAAGCTCGGAACACCCCGGAAACACCTCGGATTCAGCTCGGAGTGCCTTCTTCCTCCCGTCTAGCTCCATCTTTTACCTCAAGTTCTCACCATTGTAGCATCATACAGCTCGAGGAGCAGCTTGTACTTGTCACTTTGAGCTATACACTGAGTAGGATAGTGCTGCAGTAGGGGTGTTACCTCCACAAGAGGGCCCCGAAGCAGGGTACATCGTGGTGTGCTTTGTGTTCTTGCTTTCTTGGTTCTTCGTTCGTGTTCTTGCGTGTTCTTGCGTGTGCACTTCTTGAGTGCATAAACCCTCCCCGGATTCCCCCAACGACCATTCGGCCCCATCTTAGCCATACCTATGGCATCTGCCGTGATCCCACCACGACAGATAGCACATGATTGCATTTCCACTTGAGCTTCATCAGCTACACTGACATGAATTTGCATTTCTTTGTTAGTGCACTGTTCATAGTCTGGCAACAGATGTTCTTCTGGATTTCTGGCTTGATTCATTCTTGTTGATCATGTCCATCTTCTCTGCTGCATTGGGTTCACTTGTGTGGTGCTTCTTGCTTCACTTCTACACTGGATCTTCAGAAGATTGTGTGCCTTTGCACACTGAACTGCAAAATGGATGAAAGCACTGTAAAATGCAGATAAATGCAGTACTGGATACTAATGCAGTGAGGTTTTTAGGGTTTTAGGGCTCTGAATAATGCATATAAATGATGGTGATCAAACCCCCAGACCCAAACCTTTGCTTGTCCCCAAGTAAAGCAAAATGAGGTTCTAGTGACAACAGTCTAATAATGAACAGTGCAAGGTTCTGAAAACTTAGCAGTTCATTCAAATTAGATTCATTGCAGTTCTGTTTATGATTAGTGCAAATGCTAGTTTGGAAACAAATTTCAAATAACAGAATTTAATCATTTCTAGGTTTAACAACTTTGGACTAACAAGATAAGGCAGTTGACAAGGAAATTGAAAAGAATGATCCAGAAAATAGCCATAATGCATAGATGGATGTTAATATGCATGAAGAGTCAGTGCTTCACCTACTACAGTTCCCAGGAACATAGTAGGCTAGTGCAAATGCATAAAATGAGTTAGTTTGGCAGTTTCTTGTCAGGTTAATACAGTTAGTGCTTCACAGGTTACAATCCCAGGATCATAACTGCTAATGCCAAAGATTGCTTCAAGCTTCAGTTATAGAATTTCAGTTAGTGCTTCACATACTACAATCGAGAGATCACAGTAGCTAATGCAAAAATTGCTTGTTGTTGCCAAACTTTCAGTTAGTTTCCCTGTTAGTGCTTCACAAATCACAATCCAGAGATCATGATTGCTAATGCAAAAACTGCAAAAATGCAGAAATGCAGTTAGTAAATGGCTCTAAAATGGATCATCACATTCAGTTTCTAAATCACTTGCATTATCCAGTACTCCAAAAGTTTTGAACAGAAAAACAAATAAATTATGTCTTGATAAATGTTTCTGAACATAAGCCTTTGCAAGAATAATAGACAGATAAAAAGCAAGATTCTCAATAAAATGCAATGCTACTTGATCAGAACAGAGCAACACAATGAAACTTTTACTGAAACAGCAATAAATAGCTAACTTGATAGTAATTCAGGACCATGGCATAGCAATGATATTCATGCTGTAAAATGGTTTTAGGGATTGGAATGTTTCCACCAGGTGATCACTTCTGCTCCTTGCTACATGATATCACAGCCAAATTTCTCCATTCTTCATTTATTCCTTAACTGAAACAACAAAAGCAAAGAAACACACAAAACAAAAATAGCAAATAAAGGAAATAAAAATATAGATAACATAAAAAGGTATCAGGCTGCCTCCTGATGAGCGCTTGTTTATAGTCATGAGCCTGACTGTAGCTTCTTCACTGGTTCTCAGCTGCAGAGGATGCATTGGCAGCATCCTGTAGCTCATCATCTTCTGTAACTTCAGTGTCTTCAGAATCAACTTTCTCTCCCACCACATAATGCTTCATTCTCTGACCATTGACCTTGAAAGTTCCTTCAGTTGGACTCTGAACTTCAAAAGCACCATGTCCCAGATCTCACTTGATGATACAAGGGCCAAACCATCTTGACTTGAACTTGCCAGAGAATAAATGCAGCTTGGAGTCATAAACTAGCACTGTCTGTCCAATCCTGAATTCCTTCCTGAGAATATGCTTGTCATGCCATTTCTTGGTCTTTTCCTTGTAAATCTTGGAACTCTCATAGGCATCATGCCTTAGCTCTTCTAGCTCACACATCTGCAACTTTCTTGCATCTCCAGCTTTTCCTAAGTCCATGTTCAACTTCCTTATTGCCCATTGTGCTCTGTGCTCTAGCTCAACTGGTAAGTGACATGCCTTTCCATAGACAAGCCTAAATGGTGACATACCAATAGGTGTCTTGTATCTGTTCTGTATGCCCACAAAGTATCTGGTAGCTTCATTGACCAATCTCCTCTGGACTTGGACACAACTGTCTCTAATATCTGCTTAACTTCTCTGTTGGAAAGCTCAACTTGTCCATTATCCTTTGGGTGGTAGGGTGTAGTCACTCTGTGATTCTTCACACCATACTTGCTCAATAGCTTCTCTAGCTGTTCATTGTTGAAATGAGCTCCACCATCACTGATGACAACTCTTGGTACTCCAAACCTAGGGAAGATAACATCTTTGAACAGCTTGCAGACTGCCTTGGAATCTGCACTCACAGTGGGTACTGCTTCAATCCATTTGGACACATAGTCCACTGCAACTAATATATGCTTGTATCCTTTTGATGATGGCAAGGGTCCAAAAAAATCAACTCCCCACACATCAAACAATTCCACTTCAAGAATTCCCTTTTGTGGCATTTCATTTCTCCTTGATATTTTTCCAGCTCTCTGACAGGGATCACACTGCTTGATATAATCATGCACATCTTTAAACAGATTAGGCCAATAAAATCCAGCCTGCAGAATTTTTGCTTGAGTTTTCATCACTCCAGCATGGCATTGGAACATCACATCACCAATTTCTTCTAATGGCACACATCTTCTCACAACACCATCTGCACAATGCTTATACATAAATGGCTCATCCCAGTAATAGCTCTTGGCATCATGCAGAAATTTCTTTCTCTGTTGGTAGGACATTTCAGCTGGCACTATTTCACAGACAAGGAAGTTTACTATGTCAGCATACCATGGAGTATTAGCTTTCACTTCCATCAGTTGCTAACCAGGTATACCATCTTGAATTTCCCTCTTTTCAGAACTGTTTATTCTGGACAAATGATCTGCTACAGTATTTTCAGAACCTTTTTTGTCTTTGATCTCAATATCAAATTCCTGCAGCAAGAGAATCCATCTGATCAGTCTTGGCTTTGCATCCTTTTTTCTCACCAAATACCTTATTGCTGCATGATCAGTGAAAACAATGCACTTGTGTCCAACTAGGTATGGCCTGAATTTGTCAAATGCAAACACTACTGCCAATAATTCTTTTTCAGTGGTAGTGTAGTTGATCTGAGCATCATCTAGTGTTTTACTGGCATAGTGAATCACATGGACAGCTTTCTCCTTCCTCTGACCAAGCACTGCTCCTACTGCAAAATCACTAGCATCACACATCAGCTCAAATGGCAAATTCCAGTCAGGTGGTTGCACTATTGGAGCAGAGATCAAGGCTTCTTTCAGCTTGTTGAATGCTTGCAGACATGCTTCATCAAACACAAACTGCACATCATGATTCAGCAGGTGAGTGAGTGGTTTAGCAATGTGAGAGAAATCCTTGATAAATCTTCTGTAAAAACCAGCATGGCCTAAGAAACTCTGAATTCCCTTCACATTTTCAGGAGGTGGTAGTTTTGCAATCACATCTACTTTTGCTTTATCCACTTCTATCCCTCTGGCAGAAACCATGTGTCCAAGCACAATGCCTTCAGTTAATAAAAAGTGGCATTTCTCCCAGTTAAGAATCAAATTCTGCTCTGAACATCTATGCAACACAGCTGTCAAGTTCTTCAGACAAGTGACAAAATCTTTGCCATAAACAGTAAAATCATCCATGAACACTTCCATGATTCTTTCAATGTAGTCAGAGAATATTGACATCATACATCTCTGAAATGTGCCAGCTGCATTACACAAACCAAAAGGCAATCTCTTGTAAGCAAAAGTTCCATAAGGACAGGTGAAAGTTGTTTTTTCTTGGTCAACTGGGTGTATTGGGATTTGGAGAAATCCAGAATATCCATCCAGGTAACAATAAAATTCCTGCCCTGCTAATCTTTCCAACATCTGATCCATGAAAGGTAAAGGAAAATGATCTTTTCTTGTTGCTTTGTTCAGTTTCCTGAAATCATTAACCATTCTCCATCCTGTTACAGGTCTTGTGGTCATCAATCTACCTTCTTCATTTTCTACCACTGTGTAGCCTCCTTTCTTGGGCACAATGTGGATATGACTCACCCACTCACTATCAGAGATGGTATAAATCATGCCTGCCTGAAGGAGTTTTAGAACCTCCTTTTTCACCACTTCTTGCATAGCAGGATTCAGTCTTCTCTGCCCCTCTGTAGTAGGTTTACTTTCTTCTTCCAAGTGTATTCTGTGTGAGCAAACTTTCTCATCAATTCCCATGATGTCATCAATGGAATAACCAATCACATTCTTGTACAATCTCAACACTGACAATAGACTTTGTTCCTGTTCACTATCCAAAGCAGAGCTAATTATTACTGGATGAATTTTTCTTTCTCCAGGAAGGAGTACTTCAGATGCACAGGTAATTCTTTTAACTCTACAATAGAGTTGTGAGGCTGATGGGTTGCTTCTCTTTCACCATTTTCAGAAGCATCACTGCAGAGAGTAATTCCCAACAATTCTTGAGGTTTTGAGTTGTCAGCTGTGACAAACACTTGTACTTCAGGTTCTTTAGGTTGCAATTCCTTCAAAGACTCAGTGACACTCTTGTCAACTACATCTATTGCATGACAGTTCTCCAAAGTATTGGGGAGGTGAGAAGCATGCTTCATGCTGAATTCTGCTTGTTCTGAACCAAATTGCAGTTTCAGTGTTCCACCTTTTACATCAATTATTGCTCCTGCTGTTGCCAAGAATGGCCTGCCTAGAATCATGGACTCTGAGTTGTCTTCCATTTCCAGTACCACAAAATCAACTGGATAAGCAAAGTTTCCAACTTGTACTGGCACATCTTCAAGTATTCCAGCTGGTTTCCTTAGTGTTCTATCAGCTAACTGCAGTGTCATGGATGTGGGCTTCAGAGCTCCTAACTGCAAGGTTTTACTGACAGCCAAAGGTAAAACACTAACTGAGGAACCTAAATCACACAATGCCGTGAATGTTCTTTTTCCAACCACACAGGGGATACTAAAACTTCTTGGATCGCCAAGCCTCTTGGGCATATAATTCAGAATGACAGAACTGCAGTCCTCTGTCAGAGCAACTATTTCAGGGTCTTCCAAACTTTTTTCTTTGTAATCAGGTCTTTGAAAAATTTAGCATACAAGGGGATGTGTAGTACTGCATCCAGAATAGGAATGGTAATTTGCACTTCCTTCATTGTCTCCAAGAACTTGGCATATTACTTTTCTTTCTTAGTTTTCTCTATTCTCTCTGGAAATGGGACCTTTTGTGCAACAGGTCTCAACACTGCAGGAACTGGATTTGCTACAGTGTTATCAGCTTTTTCAGTTGCAGGAACATTTTCCACTAAATTTTCTGGCTTTTCAGCTTCAACTGTTGGTTCCACTGTCTTTTCAGGATTTACTACAGTGTTTGCAGGGACAACAGGTTGTTGTACTTGTAATATTCTCTGTGGAGCAACATAAGGCATCTTTGGTGGTGTTTTCAGTACTGGAGCTGTATTTACTCCACTTCTTGTTGTTACTGCCTGTACTGTCTCAATAGCTCCACACTGCTTGGGATTTTTCTCAGCTTGTGCAGGCAACTTGTTTTCAGGCTGAATTACTTGGGCATTGGATATCCCAGCTGTTAGTGTCTGCATTGTTTTGAAAAACAATTCTGACTGCATCTTCATGGTTTCCTGCATTCCACTAAACATTTCTGTCTGCAGCCTCATCATCTCACTTATCTCTGACTGGCTGTTGCTTGTAGAAGCATTTTGTTGAGCTGCTTGCTGTTGTTGTTGCTGGTACTGCATATTGCCTTGTGGCCTGAAATTTTGCTGAGCTGTTTGAGCATAATTCTGTTGGTTTGCTTGAGGATAGCTCTGCTGATTTGCATTCTTGTAAGAAAGTTTGGGATGGTTCCTCCAAGCAGGATTGTAGCTCTGAGAAAAGCACCTTGGTTCTGAGCATAATTTACTTCTGCCAATTGTTTTTCAGGAGGAGCTAACAAAGAACACTCATGAGAAGAATGCCCTTCAATAACACATATCTGGCAAGTAACTGAAACTTGATTGAACTTGTTTTCAGGCTGAATTACTTGGGCATTGGATATCCCAGCTGTTAGTGTCTGCATTGTTTTGAAAAACAATTCTGACTGCATCTTCATGGTTTCCTGCATTCCACTAAACATTTCTGTCTGCAGCCTCATCATCTCACTTATCTCTGACTGGCTGTTGCTTGTAGAAGCATTTTGTTGAGCTGCTTGCTGTTGTTGTTGTTGTTGTTGCTGGTACTGCATATTGCCTTGTGGCCTGAAATTTTGCTGAGCTGTTTGAGCATAATTCTGTTGGTT
This sequence comes from Poa pratensis, assembly GCA_947311845.1. Classification (NCBI taxonomy): domain Eukaryota; kingdom Viridiplantae; phylum Streptophyta; class Magnoliopsida; order Poales; family Poaceae; genus Poa; species Poa pratensis. The sequence goes on from CAMZMU010000034.1 coordinate 40,715,468, forward strand.
TGCTTGAGGATAGCTCTGCTGATTTGCATTCTTGTAAGAAAGGTTGGGATGGTTCCTCCAAGCAGGATTGTAGCTCTGAGAAAAAGCACCTTGGTTCTGAGCATAATTTACTTCTGCCAATTGTTTTTCAGGAGGAGCTAACAAAGAACACTCATGAGAAGAATGCCCTTCAATACCACATATCTGGCAAGTAACTGAAACTTGATTGACAGGCACAATTGCCTTACTGTTCTTCTCCTGCATGAGCTGAGCTAACTGTGTTGTCAGGCTATCAAGCTTGGCTTCTAAAGCATTTTGACCACTGTTAGCCTGATGAATTGGATGAACTGCTCTCTCATTGGTCCAGGAAAAATTGTGTGAAGCCATGCTCTCAATTAACTCAGTGGCTTCATCAAGAGTCTTATTCATAATACCTCCACCAGCAGCAGAATCTACAAAGGCTCTAGTCTGCTCTGTCAAACCTTTGTAAAAGGTCTGCAAGATTAACCACTGTTCCTGGCCATGATTGGGACACATCCTGATTAGGCCTTGATATCTCTGCCAAGCATCATACAAACTTTCACCTTCATACTGCACAAATCTTGTGATTTTATCTCAGCACTCAGCTGCTTTGGTGGGTGGAAAGTATCTTTCAAAGAAAGCTTGAACCAAATGCTCCCAAGTATCTCTATAATGAGCTGGCAATGCATGAAACCAAATTTTTGCAGTGCCTGGTAGTGAAAAGGGGAATAACTGCATCCTAATTGCTTCAGGGGGCACACCATTGTGCTTCAGAGTATTGCAATACTCCAGGAAATTCCTGACATGCTCATGTGGACTCTCCAAGACACTGCCTTTAAATGGATTGTGCTGCACCATATTGATTAATGCAGGCTTGATCTTCCAGTTATTTGCCTGGATGGCAGGCATAACAACATCTGCATTTGAAACTTGATCCTTGGGGATCCACAAATCTCTCAACTTTTTGTCACCCATGTTGATAACTGACTCCCTTTCCTCTGTTTCTTCTACTGAGGACACTGATGCTGCTCTTCTTCTTGCCAGAAAAGTTCTCTCAGGCTCTGGATCATATGGAGCAAGAGGTGAATCTTCAGAAGACTGCATCAACAAAATCCAAAACTGCAAAAAGGAGATCATGATTCCTCTACACACAAGCACAAACAAGAACTTTTATCAAGGGTTAGTGAACTAAATCCCCTAATAACAATTCTAGTTCCAGATCACAGGACTAAAAGCATAACAAGCATCAGATCATGTAAAAAGTTCATCACTCTAACCACACAGCCTAGTCTACTGCACTACAAAGTTCCAAACATAAGTCAATCCCGGCAACGGCGCCAATTTTGATCAATGCTGGATATAGGGGTGTTTGTTATCGTCTCCACAGGGATCAACAAGGTTATGCTGGTTCTAAGTTTTGGCAGAAGCTAGACTAAATCAAACAATTGCAGGTTTGCAATTCAGAAAAGAAAGGGTTTTGGAAAAAAGGTTTTAGCAGAGCAAATTCAAAATTTAACTTGCAGGTTCTTGGTTGTCAATCAAGTCCACTGCAAGGATCCAAGCAAGGTTTAGACAGGGAACAAGAATTACTTCAACAACTTGCAGAGACTAGTCATGCAAGCAAGGGGTTTTTAGCAGCTTTTAGGCAGAAGAAAAATCAAAGCACAAATATCTCTCCTTTTTGGGTTGTCAGGCCAGATCAAAGTGAGGTAACAAGCAATTGGAGGCTAGGGATGGAATTTCAACACACACGTATGCAGGGACTAGCCTTACACACACAGATCAAACCAAACAACAAGCAGATCATGCAAACATTCAGTAGAGACAGAGAACTGTGTCACTCAATTCACTGCAGTAGCCAAATATTACAAGCTCTACTTAAAGATGGATGATCTACACGGTTCAACACAAGATTACACAGAAGAATGGAGAGAGTTCCTTGGCTGTAGCTCACTGAAAACCTAGTCGAAGCAGGGGAAGCAGAGGTGAAGACAAGGGTGGAAGCAGAGTTGCAGATCATGAGCTTCAGGTCACCAAGGCCTTGGGCTTCTTCTCCTGGTCTCCATGTTCATCTTGATCTTGGTCTTGTTCTTCTTTGTTCTTGCTGTTCTTGGTGGTTGTTGGAGTTGGTGGCCGAAAAGGTGGTTTGGTGGTGGCTGTGGATGGGATGGAGTGAGGTGGATGGATGGGAATGGAATGGGGTGTGTGGAGATGGATGGATGATTGCTGTGGTGGTGTGGTGGCTTTATACTCCTTTTTCCCTTTGTGGTGGAGGTGTGACCCGAATGGTGGAGAGGAGGAAGTTTCCCTTTTCCATCTTTAGCTCACAGTGCACATGGGGTGTTTTCTCCTTTTGCACCTTTATGCCTTTTTCCTTTTTGGCTTGCTTGATCTCCAAGTTGATCTCTGATACGTCCAAAACGTATCTATAATTTTTGATTGTTCCATGTTAATATTATGCCTTTTTCACTTGTTTTTATATCAAGTTTATGATTTATTTGGACTAACCTATTAATAGTTGCCAAAGTGCAATGTTCTTGTTTTACACTTTAATGTGTAGGAATTATCAAAAATAACAGAGGAAACCTCGTTGGAGTCGAATTGGGACTTTCCTGAAATCTGTCTGAAAACTCTGTTTGAAGATTGTCAGTACCGGACAGAAGACGACGTCAAACGGAAAAAGTATAGTCGCGAACGTTGCAGGGAATTTTCTCCTAATGGATCTGGACATAAAATTCGGCCTAATCCGAGTCCGCACGGCCGAGATAAGCCCGATTTACCGAAACCCTAAAAGGGGATGACGGAAATCCGAGAAGCTATATAAAGGGAGGAAACCTATCTCGTGGAGGACACCCATACCCACGAATTTCTAGCCACCAAAGCCACGTTTTTGCCTCCCCCATGGATCCCATCTCCATTTGGGAGGGCTCCAAGAAGCCATGAAGGAAGGAGGCTAAGGGGCGGCGCCCCCTCCATGCCGGCGTCGCGCAGGAGGAGTCCCTGTGCCACCGCTGTCGGAGAATGACTCCCACGAAACAGGGATAGTCAAACTCACGAAGAGAGTTCGTGTAAGGGGCTGAACACGTTGGTCAAACAACCCTCAACCTGCACGGCGACGGTGCTCGTCGAGCAAGCGGAGGGACATCACGACAGAGATGAACACCAGCCCGTACCCAGGTTCACGGCCCTCGTGTGGAGGTAATACCGCTACTCCTGCTTGTCTGTATTGCACTGCTTGTAGAGGTTACAGTACAATGAGCTTGCCGAGGGCTCTCTTTTGGCAATGGTGTATACAAGGAAGGGAAGCAATGGTCTTCTTCTTCCTTGCGCGTAAGTGGCTATGCTGGAATGAGAATGCGATCCCTTGCTACGGTGCACCTTGTCCTCCTTTTATAGGCGCCCCGTGCTCCCTCCTTGCACTCGCACGTGGTAGGGCTGTCACGTGGCGCAGAAGGTGGAGCGCGGTGCATCGCAGCCCGGATGTCCATGGACGCGGTCCATGAGCGTAAAGCTGACTCCTGTAGCAGAGTACCCACCGTCCATGCAGGACGGCCAGCTGGGGCCGCAGAGGAACGTGGGGGTGCCCACGGTGACGTTGGCCTTGGAGCGTAGCGCCGGCCGGTCCCCTTATCACCAAAGAGGAAATCCTTGTAGTCCGGAGCGGGTGGCACAGCTTTATTGACCCCTTTAATCACCAAAATGGCAACTGCGGCGTCGTCGTCACCGCGCGCAGGGGCGCGCGTCACTCTGCGGCCGCTGCAGAGCCCATGTGCGCTCTGCAGAGGTTGCTTTGCAGCGAAGCGATCTCCACGAGGGCTTGGACGCCCTGTAGAGAATTCGGCGTTGACCTCTCCCCAGGGGAGATTTCCTTGAAGAGGGGGCAGCAGTGGATATGGCCTCCACAGGCCTCTGCTGCCTCAAATGCCCTCGCGAGGCAAATCCTCGCGAGGCTCTCCAAGCCGTAGGCTTGGTCCTTAGCGAAAATTCGCCATCAAGTGTCGAGGGCCGTATAGGACAGGCCCAGCACACCCTGGATTTCACTGGGCCGACAGTAGCCCCCGGGCCCATGATGGGCACGATGTAGTCCAATGGACGCAGGCGAATCGTCATGGGCCCAAAGTGTCCGGCCGGCCTGAGACACGTGCAGGGCAGTTACGCCGCGACGACACGTTCTCCTCGGAGATGATGGGCGTAGTGGGGGGTCCCACCACGTCTCGGTAACTGCTCTGAGGGGAATAAAGCCTGCAGCGCCGGTTCAGGCAGCAGTTACTGCCTCATTTGCGCGCCCGTCTCCTTGCTCTTGACGCCTGCGCTCCTGTGTCTTCGACGCACCTCCCCCTTGCAATCCTGCGGCAATGGCGCCCAAGAAAGCTTCCGCGGCCTCGAAAGGCAAAGCCGTGGTGCAGGGCGGCGAACCTGCCGCGACGCAGCAGGTCGGCGACTTCGAGCCGGCTCTGACCGGCTTCCGCTTTAAGAAGAAGGCGCAGCTGGAGAAAGTGCGTCACATGGCGGCTTCAGCGACCAACGAGCACGGCGCTACGGTGCTTAAGCCGGCGGACAACTCCTTCGGCGACTTCTACCCCATCTTCATGCACACCCTATTCGCCGGGCTTGTGCCTCCTTTCTCCGATTTCTTCCTGGCGGTTCTGGAGCGCTACCAGATCCAGGTCCTTCATCTCCATCCTAATTCCATCCTTGTCCTCGCCATCTTCGCCTACCTCTGCGAGGCATACATCGGCATTCCACCTCGGTGGACCTCTTCCGAAGCTTCTACGCGCTCCGGTTCACGGCGAACAAGGAGCGGTCAGGGTGCGTGTCCTTCCGCATCGCGGAGGGCATGAAGGGCATACATCCCCATCGCGCGGAACGGCGAGAACATTGTGACCAATGTGACGAAGAGGGTGGAGGACTTCCGCAAGCGCTGGTTCCTCATGAAGTTTGGCAGCCGGAGCGCCTTCTTTGACCTGCCCGAGGCGCCTCCGATGAAGAGGGCGAGCTGGTCTTCTAAAGCGCTCAAGGGAGCCGCGCTTGGCCCTGTGATGAGGCGCTTGAAGGACCTCCGCGAGGCAGGCCTCACCGGGCAGATGGTGGCCAAGGACTTCGTGAAGCGCCGCATTGCTCCGCTCCAGTGGCACGCGGACGCAATGTGGCTTTACTCCAACCAGAGGGACAAAATGCGCCTGAGCGCAAACCTCTTCACGCAGCAGGAGGTGCGCACCATTATGGAGACGCTCTTCACGGCTCCTGATATCCCCAGCCCGGCGATAAGGCGGTCCCGCTCCACAGGATTGACCTTGGGCGCCGCGTCTCGCTCGTGCAGACGATGCCGAAGTTCGACCGGTGGGGCCTGGTGCCCAAGGGACATGCGGGCCCCGCGAAGATCCTGAGTCCGCGGCGCAGGGGGCGCCAGCTGAGGGCGACGAGGAGACGACGGTAACGCCTGTGGAATCCGACGCAGGCGCAACCGGCGCCTCGGGAGGCTCTGCCTCTCCAGCGGAGAGCTCGAGCACCTCGAAGAGCGCGGCGCCTGAGGTTGAGGCCCACGAGGCTTCTTCAGGCAGCAGCGGCCAGTTCGTGGTCGCTCCCTCGCAGCGCGCCGAGGGGCAAGAGGAGAGCGACGATGACGGAGCTTCATCAGGCCATTGCGAGCCCCGCTCCAAGGCCGTTCATGACCGGGCCGCCGGGAGTCCAGCGGGCATCTCCCTCAAGAGGAAAGCCGAGGCCGCTCTCGAGGGGTCCGGCGCCGGAGCCGCACCACCGAGGCCGTGGCGGTCGTCGAACACGGTGTGGGTCGATTCCCGCGCCAAGACATCAGGGTAAGAACTGACTCCCTTTTCTGTCTTGGCTTGTTTTTGCGTAGGCTTCCTGCGGAGTTTTTGAGTTTTAGCCTCTCCAGGGGCCCCGAGGTGCCGAAGAGGCGGAGACTTCGGAGGCTTGGAGAGATCCCCAGCGCTGCAGCGGCGCCTGCAGCGTGTACAGTTGACGAGGTGCCTCCCGAGGGCACTGCTTCATCTCCTGAGGCTGCGGCACCGCCTCCTGAAGCAGAGGAGCACTGCAAGGAGATGGAGGGGGAGGCAGAGGTGGCGATGCCTCCACCTATGCGGCCTGACGTCTCCCCCTGCAGCCGGAGGGGCGGCGGATGCGGATGCGGCGAGGTTCACGCCGCCGGCGAAGGAGTGTGCCGCGGTGACAGGGGCGTCCGCGGGGGCGTGCGCTGACGTCGAAATGGAGGAGGCCGCCGCGTCATCGCCCCCACCGAGCACGAAACTTGGAGAGGCCACAGCGGACTCTGAGGCCGCTGGGGAGGCGGCCTCAACTGAGAAGGCCAACCCTGTCCCTGGAGAGGAGAGCGCTCCCCAGGGGCAGAAGAATGACGTGGTTGAAGATGAAGATGCCCCGAACCCCCAGGAGGCCTCCGGTGAGGGGGGTTCTCATCAAAGCCCCCTGAAGGCCCCTTGGGTGGACCAAGAGGGGGGCTCGCACCAGAGCCCCCAGGCGCGCCTTGAGGCCACTCGGAGCCCAAGGTTGGACGCTCCGGAATCCTCGGCAGGCGCCGGCATTTCCAGGCCCTCCGGCGAGCCATGGGCCTTAGTTCTGCGGGGGCGGCGCCCCGCCGCAGCCCGCCGTGGGGCTGTCCTCCGCTCGGCGAGGGAGGTTCTCGACGAGCTTGAGGCCCAGCTTGCCGAGGAAGATCGCTCCAGGGCGGAGGAGGCCGCTGAGCTTGCGCGGGGCTGGGCTTGTCTTCATGAGACCGTGGAGAGCTGCCGCCGGAAGAACGAAGCTGCCCAGGCGCAGCGCGAGGCAGCGCTGCGCTCTGCTGAGGAGATCCGCATCAGCGTGGTCCGCGAGGTCGAGGAGACCCTAGCGGACCTGGGTGCTAGGCGCGAGGCTCTCGAGGTGGAGACCGAGGCCAAACACCAGGAGCTGGCGGCGCGCGAGGCGGCGGTCTCCGCCAAGCACAAAGAGCTTCTGGACCGCGAGGCGGGGATCGTCGCCGAGTCGGAAAATGTGCGGCAGAGTTTGGAGAAATTCCGTGAGAGTTTGAGCATTCGCGAAGACTTGATCGTGCAGCGCGGAGCTGATCTCGACGCCCGCGAGGCCGAGGCGCGCAAACGCGAAGACCAGGTTGAGCAGATCGAGAAGGATCAATCCGCGCAGCGGGAGCACCTGGAAGCCCGCGAGTACAAGGTCACTCAAGATGAGGAGTTCTACCAGAAGCGCCTTGCGCTGACCAACGAGAACCTTCGCAAAAAGGAGGAGAAGATGGCGGAAGAGTCTGCGACGAAGGAGAAGCTCTTTCGCGACAGCTGTAGAAAAGACTTCGCGGATAAGGCCAAGAAGCAAGAGGAGCGCTTCACGAAGAGACGCAAAGAGCTTGAGGCTCGCGTCCAGGACCTTGAGGCCCAGAAGAAGCGATTCGACTCTCGCCTCCAGGCTGCCGCGGAGGCTCGGGCGCGCGCGGAACAGAACTTTGCCTCTTGATGGCGGACATGAAGGAGTTGACCGCTCAGGTGGGCCCTGTCGTGGAGCGCGCCGAAGAGGCTGAGCATCGCGTGCAGGCGGCACAGGTCTTGACGCAGCAACGGGAGCGCATGTTCCAATCCTTAGTGGCCCGGGGGAATACTCTCGCGGGGCAGCTAGGAGTGGATGCACCTATTGTTCCCGTCCATGGGAACGCTGATGCCGCCACATATCTTGCTTACTTCGACCAGCTCTTCTCTGTGCTCGAGGGCCCTGTGGCGGAACTTGGCGACGTTGTTGATGAGGAGTGCCGCAAGCTCTTGACCGTGGCGATCGATCGCGTCTTCGCCAACCTCCAGCGCCTTCACCCCGGCTTCGACTTCGAGTCAGTGACCGAGCCCATCGAGGGAGATCCGGCCTGGGAGCTCTCCAACTTGGTTCGAGAAGAAGTCAACGATTACGTCGACCGCTTCAAGAGGGTTGAGGCGGAGCAGGCCGCTGAGGAGGATGAAGGCGCCGAAGAAGAGAAGGCTGAAGAGGACGGCGATGGTGAACCCTCTGCCTAGGCCACTCCTGCAACAAGATGCGCTTGGCGCAATTATCTTTGTTTTAAGACTTGTTTTAATTCACGCTGGCTTGTAAGATACTTTAATCGTATGCAAACATGTGTGTGTGCCCCTCGAAGGGTCCTTTGTCCCTGTTCCATGTCTTTCTTCGCTCTACGTCGTCAGGACCCGTCTCTTTGCGCTATGACACCGCCGCTACGGTATGCCGGAGCGTGACTCGGCAAGGCCGGGGGGTGTTTAAGGCTTGGAGAGGTAAGGGCTCTCGAGTCGCGGTGCTCGAGGGCTCCCCTTTGACGCACAAGCAGTCCATGGAGTGTGAGAGAGAAAAAACCGCTCGAGGGGCGACAGGTGCCCGTGAGAGGGAGAAAACACTTCTGAGGAGCGCAAGCGCTAGACTTAGCTTGGTGAGACTTTGGCCTCGTAGAGGGCGTTGGCTTCCCTGATGGTGCGCTCCCTTCTAGGGGTCGGAGCGTGACTTCTCGACCTTGGGGAGGACTTCTTGTTCCCTGTATTGGTTAGAGAGGCAGACCCAAAGCACACATGGTAGTAAACACCCATGCGCGCTTATAGGCTTCCTCATGGGTATCTCGCGAGGAGAGTAAGTACCAAGGTCCTTTGGTGAGGTGGCGTGTTTTGGGAGCAAGCCCATGGGCCAGAGCTCTTTGGGGAGGTAACAGGCGTGAGAGCGTGCTCACGTGCTAGAGCTCGGATCCTTTGGATTTTGCGGTGCTGTTGGGGTGCTCTTGAGGCACAGTCACCGTACTCAGCCCCCGCTCGCGAGGTGCGCATGGGGAAGAATATAAGCGCGAAATGAACTAAGATGATGAAAAGTAAAACTCACCACCAAAATATTACATAGCGGCGCCTCAGCGCAATGTTTCATCGAGAAACGAATTGGTTCATTACACTTGGTGTGACCAAGATAAAGTTTTCCATGTCGAGGCATGGGGACCACATTCAGTGGCTGAGACTCTTCACGGCCTGCGGCGGCACGTAATCAGGAGAGCTCAGAGGGGCTGGCCCTCGGGAGGAGAAGCTTTTGTGAAGCTTGGAGGTGAAGTTGTGTGCTTCCCTCTAGAGACAAAAAATGTCTGGCGTGACTATGATCACGGGTAGAACTTGCGTAGATGCGCGATGTTCCATGGATTCTTGACCGGAATGCCGTCCTCCGTTTCGAGGCGTACCGCGCCAGGCCTGGCGATGTGGGAGACCCTGTAGGGGCCTTCCCACATTGGCGAGAGCTTGTGGAGACCTTCCCTGGAGAGGATTCTCCTGAGGACGAGGTCGCCTGTCTCGAGAGTGCGCGGACGTATGTGGCGGCTGTGGTAGCGTCGCAGGTCTTGCTGGTACTTGGCTGCCCTGAGGGCGGCACGGCGGCGCAACCCGTCAAGGAGTAGCAGGTCGTCGCTGTGGAGGTCTGCTTGATCGTCCTCGTTGAAGGCAAGGACCCGTGCGGATCCATGCTTGATCTCTGTGGGGAGGACTGCTTCAGCTCCATACACGAGAGCAAATGGCGTCTCACCAGTGGGCTTCGTGGGGTTCGTGCGGATGGACCAGAGCACGGACGGGAGTTCGTCTATCCAGCCCTTGCCGTACCCTTCAGGCGATTGAAGCTCTTGTCTTGAGGCCCTTGAGGACCTCAGCATTTGCTCGCTCGGCTTGGCCGTTGCTCTGTGGGTGAGCCACCGAGGCGAAGCAGAGCTTGGTGCCGAGGCTCTCGCAGTAGGCCCTGAAGATGCCGCTGGTGAATTGTGAGCCATTGTCGGTGATTATGCGATTAGGCACACCAAAGCGGCAGACCAGGCCTCTGATGAATTTTACTGCCGCCCTGGCCGGTATGCTGCGCACTGCTTCAACCTCTGCCCACTTGGTGAACTTGTCGACTGCCACGAAGAGGAAGCGGTAGCCCCCTTGTGATCTCGGGAAGGGTCCCAGAATGTCAAGGCCCCAGACCGCGAAAGGCCACGAGAGCGGGATGGTTTGGAGTCCCAGTGCAGGCTGATGAACTTGCTTGGCGTGGAACTGGCACGCATCGCAAGATTGGACGATGGTGGTGGCATCTTGAAGCACTTGGGGCCAGTAGAAACCGCTCCTGAAGACCTTGCCTGCCAGGGTGCGTGCAGAGGAATGGTGGCCACACTCTCCACTGTGAATGTCTCTGATCAGCATGCGGCCTTCCTCGGGGGGGACGCACTTGAGTGCAATTCCGTTTGGGCGCTTGCGGTACAGGTCTCCCTCGAGGATGTAGTATGACTTGGCTTGTCGAGCCACTCGCTCTGCCTCCGCGTCTTCTTCAGGAAGGACTCCCTTCAGCAGGTAGTCTTTGAGTTCGTCAACCCAGCCTGTCTCTTGGTGCACCATAGCCAGCAGCAGACGCTCCCCTGAGGATGGACCGCAGTTGGGTGCCCCACCTATAGGAGGTGGTGGGAGTACTTCGTCTGTGCTTGCGGCTGCTGCTTCTTGTGGCTGCTTTATGGACGCCTTGGAGAGTCTCTCTTCAAACACGCCGGCCGACTGGGCCTGCCTTCGTGATGCTCGCTTGGCGATGTCATCTGCCTCTTGGTTCTCCTTTCGCGGGATGTGCATGAGCTCCATGCCCCTGAAGTGCTTCTCGAGCTTGCGACCTCTTCAAGGTAGGCGGCCATGTGGTCGTCTTAGGCGTGTAGCTCTTGTTGGAGAAGTTAACCAGGAGCTGGGAATCACCCTTTATGAGTAAGTGCTTGACGCCAAGGGCGATTGCGGCTCTGAGCCCGGCGAGGAGGCCCTCGTACTCGGCGATGTTGTTGGAGATCTTGTCTATTGTGAAGCACAGCTGGATGGCGTAGTAGAGCTTGTCACCTTTTGGTGAGGTTAAGACAACGCCAGCCCCACCATTGCGGCAGGCGAAAGCTCCATCGAAGTGCATGGTCCAGTGACTTGGCATTGTATCTCCCGATGACGCGGTTTCTTCTTCGCGAGGCTCTTCAGGAGTTGGGTCTGTCCACTCGGCGACGAAATCCGCCAGCGCTCTCCCTTTTATGACTCTTGTGGTGTCGAAGCGCAAGTTGAATGGCTGCAGCTCAATGTTCCACCCTGCGACGCGGTCAGTAGCGTTGGGGTTGCGCAGGATCTGCTCCAGGGGGAAGGACGTGACCACCGTGATGGGGTGACCCTGGAAGTAGTGGCGCAGCTTCCTGGAGGCGATGAGTAGCGCGAGGAGGAGCTTCTGCTGCACTGGGTACCGCTCGCGAGCATCTCGCAGTACAGTACTGACGAAGTAGACTGGATGCTCGACGAGGGTCGTTGATGGTGCAGCAGCGTCGGCTCCCTCGAGAGGCTCCTCAGGAGTTTTGGCGAGGTTTGCCTGTGGAGGAGCCTCGGCAGGGTGCTCGTGGAGGGCTCGACTTGAGGCTGTGGGCCTGGCACTGGGTCTGGAGAGACTGTTCCTTCGTCGGGAGGTTCTGGACTTGGTGTGGCAGTGCTTTTCTTGGGAGAACTGGCTCTTCTCTTTCCACCACCAGGACGGCGCTAGCAGTTTGTGGAGTGGCTGCTAGGTACAGCTTCAGATGCTCGCCTGCCCTGGGGGCTACCATGACTGGTGAGCTAGCCAAGTATTTCTTCAAGTCCTTAAACGCTTCGTCAGCCTCTGGAGTCCACTTGAAGGTGCCGGATTTCTTCATGATCTTGAAAAATGGCAAGGCTCTCTCGCCGAACTTGGAGATGAAGCGGCCTAAGCTGGCCATGCATCCTGCTAGGCGCTGCATGTCCTTGAGGCGGCGAGGTGGCTGCATGTCTTCTATAGCCTTGATCTTGTCAGGGTTTGCTTCTATGCCGCGGTGGGACACGAGGAACCCGAGGAGCTTGCCTGAAGGCACCCCGAAGACGCACTTGGCGGGGTTTAACTTGATGTTCACCTTGCGCAGGCTGGCGAAGGTTTCCTCGAGATCCTTCAAGAGAGTGTCTCCCTCGCGAGACTTGACCACGATGTCGTCGACATAAGCTTCTGCATTTCTTCCCATCTGAGCCCCCAAGGCGATCCTCATGAGCCTCTGGAAGGTGGCGCCGGCGTTTTTTAGGCCAAAGGGCATGCAAGTGTAGCAATACACACCACAAGGGGTGAGAAATGCTGTTCATCTCCTTCTTGCCAGCCTCTGGAGAGTCCTCGCGAACATGCTTGGCGTCGGGTTCAGCTGCCAAGACTGCGGTCGGCTTGCGCTTGATCTCGTCGCGCCTCTTCTGGGTCTTGGATCCCTCGACAGGGTCGTCTGTCGAGCCCACCTTGATGAAGAGGAGCCCTTCCTCTGCTTTGGCGCATTTGTCTGCGATGTCCAAGAGCTTCACCACGGAGGAGAGGGTATCGTGGATGCCGAGCTTCTCGAGCATCCTGTGGTTGGTGACGCCCTCTCTGAAGGCCGCAATGACGTGCGAGTCCGGGATGTTCGGGATCTTGTTGCGGACTTGGCTGAAGCGCTGGATGTACCTGCGGAGGGTCTCGCCAGGCTTCTGGCGCACAGCTCGCAGGTCGTTGTAGGTGAGGGCGCGCTCGTACGTGCCCTTGAAGTTCGCAACGAACTGCTGGCAGAGCTCCTCCCACGAGTCAATGGAGTCCTCGGGTAGGTTCAGGAGCCACAACAAGGCGGAATCCTTGAGAGCGTGGGAGAACCAGTTGGCCATGACCTTGTCGTCTCCCCCCGCAGCTTGGATGGAGGTGGTGTAGAGCTGCAAGAACTCGATGGGGTTGTTCGTGCCGTCGTAGCCCTTGGGTAGGTCAGGCCTGAACTTCTGTGGCCAGACGACGCGCCGCAGGTTGCGGGTGAAGGCCGCGCAACCTGTGGCGTACGAGGCAATGCCCCCCTGAAGAGCACGGCGGTTCTGTCGCCCTGCTGGCCGATCTCCTCCACGATGCGCTTCTGGAGGTCCTTCTGGCGCTCCATTTCCACCGCGCGTCTGGGGGTGTCCGCTGCACGATTTGACAATCGCGCGGCGACGACGCGTGGGATGCGGCCTTGTGTGCCGCGGCCGGAGGCGGACCTGGCGGAGGCGGCGGCGGAGGTGCGCCATGCGCGGTGGTTCCAGCGCGTCCGGAGTTGTGGTGCACCAGAGAGTGCGACGCCGCAGGAGCAGCGTGCGGTGCTGCCGCGATGTCGACGAGGTGCTGAAGGCGGCCGAGCCAGTTGTCATGCGCCTCAGCTGTGGGACGGTAGCGGAAGAGTTCCGCGTCCATGAGCAGCGCGGTGTTTGGGCTGGGCGTTGGACGCCCAAGAGTGGAGGCGCTGTGGCGCTGGGACGGGTGCGAGGACTCTGCGTCCTCGCCGTGCCCGTGGTCGACGTCGTCGTCGAAGCGGTCGTCGTGGTTGCCGTCGTCATCCTCGGGGTGCTCCACCCGCGGTTCAGCGGTGTTGGCCCCGTGGCAGGGCTGGCGCGGGGACGGCCGCGAGGGTTGGTGGTGTTGGCAGCAGGCTCGGTGGTTGCCCTGCCTGACGCCCGCCGGGGTGGCGCGAGCTGCGCGAGTGTCTGCCATGGCGCAGAGGTCGATGAAGGTTGAAGACGCGCCTCAGCCCCCTACCTGGCGCCAGTTGTCGGAGAACGACTCCCACGAAACAGGGATAGTCAAACTCACGAAGAGAGTTCGTGTAAGGGGCTGAACACGTTGGTCAAACAACCCTCAACCTGCACGGCGACGGTGCTCGTCGAGCAAGCGGAGGGACATCACGACAGAGATGAACACCAGCCCGTACCCAGGTTCCACGGCCCTCGTGGGAGGTAATACCGCTACTCCTGTTTGTCTGTATTGCACTGCTTGGAGAGGTTACAGTACAATGAGCTTGCGAGGGCTCTCTTTGGCAATGGTGTATACAAGGAAGGGAAGCAATGGTATTCTTCTTCCTTGCGCGTAAGTGGCTATGCTGGAATGAGAATGCGATCCCTTGCTACGGTGCACCTTGTCCTCCTTTTATAGGCGCCCCGTGCTCCCTCCTTGCACTCGCACCGTGGTAGGGCTGTCACGTGGCGCAGAAGGTGGAGCGTGGTGCATCGCAGTCCGGATGTCCATGGACACGGTCCATGAGCGTCAAGCTGACTCCTATAGCAGAGTACCCACCGTCCATGCAGGACGGCCAGCTGGGGCCGCAGAGGAACGTGGGGGTGCCCACGGTGACGTCCACCCTTGGAGCGTTGCCCCGGCCGGTCCCCTTATCACCAAAGAGGAAATCTTGTAGTCCGGAGCGGGTGGCACAGCTTTATTGACCCCTTTAATCACCAAAATGGCAACTGCGGCGTCGTCGTCAACGCGCGCAGGGGCGCGCGTCACTCTGCGGCCGCTGCAGAGCCCATGTGCGCTCTGCAGAGGTTGCTTTGCAGCGAAGCGATCTCCACGCGGGGTTGGACGCCTGTAGAGAATTCGGCGTTGACCTCTCCCAGGGGAGATTTCCTTGAAGGGGGCCAGCAGCGGATATGGCCTCCACAGGCCTCTGCTGCCTCGAATGCCCTCGCGAGGCAATGATCTTCGCGAGGCTCTCCAGGCCGTAGGCTTGGTCCTTAGCGAAATTCGCCATCAAGTGTCGAGGGCCGTATAGGACAGGCCCAGCACACCCTGGATTTCACTGGGCCGACAACCGCCGGCGCCGCCGCCCTGCGCCACGGCGCTGCCTCTCCGCCATCTTCACCGCCATCTCCATCACCAACTCCTCCTTGTATACAGTGGTTCATCCTCCCACAAATCTCTGTACCGCTCTATGTAAACATGGTGTTTGATGCTATAAGTTATTATCCTATGATCTATGTCATGTTTGCGTAGTTTATTTGTTCTTAGATTGAATGGTTGAATGTCTTTGGTTCATTAGAGTTGTATGTTCATATGGTACTGTCCTTTGGTGTCCATTATATTTGTGCGCGCATGGATCAACACCCTAGGGTTAGTAGTATGTGCAAAGGCAGGGGGTAGGCCTGCCGGAGTGACAGAAACCTGAGGACTCGAACCGGTTAGTTGCACATATGGGAGTAAGAGGACCATGAACTTAAGGCTATGGTTGGGGAAACCTTAATGCACTGTTAGTATTTACGGATGTTTACTAACAATACAATCATATAGTACTTGTAATCCCAAGTAGTGGAGTGCATGTATATTTAGCCTCTCCCACATAGAAAACTGCATCGAAGACAATGAACCCAATATCTTCACTAATTAATCTTGGACAAAGTCATCACAATTACCACCACTTTTCCACACTCATGGTACTGTTAGTTTATGGTTACTTTGTGTATTTTATTGCTGTAGCACAAACATTTACTTTATTGTATTTATTATCTCGCAAATCTATCTCTCATACACCCGTACTATTACTCTAGTTTTATTTTCTAGATAATGCAAACGTTTAGTGTGCGTAGAGTTGTATCAGTGGTTGATAGAACTTGAGAGAATACTTATCCTACCTTTAGCTTCTCGTTGGGTTCGACATTCTTACTTATCGAAAAGGCTACACGCGATCCCCTATACTTGTGGGTTATTAAACCTTTTCTGGCGCCGTTGCCGGGGAGCCATAGCGTAGTTAATGTTCTTGTGTGCACTTGTTTGCTTTATTTCTAAGTAGTTTTTATTTTCAGTTTTAAGTTGTTTTTTATCTTACTATGGATAGGGAATGCGAATTATAAAAAAATTAGTTGTAATTGTTATCTAAAACGTTTTCAAAAAGAGAGTGATTGGAAAGATGAGCAATGATTAAGTGGGGGTCGACCTTGAACACTTGTGTTCATGCCTATGAAATCAAATCAAATCTTTCCATGGAAGCTTCTCAACCAAAAACATTTAAATATTGTAAATATGTATATACCTCTGTACATAAAAATAAAATGCTAATTACAGTCTCAAGTTAATTGAAAGTTGATAGTTTTGCTTTGCTGTCCAGAAACATATTTTCTGTGCTCCACCGTATAAAATGTTTAAAATCACCAGAACGTGATCTTGATCTAAAATTTCTTGAGTGCAAAGTGATGCTTATTAGCTTTCTTTATTAGTTTTAACTTTTCTGATTTGAGTTATGTAGCTGTCCCGAAAAGTTTGATCTTTACTGACTGTTTAGTTTAGACAGATTTCTGTGCTTCTCTGTAAATAAAATCTTGATAAATCTCAGAATAGTATTTTGACCTAAAAATTTTTGTGCTTCAACCTGAGATCATAATCTGTCTTTCATTAGTTATAAGTTTTTCGATTTGAGCTACTTAACTATCTCTTAAGTGTCATCTTTACAGACTGTTCAGCTTTGGCAGATTGTTATGCTTATTTAGTATTATGCTTATACTCAATGTTTATAATCTTTACTTGATCAATAAAAGTTATAAATTGGTTAGTATACAGTAGTTAATGTTAAATTAAACTTGTCAATGCTTGAACATGAGTGGATTTTATTTAATGAGTACTAACCCTACTAATGAGTTTTGTGAAGTTTTATGTGGATGTAGCTTATAAGATCTAATCAATATGGTGATATGAGATGAATAAGAAGACGCAAGAGCTCAAGCCTGGGGATGTGTAGGTACATCCCAAGAACATATTCAAGAAGATACAATCATCTAAGCTTGGGGATGCCCGAGTCATCCCCCTATTCATCAACTAACATGAGGTTGTCTCGTTCATACTTTATATTACCCGTCCACATGATATGTATTGTCTTAACTTGTATTATAATTGCTTTTATATGTCTTTGTTTTGCCTTATTTAGTTTTATTAGGCTCTTTATTTGGTTTCTATTGCTTCTTTACTTTCACTTATAAATTCAAAACAACAAAAATATTTTCTTTTATTTTGCTTCTTTGTTTGGTTATTTATTTTGATTTTATTTGGTTTTTACTTTTGATTTTTATTTAGAGTTTTGCTTGCTGTAGCTAGCATGTTTAGGTCTTGCTTAGCATCTGGTCTCTTAGTTTATAAAAAATAAAGTACCAAGTTTTACCCATTTAGCTTAGTTGATACATATGTAAAAAGTGATTTTCTGTTTTCAACATCTACTGCTCATTGCGCGATTTTTCATATTTTACTGGACACTCTAAAAATCACGTAAAATTTACTGATGTTGTATCACCGAATCCTCTGCATGCAAAAAATTGGCTAAAATTGAGGACATTTTAAGAGCACCTAAAAATTACGTTTGCAGCTGCTGTTTTTCTGGACAGATTCCGACTTTTATTGAAAGAGTGGCCTCTTTGCGTTTTCATTTGATTCTTAATGATTCTTACCTTTCATTTAGAAGTTCGCCATTTAATCAACCTTTCTGTAACTTAGAAACAAAATTTGATTTGGTTTAATAGCAGCACTTTGGAAATATTATGTATTGCCCTAAGTGACTAGCTAAAAGGCGTTAAAAAAATCCTTTATGGGAGGCAACCCATTATTTTTATTTCTGCAATTTTTCTTTTATTGTGTCAAGGAATTTGTCTACTTCTGTAGAAAATCCTCTGTATCTTTACTTTTTCATATTGTTGTGCCAAGAATAGTCTCTAATGATAAGATGATGCTAGATTTTGATTACTGTGCAGGAACAGATTTCTGCTGTTCACCGTATTAATTTTCTAAAATCAACATAATGTGATTTTAATCTGTAATTTTTTGTGCGTAATCCTGATGTATGTACGCATCTTTCATTAGTTCAAAGTTTTTCAATCTGAGCATCGTAAGTGCCTTGAAAAAATTCGTCTTTGCGGACTGTTCTGTTTTAGACAGATTATGTCTTTTATTTTGCATTCTCTCTTTTCCTAGTGTTGGGTGGAATTCTTTTTTGGGTGGAAGAGCTTCACATAACATCAGTGGCAGTAGCTAATGTTTAAAGTAACGGTCATATTGTCCTTACAGAACATGTGAGTTTTTGATTGTGCACTAACCCTCTAATGAGATTTATTTTGAGTTTGGTGTGGCGGAAGTTTTCAAGGGTCAAGAGGGAAGAGTGATATAATAGGATGGAGAAGAGTGAAGAGCTCAAGCTTGGGGAGGCTCCATGGATCTCCCCAGCATATTTCAAGAAGACTCAAGCGTCTAAGCTTGGGGTCAAAATTATCAGGTCATCTCTAGTGAAACTATATTTTAATTCTTTCACATCATATGTGCTGTTTTTGGAGCGTCTTTGTCTTATTATTTATATTAGCATCAAACACCGGTTATATTAATAAGTTGATCGTCACATATTTTATTTATCCTCTGGTTTTCAATGTTTACTTGGTTAATTGATTACTTGTTGAAACTTAAAAATGATGTGTGAATAATACTGTTTAGTAGTTTATGTTTTCTTATGGTTAGTCTCAACTAGCTAATAGTGCATATTATGTTATTTTGATATTAACATGCATTGTCCTGTTCATAAGATGGTATGGAATTGTGGTATCCTCCTCTGAATGATTTACTTGAATCGACTTGGCACATGCTCACACATGTTCATGACTGAAAAATAAAAGTCAATTAATCCTTGATGATCTATTTTGCCTCAGAGTTTTAGTATCATTTTTATGCCTCCATTAATTTTATTCTGTCGCAAGTATGATTATGACGGTTATTGCTCTCTTGATTGTCGCTTCCAGTCTATTGCTAGCCTTCACTGTACTGAGCGGGAATGCTGCTCGTGCATCCAAAATCCTTAAAACCAAGTTATCCCAAAGAGTCCACTATAAATTCCTATGCATGGTATTTCAAACCATTCCAAGTAAATTTTCATGTGCTACATTTAAAACCTTCAAAATACTTCTCATTTTGTGACACTGTTTTTAGCTCATGAGGACGTAGTAGTTGGGTTTGTTATCTTCCATGCTAAATTAAGTTTCCGACTTGCATGCTTCATCTGCTCGTCACTAATTTTGCAAAGAGCTGGTTAGACCATTATAATATTAAAAAGTAAAATAAAATAGGCACTCCTCCATGGTATGTGATTGATCGGCAGGCACCCGAGAATTCGGTTAGCCATGGTTTGTGTAAGCAAAGGTTGGGAGGAGTGTCATACTATATAAAAGTGCATGCTATAATGCATAATATCAATAACTCGGAACCGCTCTCAACTTGTTTAGTATGGAAGATAACAAGAACTCTATTACTGATTCGTTGACAGGAACAACCACCTCCCAAAATAATTTTTATTTCTGTTTTAAAAATAAAAAGCTCTAGCACATGTTAATCCCTACTTCTCTCTGCGAAGGGCCAATCTTTTATTTTAATGTTGAGTCATCATCCTTTCTTTGAGCACTTCCTCGAGAGCATAACTGTCATTCTTAGTGCAATGTACTTGTCCCAGAATGCGGTTATCTGTGGTATAACTATGATGCTTTTACCTTTGATATCTTTACATCTAGTCTTCACTTGAACTTCAGAGGTGACTTGGCATTTATGTTTTGCTCCACAATTAAGGGCAAGCGAGATACCACTCTACCATGCTTTATTATGATCATTACAATCTTGTTGATGTTTATAAATTTCATGTTATGAGCTCTTAGTTCGTTGATACTTTTCATTAGGTAACATGATTGCTAAGTTTTATTATCCATACATAATGCAATTGTTAAAGGCCTGATCATAGCATTTACAATCAAAAATTATTTTGTTATCATTTACCTACTCGAGGACGAGCAGGAATTAAGCTTGGGGATGTTGATACGTCCAAAACGTATCTATAATTTTTGATTGTTTCATGTTAATATTATGCCTTTTGCACTTGTTTTTATATCAAGTTTATGATTTATTTGGACTAACCTGTTAATAGTTGCCAAAGTGCAATGTTCTTGTTTTACACTTTAATGTGTAGGAATTATCAAAAATAACAGAGGAAACCTCGTTGGAGTCGAATTGGGACTTTCCTGAAATCTGTCTGAAAACTCTGTTTGAAGATTGTCACGTACCGGACAGAAGACGACGTCAAACGGAAAAAGTCTAGTCGCGAAAGTTGCAGGGAATTTTCTCCTAATGGATATGGACATAAAATTCGGCCTAATCCGAGTCCGCACGGCCGAGATAAGCCCGATTTACCGAAACCCTAAAAGGGGATGACAGAAATCCGAGAAGCTATATAAAGGGAGGAAACCTAACTCGTGGAGGACACCCCATACCCACGAATTTCCAGCCACCAAAGCCACATTTTTGCCTCCCCCATGGATCCCATCTCCATGGGGGAGGGCTCCCAAGAAGCCATGAAGGAAGGAGGCTAAGGGGCGGCGCTCCCCCTCCATGCCGGCGTCGCGCAGGAGGAGTCCCTGCGCCACCGCCGGCGCCGCCGCCGCCCTGCACCACGGCGCTGCCTCTCCGCCATCTTTACCGCCATCTCCATCACCAACTCCTCCTTGTATACAGTGGTTCATCCTCCCACAAATCTCTGTACCGCTCTATGTAAACATGGTGTTTGATGCTATAAGTTATTATCCTATGATCTATGTCATGTTTGCGTAGTTTATTTGTTCTTAGATTGAATGGTTGAATGTCTTTGGTTCATTAGAGTTGTATGTTGGTATGGTACTGTCCTTTGGTGTCCATTATATTTGTGCGCGCATGGATCAACACCCTAGGGTTAGTAGTATGTGCAAAGAAAGGGGGTAGGCCTGCCGGAGTGAGAGAAACCCGAGGACTCGAACCGGTTAGTTGCACATATGGGAGTAAGAGGACCATGAACTTAGGGCTATGGTTGGGGAAACCTTAATGCATTGTTAGTATTTACGGATGTTTACTAACAATACAATCATATAGTACTTGTAATCCCAAGTAGTGGAGTGCATGTATATTTAGTCTCTCCCACATAGAAAACTGCATCGAAGACAATGAACCCGGTATATTCACTAATTAATCTTGGACAAAGCCATCACAATTACCACCACTTTTCCATACTCATGGTACTGTTAGTTTATGGTTACTTAGTGTATTTTATTGCTGTAGCACTAACATTTATTTTATTGTATTTATTATCTCGCAAAGCTATCTCTCATACACCCGTACTATTACTCTAGTTTTATTTTCTAGATAATGTAAAAGTTTAGTGTGCGTAGAGTTGTATCAGTGGTTGATAGAACTTGAGAGAATACTTATCCTACCTTTAGCTCCGCGTTGGGTTCGACACTCTTACTTATCGAAAAGGCTACACGCGATCCCCTATACTTGTGGGTTATCAATCTCTTCCCTCCTTTCTGGTTCAAACTTGTTTGAATTGCTTCTTATCTTCATTGGGACCTGCTGCTGCCAACCTTTTGCATTGCTTCATCTTGTGCTTGGAGAGCTTGAGTTAACTGACAGAGAATTGCTTCTCTGTCAGACACTGTTCACCATCTGGCACAGAGGGGTTCTTCAATTTTGTCTTGATTTCTTCATGCTCTGATGATCCAAACTTGCTCAAATATGTTCCTTTGGACTTCCTTCAGATAGCATATGATTGCATTTCCACTTGAGCTACATCAGCTACACTGACATGAATTTGCATTTCTTTGTCAGTGCGCTGTTCATTGTCTGGCAACAGATGTTCTTCTGGATTTCTGGCTTGATTAATTCTTATTGATCATGTCCATCTTCTCTGCTGCATTGGGTTCACTTGTGTGGTGCTTCTTGCTTCACTTCTACACTGGATCTTCAGAAGATTGTGTGCCTTTGCACACTGAACTGCAAAATGGATGAAAGCATTGTAAAATGCAGATAAATGCAGTACTGGATACTAATGCAGTGAGGTTTTTAGGGTTTTAGGGCTCTGAATAATGCATATAAATGATGGTGATCAATGTTCCCCTTTGAGGTTCATGGGAGTCTTAAAGACATATGTTCATAACCGTGCTAGGCCAGAAGGAAGCATCTCAAAGGGTATGGAACGGAGGAGGTCATTGAATTTTGTGTTGACTTTATTCCTGACATTAAGCCGATCGGTGTTCCTCAATCGCGCCATGAAGGGAGACTGCGTGTAAAAGGCACGCTAGGAAAGAAACAACAATATGTCAAGACGGACATTCTTTCACTCGAGCACACTACACAGTTCTACATAATTCCAGCTTGGTGGCTTCATATATCGAGGAACACAAGAATTTTTTACACTCCAAATACCAGGAGAAACTTGATGATTTGATTGATGGAGAACACATGAAGACTTTCGGCTGTTGGTTGCAAACACGTCTCATTAATGACACCAATGTTGGAGAGCAGCTATACTTGTTGGCCAAGTCACCATCTTCGACTATATTGACTTTTCAAGGGTACGAGATAAATGGGAATACATTTTACACGACCAACCAAGATAAAAAGAGCACCAACCAAAACAGTGGTGTCCGCTTTGATGCAACAGACTACAATGGGCAAAAGGTCACATATTATGGTTACATAGAGCAGATATGGGAACTTGACTATGGACCTTACGGCCCAATCAGAAGACTAGATAGGGATGGTGTTGGTGATGTGTAATAATGTATTAAACCTTTTATGTAACTGTGTTCTGAAAACTCAGAACAAAACTCTAAACACTGATTTTTGGTTCTAAAAACTCCAACGGCTTACAAGCGCTTGAAAAAGTTGGAACAAAACACACGGTTTCCCCTGCATACAGCCCGACGGTGGCTCGTGAGTGCCCGCATATCAAATGCACCGTCGGACGTATGCAGGGAATCCTTATGATTTGTATTCGGTCGATGAACTGAAGTATTTTGTAGATAGCACAAAACACACGGTTTCCCCTGCATACAGCCCAACGGTGGCTCGTGAGTGCCCGCATATCAAATGCACCGTTGGACATATGCAGGGAATCTGAATGCTTTGTATACCAAAATGAACTACAAGGAGCAGACACTGAGTGCCGAACATGTCCGAGAGGGGGGCTTTATATAGGGTCATGTGGCTCACGAAGTGGTCGTGATAGTGCTGATCCAACAGCTCACAAGCCCTCAAAAGAAACACACACCTGATCCAACGGCTCACAAGTGCTTGAAAGAAACACACGATCCGTGTGCTTCTTTAGTCCTGGGGAAAATCAACATAAAGTCATTTAAATAGGCAAAACTAGATAGAAAGCGATAAACCTTTGTTTCCCATACCATGATACACATATGTGCCAAATATGGGCAGTTTATCACAAACTATGTCATGTGAATGGCCATAACTTGATCATTTGGCATGAAACCTATACATGTTTATAGATGATACACCTTTTTGTGTAGGATTTTTTTGGAAAGTCGGTCAAAACACAAGTTTATCATTTTTGCTAACAAACAGTACACACAAAAGGACTCCATGCCAAAGGATTTTCTTTTTGAGTATTTTTTCACATTCTTTGATTTTTTTGAAAGAATGGTCAAAATGGGTACCACAATTATTCATTTAAAGGGGCCAAATTTGTATGAACTATGGATAGTTTTGTGATATAATCACTATTTGTGTACCTTAAAATGGGTTTTCTATAAAAATCAGAGCAAACTATCACACACTTGTAGTTCAAATTTGAATTACTTTCGAAAAATCAACATAAAGTCATTTAAATAGGCAAAACTAATTTAAAAAATCAGTTTGGCACCGTTAAATCAAAGTATATAAAGCAGAAAAGAAACTAGAAAGAAAAACAATTCAAAAAGAAAGTAAATCAAAGTATATAAAAGAAAACAGAAACAAAAAACCATTCAAAACAGAAAAAGAAAAAGAAACTAGGAAAAACAATTAAAAAGCCCATTTGGCCTCGGTTGGTAACACCAACCGAGACTAAAGGTCCGCGCTGGACCTTTAGTCCGGTTGGTGTTACCAACCAAGACTAAAGGGTCTTTAGTCCCGGTTCGTGGCTGGAACCGGGACTAAAGGTCGGTTTCGCGCATATTTGGGTAGTTCGGGGCAAAAAATTTCACAAACTCACCCAAAATTTCCCCTCTTCCGACTCCAATGCCACCGACGCCCCCGAGACGGCGAAGCCCTGCTCCGCTCCGCCGCGCCGTCTGCCGCTCCGCTCCGCTGCGCCCTGCTCCGCCGTGCCGTCTGCCGCTCCGTCTGCCGCGCGCCATCTGCCGCTCCGCCATCGCGCGCCTCGCCTCTCCGCCTCCGCCGCCAGGCTGACGGACGCGGCCGTCCCACGCCATCGCCCCCCTCTCACCGGCGCGACTCCGGCGCCCTCTCTCCCAGCGCGCAACTCCGGCGCCCTCTGCCCGGCGCGCAACTGCCCACACGGCGCCGTCGACGTCGCGCCGCCCCCGCCGTCGCTGCCGCGCCCCCGGCCGGCCCTTGCCGTCGACGCCGCATCGCCCTCCCCTACCTCGCGGTGCAGGCCGCCGACCGCCATCGCGTGCCCTTCCCCTGCCCGACGCCGCCGGCCGCCGCCATCGCCTTGCATTGAGGTTAGGTTTTCTTATTTTTTTTTCATAGTTTAGCTAGGTTAGAAAATTTAGTTAAATTAAATTTAGGTTAGTAAAATTTGATAAGTTAGCAAATTTAATTAGATAAGTTGGCAAAGTTAATTTAGGTTAGCAAATTGGATAAGTTAGATGCAATTTAAATTTGCTAAGTCAATTTAGGTTAGTAAAATTTGCTAAGTAAATTTAAGTTTGTTGCTATTTAAATTAGATGCAAATTTGCTATTTAAATTGTTGCTATTTAAATTAGATGCAATTTAAATTTGGTAAGTCAATTATTGCTATTAATATAGATGCAATTTTTAAAAAATGGTTGTTTAAAATTGTTGCTATTAATTTAGATGCAAATTTAATATGCAAATTTTAGATGCAATTTATAGATGCAAATTTTATTGATTGCAGGGACATTGAGCTATGGAAGCCAACTATGTGCGAGACGAGGAGAATGAAGACCAACTTCAACAGATCATATATAACGATGCCGGTGGAGCATATGATGATGATTTCGGCTCACAATTTCTGAACGATTTTGGTGAGGGACTTGAGTCTGAACGTCCCGGTGGAGAAGATGCCGGTGAAGAATTGCTCTTAACAAACTCCGGTGAGGTGTATATATTAAGGCTATATGTTGTTGATCACTAGATGCATTAATTGATTTGTATTGCACTTATAAACGAATCATTTTCTTTTAGCCCTCCGGATCGAGCAAATCTGCTAAACAACAAGGTCCTCGAGGCCAGACGAAAAGGATGACGAGCGAGGATGCAAGGTTACCGATCGATGTAATTGCTGATGACGGCGAACCGCTGGAACCCAAATAGAACCGCAATAAATTTATAAGTCAAGCTGGAGTTCTTGTTAGGGACATTCTCCCGATCACCATACCAGAATGGAATAAGCCGGCGCCCGCAAACAACGTTGACCCCTGTTATGTCCACCAAATTACAAAAAATTGCTATGGGACACGCTCTTGACACATTTTAACCTCCCGCGAGATCTCTCTAAAATCAAGAAGGAGAAATGCAAGGAGTGGACTCTAAAGAAGATGGCCACACAATTCCGGAACTGGAAGAAAACATTATGGAAAAATATGGAAATAAAGATCCAGTATTCAGTGGAACACTAGAGAAGTTACAAAATGACTGGCCAGCGTTTGTGGCGTATAAGAAATCGTCTAAGGCTGTGACCCGATTGGCCACAAATAAGTTAAATACTGCGAAGAAGACATACCACTGGGGACAGGTGACTACAGGACCGCCATTCCTAAGTGGTTAGCCTTTGAAGCCGAACTGCTTGCTAACGGGATCCGTCCACAGACACATGACTGGCCAGAGAGGTCCAAATTCTGGTTGTTCACGCATGGGCAGGGTTGGACCCACAGACAGGGCAAATTGTTGCAAAAGGAAAATGGAAGGAAAAAATAGAAACAATCACAAAGAAGCTTGTAGACGCAATAGATGAAGTTCGCCGGGGTGTGTTCAAACCCGATAGAGAGAACGACAAGCTGACACGGGCCCTGGGGAATCTTGAACACGTTGGACGAGCTCGAGGCCATCCCGGCGGTGTTACATTTAAGAATGCGTGGCCGGAATGCGTTGACAGTTATAGAAGCCGTAGCAGAAATAAGAAGAAGGAGTCCGAACGGTTATCGGAATTGGAATGTGTGGTGAAGCGGCAGCAGGAGCAACTGGACTCAATTAGTCAGCAAAGGGCAGCTTAGCAGCAGCTAGAAGATCCTCCAGCCGATGCCGCCCCATCTCAGCGTAGAAGCAGCGTGGGTTCCACGCAAGCCGATGGTCACTACCCCGTGGATGATGTCACGGAGAGGACAGATTGTGAGCTACATATACCAACGAGAAACATATCCTTGAAGGTGGCGGTCGGCTATGCTTTACCAAATGAACCTGGAGCAAGCTACCATCTTGGTGACATTCCAGCTGGCTATGCTCGTGTCAGGGTGGATGAAATTATGCCGGGATTTGAAACGATGGACCTTGAGATTCCTGGAGGTGACGAGGAGAAGACATTGGGAGAAGTCAAGCGTGGTTTCGCCCTGTGGAACAAGAAATACATCCCTCCCCGAGAGGGACCCCAGCGCGAGTCCACCTCATCAGCAAAGCCCATCCCTCCCCGAGAGGGACCCCAGCGCGAGTCCATCTCGATCTCCGCCACGTGAGAAAGCGCCCGTTAAGTGGCTCCCGAGCAAGCGCAAGCCCGGTTCGCCGATTAGGAAGAAACCTAGAAAGGAGAACACACCGCCGCCTCCTGAGAAGTTACCATGGGAAAAAAACTGTCGAGGAAAACTCCGCCGCCGTGAAGGCCCAACTGGATGCCTTTCTTGCACGGAAAGTGAAAGTGCTCGAGCCAAAATTTACCGCTGGAATATCTCCGGAGCGCCTGGCACTTACCATCGATAACCTATATAACCCTCCACCAAAGCCTCCATCAGACTATGAGCGTTCTATTGAAAAGTCATATAACAATGAGTTGGACAAGCCGAAAAAAGGGAAACAAGTTCCCCAGCTTGGAGAACAAGCCGCACAATCGGTCCCCCCGCTCAAGGTGTTTGACGACAAGGCGCTTGAAGGTTATCAACAACAAATAGGTTCGACAACTGATTACCCCATCGCTAGCTGATGTAGTATGCCAATATGTTCCCGGGGAAGATTTGGTCAAGGGCAGGTTAACAACAAAAATGCGTCAGTTGCATAACTGGTACAAGAAAGCCGCAAAGGAGGGGAATATCAGTCTCATGGTGAGAGTTAAGGAAGAGCACTATTTCCAAGAATACGCTGTGTCCGTTGAGTTTAGCGAACTTTGTCAGTTATACAATCTTTGGGCCCTCGACAAATCTATCATCAGTTTCTATTGTCTGTAAGTGATTTATTTCTGTAATTTAAGTCTTTAGCTAAGCTCGTTCATTGTCTGTAATTATCCTCACTATAATCTTTTGTGCGCTATATTATGCAGAATGAAGATGCTCGAATTAAAAAGGGATGAAGTCAAGGACATTGGGTTCATTGACCCGGATAAACTTCATGAAGTCACCATAGAAAATCCCGTTCATAACAGGGATACACCGGCGACTTTGCTAAGGTTTTTGAAGCGACAAACTGACAAAACACAAATATTATGGCCTTACAACTTCAAGTGAGTGTCACTGTCTTTTACACATTCTATTTTTCTCACCGATGTTAAGTTTAATTGATGAGTTATGCATGACTGTGTATAAACGTGCGGAGGTTCCACTTTATTCTTATCATAATTAAAATGCACAAAGGAGATGTTCATGTCCTTGACTCGTTAAGGAAACATCCTATAGAGTACAAGTCATGTTTTGATATGATCGCAAAGTAATTTCATTTCTTATCGCCTCTTTCGTTCATTTCCTAATATCAAGTAATTTACAACTCCTTTGTTCATTTTCTTTGTCGGGCAGCATTTGGAAAACGTTCATCGAGGAAGATCCGACCGGTGGATGGCCACCGAAGCTGACATGGCATTTGAACCGGGTAAGTAGTACTACCTAGGTCCACGCACCATTATCATACTTGATTATTATTTGATTGAATTCTATTCTTGTATAGGTTTGACTTAAACAGCCAGAGGGACTAATTTATGTGGATACTACGTTTGCGAGTATATGCACGTTCTGACAAGCGAGAAATTGAATGGCAAAAGAAGTAAAGAAGTACGTAAACATTATTCACAACGTTATTTTTTTACCATCAGTTGTGCTGAGTTTCATTCATTTGATATATATATACACACAACTCATGTACTACCTCCGATCCATATTAGTGGGCACAACTTTGTCTAGATACACATGTATCTAGTCTAAATACTTAACTAGATACATATGAATTTAGACAAAGCTATGCCCACTAATATGGATCGGAGGGAGTATTCATTTTGATCTCATTCTTTTAAAGTTGGCAAGAAAGCGCAGCACGATACCAATAGAGGCCCACTTCAAAGCAATTTGGGAGGAATTGACGGGATTTCTCCTTGCGAATGTCATACCTAAATTCGGAGAGTACCACTATGATACAGATCAATAGTCTTCCTCCATGTAATAGTGATCTCCATGTAATTAAGTACCTGGAACCGGGAAAACATGATCTTCATGTACTACTTAATTTGTATGTGTCATCAATGTGATCTTCATGTAATTGTATGTGTCATATATATATGCATCAACTTGATCTTTGTATAGTAATTTATATGTACCAGAACGCTTTTTTGGCACATCGACGTGATCCCTGTACGATGGAAACCATCCAAAACCGCTAACCCCTCCTAAAACCCTAAAACCCTGAAAATTAATTGAAATAAAAAATGCAAAACCCTAGTCCCGGTTCGTGTTACGAACCGGGACTAAAGGTTCCCAGCCCCACGGGCTACGCCGTGGCCACGTGGGAGGGCCTCTGGTCCCGGTTCGTAAGGAACCGAGACTAAAGGGTGGGGGGGGGGGGCTTTAGTCCCGCTTTTCTAGTCCCGGTTGCCTAACCGGGACTAGAAGGCCTTTGGAACCGGGACTAAAGCCCCGTTTTCCACTAGTGTGAAGCCACAGGAGAGGTTGTCGCAGAGGATCCCAATCCTGGAAAAGAGACAGGGCTCTCTGGATCAGGTGCGCCATCATCATCAGCAAACGAATAAGAGGACACCACATGGTGGCCGTCGCTGTTGTCGTTGTCACCATGCAGGGAACCTCTGCTGGCATCGTTGTCGTCATGCAGGGAATCTCCTACGCCGAGCGAACCGTAGGACGACAGCTGGGCGTTGTCGCTGTCGTCGGACAGGTGCGCATGCGCACTGGCGCTGCCATCTGCAGCAGATGATTCCGCCTCGGGATCGCCTCCTGTCGAATCAGCAGCGACTGCAGAGGAGACAGGATCTGGTCCGGGATCGCTGCTCGCAGACAACAAGGAAGAATCATCCTCTGATTCCGTGCTGGAGCTGCCGTTGTGCATGAAGGAATGCATCATTTTGTGCTCCGTTTTCATCCGTTTCTTCGTCATTTTGCATGGGATTTTAGCAGCTTGGCCCTCCGTATCCTGTATATGATTAGTGACAGGCACATATGGTAAAGGCATGTGGCAGTAACTTGTGCAGCCCCGTGTGTAGATGATGTGGGAAGAAGAAAAATATCATTTCGAAGGCGTTTTCCGGCATTTGGATTTAAAGAAGCAAAGGGAAAAACTTGTTCATCAAACACAACATCTCGAGAAACATAGACTCGTCCGGTTTTGGTGTCAAAACATTTTACTCCTTTGTGGCGGGGGCTATAGCCTAGGAAGACACACTGCGTAGAGCGAAAGGCCAATTTGCGTTTGTTGTAGGGCGAAGATTGGGCCAGCATGCACAACCAAAAACACGAAGAGAGGCATAGTTTGGTTTGGTGTTTATGAGCCATTCAACAGGTGTTTCGAAGTTTAGGACTTTGCTTGGAAGAAGGTTTATGAGAAATGTGGCGTAAGGAAAGCTTCATCCATAATTTAATTGGCATAGATGCATTTGCAAGTAATGCAAGACTAACCTCAACAATTTGGCGATGTTTTCGTTCAGCGGAGCCATTCTGTTGGTGAGCATGTGTGTAACATCCCAAATTATAATAAGAGTTATTATTCCAAAAATGTGGGCCAATAAAAACTTTTATTGTGTTATGTGTGTTGATTGTTCATTGTTGCTTGTGTGTGTGGGGACCCCGGACTAGCTGTCCGAAATACCCGATTATGCTTAACACAACGATCCCGTGACAGTCTGTCGTTGCACATAATCCGAATTGGATACCAAAGTTTACATCCATTACAATACCGAATAAAAGTCTTACATAAATGGTTATTTAGACCAAGTCTTACATAGGTGCCTTCATGGGCCAAACCAAAATATCAGCGGAAGCTACGGCGTAGTAGACATCATATTCTAACGACGACGACCCGACAGGCAGCTGACTTGTGGAGATCCTTAGTTCGCATAGAAGTCGCCATATTCTGCTCGCGTAGTGCTCCTCCTCGTAGTCTGGCTAGGACAATAGCCAGGGACGAAACCAATATGAGTACATTTGAATGTACTCGCAAACTACCCCAACATGAGTATGCACTAGCTTTATTTTACTTTCAACTTTTATTTGTGTAAAACATCTCTATATCTTTATTGAAAAAGGTAAGAAGAGTTTTATAACCATCTTTGAAAGAAGTCACCATCTCATTTTGTTTCTCAAAAACTCCTCCTTTTCATGACCATGGCTCACCATAGTCCATTTATTCCCACAACTCATACCACTTCATTTGGTATAGCTGTGTAACACCATCACCATTTCAGTTTCTTTTAAACTTAAAAGCTTTTCCAAAAACTTGCACATGGTCTAGGACAGCCTCCCAACTGTCCATATCCGAGGACTCGGCTATTCGAATAGTTTTACACTCTGCAGAGGTAGCACGCTTTTCCCCCATCCATCCGGCAACTCATCGTGTCTGCCACGTCTCGCCATACAAGGTGTATGCGAAGTAAGCCGCCGACCATAGCCTGTCCTTTGCTCATGCTAGTATAGGACCCTACCGCTACGAATTTATCATCCTTTCCATCAACACCCAGTCCAGATTCCCCGTCGGGAAACCTAAGTGTGAGGACTCGTAGTTCTGCCCGGCGAGCGAACCCTTCAATCCTCCCACCATCGTGTTAGGACCCAGGTCAGGGGTAGGTCACCAAACCATCCCCTCATGGAACGAGGTCATCCTCGTTGTTGAGGCATCCCATACTAATATGAGCAAATTATATGACTACGCCCTTTCCCATATGTGGGTAGATGTGGTCGCACAGGGTAAGATTGGTTGTCATAGTACTAGGACACAATGTGCATTTTTCATAAACATCACCATTCTCCATTTCTTTACTTTCACACCGACATCTCGGTATTCCATAACCACACAAGTCTCTTTAAAGAAGTTTTGAATAAACAACATTGTTTCCCATCCTAAAGTTTTATATAAGCTACTACATAGGGTGGCAAAATAATATCCATATACTTTTCGAAAAGGTTTTGTAAACCATTGCCTTAAGAGTAAATCATTTGATCAAAGTAGATGCATATGTATTTAGGTGCAAGCTCAGGGAGTAGCTTGCCTTGCTCGGCAAAGTTCTCGGGTTCTTGTGCTTGATGATCAGAGAATTCCCCCTCCTCGTAGACTCCGGCAACGTTCTCGTCTAAACGTCAAACAAGCAATGCAAACAATTACTAAACTACTCAAGCAAGCATCACAACATATCAATCACAAACATCACAATTAGCTACTGCCCACATCAACCATACAATTTGGTTTCAAAATATTTGAATTAAACATTATTTATTTATGTTCAAAACTATGGCAGAAACTTGTGGAACATGTTTAATTCAATAACTTGAGTTCTGTTGGTCACAAAAATACAAACTAAAATTCTATGGAAAGCTACTGGTGTGTAGAAGACAACACAATTGAGTTGGATAATTTGAGTTACCAAACTCCTACACATTTGTTTGAATCCAGAAGCTTAATAATCAAGTTTTAGCTACCAATTAAATTCTGTTGCTCCAAAAATTAAATCCTTTTAGGGGTAACTAAACATGACTAATTGTGACCTAACAAAATTGGTCCTAATCATTTGGGTTTACCATAAACATATTTTGTTTGAGTGCAGAGGGTATTTAAACTTCAACTTTATACTAAACAAATACTACTGCACAAATAATTCTACCAAAATTAGGGAGCTAATACAGGCAGTACTAAGCTAGCAAAATTGGTTTGGAATTATTTGGACTAACAGAGTATCAGAAACAAACAAGTTTAGAATTTAAACCTTCTGTGGCATTTTTAATAATACTTTTTATTTATTTAATTAAATGACATGAGACCAATTGGGTTGGTTAAACAATTTCATAAGCTTTCCAGAACAATTGAGTTTGATTTATTTGGATTCCTAAATCTTGAGATATTGATTTTCTAAGTTGGGTCCAGTACTGAAATTTCCAGAGAAAACTAAATTCGAAAATCTAATTGCTCTGGATAATGTTGAAAAGTATGACAGGTGGGGTCCACGAGTCAGTGACTCAGTGTGTGCTGGGAATTGAATAAAATGCTGACGGGTGGGGTCAGCCCGTCAGCCTAACGCCTAACCGAAGCGGTAAGTTACCGTTGGATCTAGATCCAACGGCTCCTGGAGCTCGAGTTCATCGTCGACAGACAACGGCGACGCCGGAGCTCCGGCGACGGCGAGGTGCACGGGAAGCTCACCTAGAGGGCTTGGGAAGGCTCGGGGAAGGTGCTGGAGAACTGCGGAGGCTCGAGGAAGGCGGTGGTGCGAGTTGTACTTGCTGGGGAGGGCTGCAGCGGCGATGGCGACGCGTCGGACTTCCACGGCACGGCCACGATCTCCGGCAAGCTCCTGCGGGCGCTCTGGTGCACGAAACAATCGAGGAAAAGGCGGCGGTGAGGGCGGTGTCCATGGTGAGCAAAGTGCAGGGGTCAGAGAGGGGAATGGGGCAGCAGCACGGCACGGCCGTGTGCTTCGTCTACCTCGGACACGGCGGAGCGTCGAGGAAGCTCACGGGCAACTGGAGCTTCGAGGGAGTGGCTCCGCCCTCCTGGCGGTGCACAGAGGAGTGGAGAGGGGTGAAGGCAGTGGTGCGGGGTGTGGAGAGCTCTGGCGCGGGATGGGGTATTTAACGGCGAGCACGGGTCCATGGTGGTCCGGGCGCAGGAGGGTTCCAGGGGCGACGTGCTCTCGCCGTAGGGGCGGTGGAGGTGCGGCTACGATGTGGGAGTGGCAGGGAGCAAGGTCGAGTGCGTGTCGACGAGCAGAGCGTGCTCGCGAGTGGGACGGCCAGGGAACGCTCGGGCGGTGCGCGGCGCGCACTGCACACGGCGTCACTCCGGCGGGGGCGGGTTCCTGCGGGCTGCGGTGCGGCCAGAGAGGGGGCAGCGAGGTGAGGGAGAGAGAGGGGGGCACGGAGCTGAGCAACGCGGCATCGCCACGCCACGGCCACTTGCGCGACATGGCGCGTGCTCGCCGGAGCGTGTCCCCTCCGACGCTTCTCGTCGACGCCATCCTCCCCTCTTCGATTTCTTGAGCGCGGCGAGTCGGGGAGAGGAGAGAAAGAGGTTGCCAGCATCAATTCGACGAACAACACCCGAATTTGATCAATTGATCTTCGGGTTGGATGAAATGGGGAAGAACACAGTGCATGACTGCAATGTGTTCGATGAAATGCTTAAGCCAAATTTGAATTTGAATTTCTGAAATTTATTTTCATAATTTGTTTCACATATTCAAATATAGGTTTGTGGTGCTGTGGTGCAATTTAATTGACAAGTGCAACATAGCACACTTTGTGATTTGAATTTAATAAAGAAGTAAATAGAATTTAAATTTAGGTTTTTAAATTAAATTTTTGAGAGGGAAAAGTTATAGGAATAAAAATGGGAGAGTTTATATAACCTCTCCTTTCAATTTTGTTTGAAACCATTTTGTTTCTCCTCTTGGAGAATTTGTGTGACACAATTGTCACTTTTATTTTTCTTGCTTTATTTGCTATTTCAATTCTTTTCTTTTCTTCTTGTTTTTATTTAGAGCAAACAACATAATTAGCAAGAATAAATAACACAAGCAACAAGAATTAATTACCACAAGCAATATTTTGCAGACAACACATAATATTAACAAAAGTTTTTGTTGGCTCTCATTTTTGGAATAATAACTGATTAATATTTTTGGGATGTTACAATCCTTCCCCCCTTAGAATAAATCTCGTCCCGAGATTTGCTAGGCCTGGGTACTAAAGAGGTCTGGAAATTCACTTCGAAGATAATCTTCGCGTTCCCAAGTTGCTTCTTCTTCAGAGTGGTTAGTCCACTGGACTTTGTAAAACTTGATCGCACGTCTTCGGGTAACACGAACATCTTCTTCGAGAATTTTGAGGGGTCTCTCGCGATAAGTCAGGTCTTGGTTCAGGTCGATGGAGAGGTGGTCGATGTTTTTGAAAACATCAGGCTGGTCAGGAACTTCAAGACACTTCCGGAGCAAGGAAATGTGGAAGACATCATGATAATCTCCTAACTCTGGGGTAACTCCAGCTGATAGGATACTTCTCCTCGACGAGCAAGACCTTGAAGGGTCCAATATACCTTGGCGCTAACTTTCCTTTGACATGGAAACGCTGCATTCCTTTGAGGGGTGTCACTCGGAGATAAACATGATCTCCGACACTGAAAGTGAGGTCACGGCGCTTGGTGTCAGCATAACTCTTCTGACGGGATTGGGCAGTTTTGAGGCGTTCACGAATAAGCTGAACTTGCTCTTCAGCTTCACGGAGGGTATCTGGTCCAAACAATTTGCCTTCTCCGGTATCGGACCAATTCAGGGGTGTACGACACTTCTTGCCGTAAAGGGCTTCAAAAGGGGCCATTTGCAGACTGGACTGATAACTGTTGTTGTACGAGAACTCTGCAAACGGAAGACAATCTTCCCACTTGGAACCATAGGATAGAACACATGCACGAAGCATGTCCTCCAATATCTGGTTCACTCGCTCAGTTTGGCCATCGGTCTGGGGATGATAAGCTGTGCTAAATGCTAACTTGGTTCCGAGGGCTTCATGAAGGGATTTCCAGAATCTTGAGGTGAATTGCGTGCCTCTATCAGATACAATCTTCTTAGGCACACCATGCAGGCTTACTATTCTGGAAATATACAGGTCTGCTAACTGGGCTCCATTGTGAGTGGTCTTGACGGGTATAAAATGAGCAACCTTGGTCAGTCGATCAACGATGACCCAGATTGAATCATGGCCTCGGTTGGATCTTGGAAGTCCGGTAATAAAATCCATTCCAATCTCATCCCACTTCCACTCGGGAATTTTCAAAGGTTGAAGCAATCCAGCGGGTCGCTGATGTTCAGCCTTGACTCGCTGACAGATGTCACACTTGGCTACGAAAGAACCAATCTCTCGCTTCATTCCATGCCACCAAAATCTTTCTCGAAGGTCTTGGTACATTTTGGTTCCGCCGGGGTGGATTGAATAAGGGGTCTCATGGGCCTCTTTAGGATTAACTCCTTAAGTTCCGTGACATTGGGCACACAGATACGGTCATTGAATTTCAGTACTCCTTCAGCATCTTCGGTAAAACCGGGTGCTTTGCCGAGGGAAATCTTCTTCCTAATTCCTCAATGCTTTCATGTCTTTTTGGGCTTCTTTGATTTGATCCATCAGGGTTGGGGTTAACTCTAAATTGGCGAGATAACCATGGCTAACAAGTTCTAGTCCAAAGTCTTCGAACTCTTTGAACAAGGCTGGCTGTTCGGCTTGGATCAGGGCATTCAGGGTGCAAGGTTTGCGACTAAGGGCATCGGCAACTACATTAGCCTTTCCAGGGTGATAATGGATTCCAATATCATAATCCTTGATTAATTCCATCCATCTCCTCTGTCGCAGGTTCAACTCTTCTGGGTGAAAATATACTTCAAGCTCTTATGATCGTATAGATCTCACAGCGATGTCCCGCAAGATAGGGACGCCACTTCTTAAGAGCAAAGACTACAGCAGCTAACTCCAAGTCATGGTTGGGTAATTCTCTTCATGCGGTCGCAACTGCCGGGACAGATACGACACAACTTTGCCTTCTTGCATCAGAACGCAACCAAGTCCGAGGCGTGATGCATCGCAATACACGTCGAAACTCTGGGTGACGTCTGGCATAATCAAAATTGGGGCTGAGGTTAGTCTCTTCTTCAGTTCTTGGAAACTATCCTCACATTTCTGAGTCCATTCAAACTTCTTGTCCTTCTTCAACAGTTGGGTCAGAGGTTTGGCTATACTGGAAAATCCTTCAACGAACTTGCGGTAATAACCGGCAAGTCCGAGAAAGCTTCGGATTTCAAAAACATTGGTTGGGGATAACCAGTCAAGAATGGCTTGTATCTTCTCAGGGTCAACAGAAATTCCTCCAGCGGATACAATATGTCCAAGAAATGCCACTTCACTGAGCCAAAACTCACACTTGCTAAGCTTGGCATACAGCTGGTGCTCTTGGAGGGTCTCCAAAACTAGACGCAGGTGTTCAGCATGCTCTTCTTCGGTCTTGGAATAAATAAGGATGTCATCAAGGAAAACTACCACGAACTTGTCGAGGTACTCCATGAAAATCTTGTTCATGAGATTCATGAAATAGGCTGGGGCATTGGTCAGACCAAAGGACATCACGGTGTATTCAAACAAACCGTAACGGGTGGTGAAGGCGGTCTTGGGAATGTCTGTCTCTCGGATCTTCAACTGATGGTAACCTGTC
This sequence comes from Poa pratensis, assembly GCA_947311845.1. NCBI lineage: Eukaryota > Viridiplantae > Streptophyta > Magnoliopsida > Poales > Poaceae > Poa > Poa pratensis. The sequence goes on from CAMZMU010000034.1 coordinate 40,752,108, forward strand.
CGAAGATCGATCTTTGAAAAGACTCGGGCTCCGTTCATTTGATCGAACAGATCCTCGATCTTGGGAAGAGGGTACTTGTTTTTAATGGTCACGTCATTCAGCTTGCGATAATCCACACACAGGCGTGTGGTACCGTCTCTCTTGTCCACAAAAATAATGGGTGATCCCCATGGTGAAGCGCTTGGGCGGACAAGACCTTTGCTTAGCATATCAGCCAACTGCTTCTTCAACTCAACCAGTTCTTCCGGATTCATCCGATAAGGCTTTTGGGATATGGGGGATGTCCCTGGGATAAGCTCAATTATGAACTCAATATCCCGGTCTGGCGGCATACCAGGCAATTCTTCTGGGAAAACATCCTTGAACAGGTGAACAACACGGATCTCATCTAGGGCGGGTCGAGCTATGCTCTCATGGCATCCGGGTCTGGTCTGGCTGGTCTCAGATGCATACTCCACTTCAACTCCATCATCAGAAGTGAGAGAAACAGCTCTTCGGGCACAGTCAATACGACCGTGATACTTGGCTAACCAATCCATTCCAAGAATAACATCTATGCCTTGGTTTCCTAAGATAATTAGGTCGGCTGCAAACCTTCCTCCTCCAATTTCTATGGGGGTTTCGGAACACATCTGGTTGGTTTTGGCTAACAGTCCTGGGGTTTGTACCAACATTGGTTTGGGTAAAAGACTCCCGACTAAACCTCCCTTAGAAACAAACTCTTTGGTAATAAACGAATGGTGGCACCAGAATCAAACAGAACAGTTGCAGGTACTGAGTTGACAAGGAACGTACCCAGCACAACATCTGGCGCTTCTTCAGCCTCTTCAGCATTGATGTGGTGCAGACGGCCTCTGACAACAGCAGCATTCCCGCGGGGTGCGGCATTCTTGCCATTACCATTTCCATTGCGGCCTTGACCATTGTTCGGTGCAGGTGCATTGGGGCGCTGGACAGGCTTCTTGGGATTGGGGCATTCTCTGGAGTAATGTCCTGGGGCGCCGCATTCAAAGCAGACAACCTTGGGGCGGAGATTGAAGTTATTGAAGTTTCCTCCAGAACGGTTATTGTCATTGGGGCGGTTGAAGTTGTTTGGGCGGTTAGGGAAATTGGGGCGTGGTGCTTGGGGTGGACGATAGGCAGGCCTGGGGTTCTGCTGAAAGATACGAGGTTTCTGGCTGCTCGAACCTTCCTGAGCATTCATCCTCCTCTTGCGACCTTCATACATAGACTTGCGCTTGGTCTCCAGCTGGATGGCTTTGTCCACAAGTGACTCCAGATCACGGAAGTCATGGATAACCAGAGCACACTGCAGTTCATCATGAAGTCCACTCATGAAACGCTCCATCTTCTTCTCTTCTTTGTCGGTGTCATCAGGAGCATACCGAGATAAGTCGGTAAACTCTCAGATAACCGACCACATCTTACTTCCCTGCCTCAGCTTGCGGAATTCATCCTTCTTCCTCTCAATGAGTCCGTAAGGAATGTGCTTCTTGCGGAACTTCTCCTGGAACTCAGCCCAGTCGATGACATGACCAGCTTGCTGGAGAGCCTTGGTAGTTTCCCACCAAGCTCTTGCAGGTCCAGCGAGATAGTGGGTTGCATACAACACTTTCTCATTTTCTCCCACAGCAGCAACTTCCAGATTGTTGTCGATGGTGCGAAGCCAATCATCGGCCTCCAGTGGGTGAAGTCCCTTGGAATAGGTGGGTGGGTTGGTCTTCTGGAAATCGCCTAAGGTAGATCGCTGGTTCCATCGCCATTGCCATTACCACCATTGTTGTTGTTGTTGTTGTTGTTATAAGCGGCTGCGAGTTGTTGCAGGGCACGAGATGAGCCTGGCGCTCCTGCCGGGCATTTCACGTTCCTCCATGATAAGCGCGAGAAGTTGGGCGGGGGTTGGGTCCGGTGGTGGTGGTGCTGATCCTGATCCTCCGTATTGTCGCGACGGGGCGGCATCCTGAAGCACACCGGGTATAAGAGACAAGGCAAGAAAAGTTCGACTAAGGGAAAAGACGATTCTCAAGTGGTTGATTAATTTAAGATTTATATGAAAATATTTCACACAGATTAACAAGACAAACATACTTATATTTCACAAACAACACATCAAGGAGTTCACAACAACTTCAAGCTTACAACATCAAGCTTACAACATCACCTTACATCTAGATACATCATCTGGTTTCCAAAAGAACCACTACTTCGACTCGACTAGCGATAGGGGTCAACCTAATCCTGCGGTAGTGATCAAGTCACTCGCCTACTGAGGTGGAACCTCCAGCTCTAACACGTCAGCATCTGACTGGTAGGCTGGCTCCTCGGGATCCTCCTCCTCGTCCTCGAGAACTGCTCGAGTGGCTCCTCCTCGTCAACTAACTCCTCCTCATCATCTCCTCCTCACAATCCATCTCCTCCACGAAGTCATCATCGTCACTGAGGAAAGCGTTGTTCTCCTTGCGGAGATCCTCGCCCTCCTCCTCCATCTCGTCAGTATGGTGCTCTAGATCCTCAATCAGCTGTCCTGCTCTGCCACCTTCTTGCGGAGCTTCACGATAGTCCTCCTCAGCTGGGCCCTCTTCCTGAGAAGAGCGACCTTCTCCTCCATCAGCTTCTCCTCGTTCTCGCGAAGCTCAACGAGCGACTCGCGGTCAAAGTGAAGCTGAATCCTAGTGCGCAACAGATCATCCTGAGTGCACTGAAGTAAGATCTCCATGTCCATGATGTAGCTCCCAAACATCGGGTGGTAAGGTGAAGGAGTAGGGTGTCCATCGCAGTTGCGCCTCCCGTAGAACCGGAAACGGGAGTCTACTAACTCCGCCTTGTGCTCCTCACAAAGTCGGGCTAGCATCCTCTGTGTAGCAGTACAGAGACCGTCAACCCAGGTGGCCTCCTTGGTGGTGAAGACGAGCGTCCTGGAACTGGGAGACTTGATGTTCCTGCGAACTGACGACTGATGAGCCAGCTCAGCCTTCCGACACCGTGAACGTCAATCTGAGCTCCCTCAAACTCTGGAGCGGGGCGACCTAACAGCTTGGTCAACTCGAACAAGTCCCTCTCAAACGTCAACTTGCTGTCCTTCTCCAGCTGAACGAACTCGGTCCAATGGAGTGCCATCTACAATTTTTAAGCAAAATTTTAAGTTAGTTAGGTGACAAGTGTATCAAAATTTTAATATAGTAGGGCAACAAGTGAGTCAAATTTTAAGCTTAATGAGAGGTGTGCAAAATTTTAGGGATACAAGGAAAATGTAATATTTAATGAGAGTAAAATTTTGCATAAGTAAGAGGATTGGAGATAAGCAATTTTCGAAAATACTTCATTCCTTTCTTTTTAGAAATTCATCTTTTGTAACATTTGACAAACGACCATGCTAACTAAGGTTTCCTAAAGTCAGGATGGCTCTGATACCAAGTCTGTGGGGACCCCGGACTAGCTGTCCGAAATACCCGATTATGCTTAACACAACGATCCCGTGATCAGTCTGTCGTTGCACATAATCCGAATTGGATACCAAAGTTTACATCCATTACAGTACCGAATAAAAGTCTTACATAAATGGTCATTTAGACCAAGTTCTTACATAGGTGCCTTCATGGGCCAAACCAAAATATCAGCGGAAGCTACGGCGTAGTAGACATCATATTCTAACGATGACGACCCGACAGGCAGCTGACTTGTGGAGATCCTTAGTTCGTAGAAGTCGCCATATTCCTGCTCGGCGTAGTGCTCCTCCTCGTAGTCTGGCTAGGACAATAGCCAGGGACGAAACCAATATGAGTACATTTGAATGTACTCGCAAACTACCCCAACATGAGTATGCACTAGTTTATTTTACTTTCAACTTTTATTTTTAAAACATCTCTATATCTTTATTGAAAAAGGTAAGAAGAGTTTTATAACCATCTTTGAAAGAAGTCACCATCTCATTTTGTTTCTCAAAAACTCCTCCTTTTCATGACCATGGCTCACCATAGTCCATTTATTCCACAACTCATACCACTTCATTTGGTATAGCTGTGTAACACCATCACCATTTCAGTTTCTTTTAAACTTAAAAGCTTTTCCAAAAACTTGCACATGGTCTAGGACAGCCTCCCAACTGTCCATATCCGAGGACTCGGCTATTCGAATAGTTTTACACTCTGCAGAGGTAGCACGCTTTTCCCCCATCCATCCGGCAACTCATCGTGTCTGCCACGTCTCGCCATACAAGGTGTATGCGAAGTAAGCCGCCGACCATAGCCTGTCCTTTGCTCATGCTAGTATAGGACCCTACCGCTACGAATTTATCATCCTTTCCATCAACACCCAGTCCAGATTCCCCGTCGGGAAACCTAAGTGTGAGGACTCGTAGTTCTGCCCGGCGAGCGAACCCTTCAATCCTCCCACCATCGTGTTAGGACCCAGGTCAGGGGTAGGTCACCAAACCATCCCCTCATGGAACGAGGTCATCCTCGTTGTTGAGGCATCCCATACTAATATGAGCAAATTATATGACTACGCCCTTTCCCATATGTGGGTAGATGTGGTCGCACAGGGTAAGATTGGTTGTCATAGTACTAGGACACAATGTGCATTTTTCATAAACATCACCATTCTCCATTCTTTACTTTCACACCGACATCTCGGTATTCCATAACCACACAAGTCTTTTAAAGGAGTTTTGAATAAACAACATTGTTTCCCATCCTAAAGTTTTATATAAGCTACTACATAGGGTGGCAAAATAATATCCATATACTTTTCGAAAAGGTTTTGTAAACCATTGCCTTAAGAGTAAATCATTTGATCAAAGTAGATGCATATGTATTTAGGTGCAAGCTCAGGGAGTAGCTTGCCTTGCTCGGCAAAGTTCTCGGGTTCTTGTGCTTGATGATCAGAGAATTCCCCCTCCTCGTAGACTCCGGCAACGTTCTCGTCTAAACGTCAAACAAGCAATGCAAACAATTACTAAACTACTCAAGCAAGCATCACAACATATCAATCACAAACATCACAATTAGCTACTGCCACATCAACCATACAATTTGGTTTCAAAATATTTGAATTAAACATTATTTATTATGTTCAAACTATGGCAGAAACTTGTGGAACATGTTTAATTCAATAACTTGAGTTCTGTTGGTCACAAAAATACAAACTAAAATTCTATGGAAAGCTACTGATGTGTAGAAGACAACACAATTGAGTTTGGATTAATTTGAGTTACCAAACTCCTACACATTTGTTTGAATCCAGAAGCTTAATAATCAAGTTTTAGCTACCAATTAAATTCTGTTGCTCCAAAAATTAAATCCTTTTAGGGGTAACTAAACATGACTAATTGTGACCTAACAAAATTGGTCCTAATTCATTTGGGTTTACCATTAAACATATTTAAATGTTTGAGTGCAGAGGGTATTTAAACTTCAACTTTATACTAAACAAATACTACTGCACAAATAATTCTACCAAAATTAGGGAAGCTAATACATGGCAGTACTAAGCTAGCAAAATTGGTTTGGAATTATTTGGACTAACAGAGTATCAGAAACAAACAAGTTTAGAATTTAAACCTTCTGTAGTATTTTTAATAATACTTTTTATTTATTTAATTAAATGACATGAGACCAATTGGGTTGGTTAAACATTTTCATAAGCTTTCCAGAACAATTGAGTTTGATTTATTTGGATTCCTAAATCTTGAGATATTGATTTTCTAAGTTGGGTCCAGTACTGAAATTTCCAGAGAAAACTAAATTCGAAAATCTAATTGCTCTGGATAATGTTGAAAAGTATGACAGGTGGGGTCCACGAGTCAGTGACTCAGTGTGTGCTGGGAATTGAATAAAATGCTGACGGGTGGGGTCAGCCCGTCAGCCTAACGCCTAACCGAAGCGGTAAGTTACCGTTGGATCTAGATCCAACGGCTCCTGGAGCTCGAGTTCATCGTCGACAGAACAACGGCGACGCCGGAGCTCCGGCGACGGCGAGGTGCACGGGAAGCTCACCTAGAGGGCTTGGGAAGGCTCGGGGAAGGTGCTGGAGAACTGCGGAGGCTCGAGGAAGGCGGTGGTGCGAGTTGTACTTGCTGGGGAGGGCTGCAGCGGCGATGGCGACGCGTCGGACTTCCACGGGCACGGCCACGATCTCCGGCAAGCTCCTGCGGGCGCTCTGGTGCACGAAACAATCGAGGAAAAGGCGGCGGTGAGGGCGGTGTCCATGGTGAGCAAAGTGCAGGGGTCAGAGAGGGGAATGGGGCAGCAGCACGGCACGGCCGTGTGCTTCGTCTACCTCGGACACGGCGGAGCGTCGAGGAAGCTCACGGGCAACTGGAGCTTCGAGGGAGTGGCTCCGCCCTCCTGGCGGTGCACAGAGGAGTGGAGAGGGGTGAAGGCAGTGGTGCGGGGTGTGGAGAGCTCTGGCGCGGGATGGGGTATTTAACGGCGAGCACGGGTCCATGGTGGTCCGGGCGCAGGAGGGTTCCAGGGGCGACGTGCTCTCGCCGTAGGGGCGGTGGAGGTGCGGCTACGATGTGGGAGTGGCAGGGAGCAAGGTCGAGTGCGTGTCGACGAGCAGAGCGTGCTCGCGAGTGGGACGGCCAGGGAACGCTCGGGCGGTGCGCGGCGCGCACTGCACACGGCGTCACTCCGGCGGGGGCGGGTTCCTGCGGGCTGCGGTGCGGCCAGAGAGGGGGCAGCGAGGTGAGGGAGAGAGAGGGGGGCACGGAGCTGAGCAACGCGGCATCGCCACGCCACGGCCACTTGCGCGACATGGCGCGTGCTCGCCGGAGCGTGTCCCCTCCGACGCTTCTCGTCGACGCCATCCTCCCCTCTTCGATTTCTTGAGCGCGGCGAGGTCGGGGAGAGGGAGAAAGAGATTGCCAGCATCAATTCGACGAACAACACCCGAATTTGATCAATTGATCTTCGGGTTGGATGAATTGGGAAGAACACAGTGCATGACTGCAATGTGTTCGATGAAATGCTAAGCCAAATTTGAATTTGAATTTCTGAAATTTATTTTCATAATTTGTTTCACATATTCAAATATAGGTTTGTGGTGCTGTGGTGCAATTTAATTGACAAGTGCAACATAGCACACTTTGTGATTTGAATTTAATAAAGAAGTAAATAGAATTTAAATTTAGGTTTTTAAATTAAATTTTTGAGAGGGAAAAGTTATAGGAATAAAAATGGGAGAGTTTATATAACCTCTCCTTTCAATTTTGTTTGAAACCATTTTAGTTTCTCCTCTTGGAGAATTTGTGTGACACAATTGTCACTTTTATTTTTCTTGCTTTATTTGCTATTTCAATTCTTTTCTTTTCTTCTTGTTTTTATTTAGAGCAAGCAACATAATTAGCAAGAATAAATAACACAAGCAACAAGAATTAATTACCACAAGCAATATTTTGCAGACAACACATAATATTTAACAAAAGTTTTTGTTGGCTCTCATTTTTAGAATAATAACACTGATTAATATTTTTGGGATGTTACAGTGTGGTTGATGCTCTAAATAAAAACTTGGAAATACAAAAATTTAAAAACAACAAACAATGTGACAAGTGTCACCCAATTTCTCCAAGTGAGAAATTAATTTTCTTTCACCCAAACTTCAGTGGAGTGATATTAAGATCACTCTCAATTTATTCCTACAACTTTTCCCTCTCAAATAAATAATTCCAAAAACCTAAAAATTAAATTCAAAATCTTTCTTTATCTTCCTTAAATCACAAAATGTGCTATGAACAAATACAAAATAAATATCACCACAGCCCCACCAATGCTTGATAAATAGTTAGTGAACCAAATATGAATTTTTGTTTCAAAAATTCAAATTTGAATTTGGTTCAGGCATTCTGTCGAACACCTGGTGAGCGCCGATGAACTATGCCAAAAATCCGAGCTCCATTCGCTCGAATTCGAGCGAAATTCGATGAACCAGCCACTCCCTCACGTTGCACTCACCTCTCTCACTTCGCTGCCTCGCCGAGAACGATGGAAACGTGCGCATTGTCCAATTTGGACCGTAGCCATTGGAGCCGCTCGCCGCCGTACTGCACCAACGCGAGCTAGACGAAGGGAGGATGCCGTGCTGGCCCTGAGCTGTGCCTTCCCTCCCTCGCTGCCTCTCCGCTCTCGACTGGTCAAGGGGGAGAACGCCCAGAAGTGCTGCACGCCCGTACTCGCGCGGTCGAACGCTGCACCCCTTGCTAGCTCACCGCCGCCCAGCCACTCACCTGCCTCCCCGTGCCCCGCAGACACGACGACGTCACCCCTGGTGGCCCACGGCGACGCCAGCACTTCGTCAAGTCCACAGACGTGCGCCATGGACGCCGTCGGCCCGAGCTAGCCACAGCTCACTCCACTGCCCCTCTCTCCCTCTAACCCTCATGGCCACCTTCCCACGCCGTTGCTACACCGCACCACCACCAATGGCGTGCTCTCCCACCCCCCAGACCCCTCCCGCGCCAGGTCCACGACACGCCGGAGTTCGGCCATATATACCCCCACCACATCCCTCCGCTCCTCACCCCAATCCACTCCTCTAGCACTCACCACACACCCTCTCGTGCACCGCTAGGAGGGCGGACACGCCGCTGCAGCCTTTGCTGCTCTGGTCGAGCACGGCCAGGCGCTGCCGGAGGAGAAGGTGGACGTCGACCACGGCCACGCCGTGCCTCACTTCCTTTCTCTCCTCTCTGGCTTGCACACTCTCTGCCTTCACCACCGCACTCACACGCCTCCGTTTTCCCTCTGTTTCGTGCACAAGAACGACGCAGAGAGCTCGCCAGAGTCATCGGGATCCGTCCATGGAAGCAGCGGAGCTCGCCACTGACGCTCGAGTCCTCCCCATCAAGCTCAACTCATCTCCAGAGCCTCCCCAAGTTCTCCGCCATCGAACGCCGTCTTCCCCACCGTCGCAGACCACCCCAGGTGCCTCTCCGACCAACCTCGCCATCGCTGGCATGGCGGCGCCGCCCAAATATGGTCGTCGCCATTCGCGGCCATCCTCAGCCGTTAGATCTAAGATTTACGGTAGCGTACCGCTTCGTTTAGTTAAGACACTGCCAAGTGGGGCCCACTGTCAGCGTTTTAAACATTTTAGCGCGCGCGAGATATTTCAGTTGAGTCACTGACGAGTGGACCCCACCCGTCAGGATCCTCAACATTATCCAGAACAGAAAGCTTTTCTAATTTAGTTTTCTCTAGAATATCAGTACTGGATATAACTTTGAAATTCAATATCTCGAGAATTATAAATCCAAATAAACCAAATCAAAATGTTCCGGAAAGCTTATGAATTTTTTTAACCAACCCAAGTGGTTTCATTTCATTTAGATAAATAATAAATGTGTAGTATTAAAAATGCCACAGAAGGTTTAAAACCTAACTTGTTTGTTTCGGATACTCTATTAACCCAAATATTAATTAAGCAATATTAATTGTTTGGCTTTAAGTTAAAATTAGTAAGCCCTTCTGCACTAAAACAATTATTGATGGTTAATGTTTAACCCAAATAAATTAGGACCAATTTTGTTGGATCACATTTAGTCATTGTTACTTACCTCTAAAAGTATTTAATTTTAGGATCAACAGAACTTAAGTTGTAACTAAAACTTAATTATTAAGCTTCTGAATTAAAACAATTGTGTAGGGAGTTTGGTAACTCCAATTAATCCAAATAAAATTGTGTTGTCATCTACACATCAGTGGCTTTCTGTACAAATTTGTTTGTATTTTTGTGACCAACAGAACTTGAGTTATGCAATTAAACATGTTCAACTAGTTTCTGCCATATTTAAGAGATAACTAAATAATGGTTAATTCAATTAAAGTGAAACCAAATTGTGTTGCTTGATGTGTGCAGTGGCTATTTAGAGCACCTAAGATTGTAATGTTGTGATGATTGATTGAGTAGTATAGTGATTGTTTGTATCTGTTTGTTTGACAAGTAGACGATAACGTTGCCGGGATTTTCGAGGAGGGAGAATTTGTTGAACCTGAAGATCAAGACCAAGGTCACTTTGTCGAGCAAGGCAAGCTACCCTCTGAGCTTGCACCCCAAATACATATGCATCTACTTTGATAACATGAACTATTCTTAAGGCAATGATTTTAAAACCTTTTTCCTAATTATATGAAAAGCTATTTTGCCACCCTATGTAGAAGTAAAGGTTAGTTTATATGAAACTATAGGATGGGAAAAATATGGTTGATTCAAAACTCCTTTGAAAATACTTGTGTGGTCATGGAATGCCGAGATGTCGGTGTTGAAGTGGAGAAATGGAGAATGGTGATGTTTATGAAAAATGGACATTGTGTCTTTGTACTATGACGACCAGCCGATACCCTGTGCGACCACATTTACCCACATATGGGCAAGGGCGTAGTCATATATTTGCTCATATTAGTATGGGATGCCTCATCGACGGAGATGACTCTGTTGTGCATTAGGGGATGGTTTGGTGACCTACCCCTGACCTGGGTCCTCGCTCAAACTCTATGGAAAGATAAGGAGGAGGATTGAAGACTTCGCCATGGGGTCGCCGGGGAAAACTATGAGTCCTCACACTTAGATTCCGACGGGCTGGGCTAAGTGTGGATGGAAAGTTTCATAAGGGCAGGGTCCTATACTAGCATGAGCAAAGGACAGGCTATGGTCGGTGACTCAACTTCGCATACACCTTGTATGGCGGGACGTGGCTGACACGATGAGTTACCGGATGGATGTGGGAAAAGCGTGCTACCTCTGCAGAGTGTAAAAACTATTCGAATAGCCGAGTCCTCGGATATGGACAGTTGGGAGGCTCTACTCTGACCATGTGCAAGTTTTTGAATAGAGAATTTTAAACTTTGAAAAGTAAATTAAGTGGTGAATGTTGTATACAACCATTCCAACGATTCGGTATGAGGTTGTTGGAGGTAAATGGACCATGACGGGCTATGGTCGGAAAAAGGAGGAATTTTGGAGAAATAAATAAGATGGTGATTCATTGGAGGATAGTTGTAAAATTCTTCTTACCTCTTTTTCAATAAAGATATAAAGATGTCTTAATATATAAAAGTTTGAAAAATAAACATAAATCTAGTGCATGTTCATTCGGGGGTAGTTTGCCAATCAAATGTACTCATATTGGTTTCGTCCCTGGCTATTGTCTTAGCCAGATTTCGAGGAGCACTACGTCGAAGAGGAATACGGCGACTTCTATGCGAACTAGGGAGCTCCATAAGTCAGCTGCCTGCCGGGTTATCGTAGGATGGGCTTATCTACCACGTAGTAGCTTCCGCTGAATAATGTGAATTAGCCCATGAAGGCAGCTATGTAAGGCTTGGTCTAGATGACCATGTGTGTAAGACTTTTATTCGGTATTGTAATGGATGTAAACTTTGGTATTCAGTTTGGATTATGTGCAACGACAGACTGATCATGGGATCGTTGTGTTAAGCATAATCAGGAATTTCGGACAGCTAGTCCGGGGTCCCCACAGAGCTGGTATCAGAGCCATCCTGACTTTAAGAGACCTTAGTTAGCATGGTCGTTGGATAAGAGTTACAAAAGTTAGTTTCTAAAACAAAGAAGTGAAGTATTTTTTAAAATTGCTTATCTTCCAATCCTCCGACTTATGCAAAAATTTACCCTCATTAATTATTACATTTTTTCTTGTACTCTTAAAATATTGCACACTTTTCATCCCATTAAGCTTAAAATTTTACGCACTTGTTATTTCACCAAATTTAAAATTTTGTACACGGGTCATCGCACTAACTTAAAATCTTGCCTAAAATTGTAGATGACACTCCATTGGACTGAATTCTACCAGCTTGAGGGATGGCGAGATGATGTTCGAGAAGGACTTGTTTGAGTTGAGCAAGCTGTTAGGTCGCCCCGCTCCAGAGTTCAAGGGAGCCCAGGTTGACGTTCTCGGCAGCGGAAACCTGTGTTGGCGTATCGAGTCGTCTCTTCGGGGAACCTCAAGTCTCCCGGATCCAGGATGTTGATCTTCGCCACTATGGACGCCCACTGGGTAGACAGACTGTGTCGTGCCATGCAGAGGTTGCTAGCCCGACTTTGTGAGGAGCACAAGGCGGAGCTGGTGAACTCCGCTTTCGGTTCTATGGGAGGCGCACAGAGGATGGACACCCCATCCAGTCACTTCTACACCCGACGTTTGGAGAGTACATCCTAGACATGGAGATCCACTCTATCGCACCCAGGAGGATCTGATCAGCGCTAGACTTCGAGCTCGCTTTGAGCGCATCTCGCTCAATGAGAGTCGCGAGCGTGAGGCGCAGCTGAAGCAGGAGAAGATTGCTCTTCTCAAGAGGAGGACCCAGCTGAAGAAGATCGTCGCCAAGCTCCGCAAAAGGGTGGCGGAGCAGGACGAGATGATCGAGGATATGGAGCACCATGCCAATGAGATGGAGGAGGAGGGCGAGGATCTCCGCAGGAGAACAGTGCCTTCATCAGTGACGATGTGGATTACCAGGAGGAGATGGACTACGAGGAGTCAGACGACGAGGAGGAGCTAGTTGACGAGGAGGAGGATCCACTCGAGGCAGTTCTAGAGGGCGAGGAGGAAGACCTGGAGGAGCCGCCCTACCAGTCCGACGCTGACGCAGCAGAGCCGGAGGTTCCACCTCAGTAGGCGAGTGACTTGAGTACTATCGCAGGATTAGGTTGACCCTCTATCGCTAGTCGAGTCTAGGTAGTGGTTCCTTTGGAAACCTTGTATTATGTACATTAGATGTAGGGTGATGTTGTAAGCTTGATGCTGTGAACTCCTTGCTGTGATGCTTGTGTTATATAAATGTGTTAGTCTTGTTTGGGTTGTGCAAAGTAATTTCAATATCATCCTAAATTAATCAACCACTCTGCGAATTCATCTTCTTTCCCTTAGTCGAAACCTTTTTGCCTTGCCTCTTATACCCGGTATAATTCAGGATGGTGGACACTCGTCGCACCAACAACCCGGATGGAGGTCCACCGCCACCACCACCAGAACCAACCTCCACCCAACTTCTCGCGCTCATTATGGAGGAACGCCAAAATGCCCGGGAGGAGCGCCAAGCTCATCTTGCTGCCTTGCAGCAGATCGCTGCCGCTCAGCTTAATAACAACAATAACAACCATGGTGGGAATGGCAATGGAAATGGAAATGGAAATCAGCAGTCCACCTTAAGCGACTTTCAGAAGACCAACCCACCTACCTATTCCAGGGGACTTCACCCACTGGAAGCCGATGATTGGCTTCGTACCATCGAGACCAACCTGGAAGTTGCTGCTGTGGGAGTCAATGAGAAGGTTCTGTATGCAACCCACTATCTTGCTGGTCCTGCGCAAGCTTGGTGGGAAGCTACCAAGGCTCTCCAACAAGTTGGCTATGTGATCAACTGGGCTGAGTTCCAGGAGAAGTTCCGCAAGAAGCATATTCCCGGCGGACTCATTGAGAGGAAGAAGGATGAATTTCGCAAGCTGAGGCAGGGAAGTAAAGATGTGGTTGGTTATCTTGATGAGTTTACCGACTTATCTCGGTATGCTCCTGATGACACCGACACTGAGAAGAAGAAGATGGAGCGTTTTCTGAATGGACTTCATGATGAGCTGCAATGCGCGTTGGTTATCCATGACTTCTATGATTTGGAGTCACTTGTGGACAAAGCCATCCAGCTGGAGACCAAGCGCAAGTCCATGTTTGAAGGTCGTAAGAGGAGGATGATTGCATCTGAAGGGTTAAGCAACCAGAAACCTCGTATCTTTCAGCCAGCATCCAAGCCTGCTTATCGACCACCGCAAGCACCCCGCTCCACCTTTCCTAACCGCCCAAACAACTTCAACCGCCCCAATGACAATAACCGTCCCGGAGGAAACTTCAACAACTTCAACCGCAATGCCAATGTTGTCTGCTTTGAATGTGGCACTAAGGGTCACTACTCCAGAGAATGCCCCAATCCTAAGAGGAATGTTCAGCGCCCCAATGCACCGGCACCGAACAATGGTCAAGGCCGAGCTGGAAATGGCAAGAAAGCCGCACCCCGCGGGAATGTTGCTGTTGGCAAGGGCCGTCTGCACCACATCAATGCTGAGGAAGCCCAGGAGGCGCCAGATGTTGTGCTGGGTACGTTTCTTGTCAACTCAGTACCTGCAACTGTTCTGTTTGCTTCTGGTGCAACCCATTCCTTTGTTACCGAGGAGTTCGTTGCTAAGGGAGGTTTAGTAGAGAGCTTCCTACTTAAACTTATGAGTATACAAATCCCTGGCTCTACCATAGAAACCAAGAGGTTTTGCCCCAATACCTCCATAGAGATCGGAGGCGAGACATTTGCAGCCGACCTAATCATCCTAGGAACCAGGGTATAGATGTTATTCTTGGTATGAACTGGTTAGCCAAGTTTCAAGGTCGTATTGACTGCGCCAGAAGAGCTGTTTCTCTCACTTCTAATAATGGAGTAGAAGTGGAGTATGTGTCGGAAACCAGTCACTCCCAACCAGGCTGCCATGAGGGCATAGCTCAACCCCTTATAGATGAGATCCGTGTTGTTCACCTATTCCGAGATGTTTTCCCGGAAGAATTGCCTGGTATGCCGCCAGACCGGGATATTGAGTTCGTAATTGAACTTATTCCAGGACAGCCCTATATCCCAGAGACCATACCGGATGAATCCAGAAGAACTGGTTGAATTGAAGAAGTAGTTGGCTGATATGCTCAGCAAAGGTCTTGTTCGCCCAAGCGCTACACCTTGGGGATCACCCATTATTTTTGTGGACAAAAGAGATGGTACCACACGCCTGTGTGTGGATTACCGCAAGCTCAATGATGTGACCTTTAAAAACAAGTATCCCCTTCCCAAGATCGATTTTCGGACAGGATATCATCAGTTGTAAATCCGAGAGTCAGACATTCCCAAGACCGCCTTCACCACCCGTTACGGTTTGTTTGAATACACCGTGATGTCCTTTGGTCTGACCAATGCCCCAGCCTATTTCATGAATCTCATGAACAAGATTTTCATGGAGTACCTCGACAAGTTCGTGGTAGTCTTTATCGACGATATTCTTATCTACTCCAAGACTGAAGAAGAGCATGTTGAACATCTGCGTTTAGTTCTGGAGACACTCCGAGAGGACAAGCTATATGCCAACCTTAGCAAGTCTGAGTTTTGGCTTAGCGAAGTGGCATTTCTCGAACATGTTGTATCAGCTGGAGGAATTTCTGTTGACCCAGAGAAGATCCAAGCTATCGTTGACTGGAAAGCCCCCACTGATGTGACTGAAATCCGAAGCTTTCTCGGACTAGCGGGTTACTACCGCAAGTTCGTGGAAGGATTCTCCAGCATAGCCAAGCCCATGACTCAACTGTTGAAGAAGGACAAGAAATTTGAATGGACCCAGAAATGTGAAGATAGTTTTCAAGAATTAAAGAAGAGACTGACTTCAACCCCAGTATTGATTATGCCAGACGTCACCAAGAGTTTCGACGTGTATTGCGATGCATCACGCCTCGGACTTGGTTGCGTTCTGATGCAAGAAGGCAAAGTTGTGTCGTATCTGTCTCGACAGTTGCGACCGCATGAAAAAAATTATCCAACCCATGATCTGGAGTTAGCTGCTGTTGTTCTTGCTCTTAAGACGTGGCGTCCCTATCTTGTGGGACATCGCTGCGAGATCTATACGGATCACAAGAGATTGAAGTATATCTTCACCCAGAAGGAGTTGAACCTACGACAAAGGAGATGGATGGAATTAATCAAGGATTATGATATTGGAATCCATTATCACCCCGGAAAGGCTAATGTAGTTGCCGATGCTCTGAGTCGCAAGCCTTGCACCCTAAATGCCTTGATCCTAGCCGAACAATCAGCCTTGTTCAAAGAGTTCGAAGATTTCGGATTAGATGTTGTTAGCCATGGTTATCTGGCCAATCTAGAGTTAGCCCCAACCCTGATGGATCAAATCAAGAAAGCCCAAAAGGATCATGAAAGCATTGAAGGAATTAAGAGGAAAATTTCTCTCAATAAAGCACCCGGTTTTACCGAAGATGCTGAAGGAGTGTTAAGATTCAATGGTCGTATCTGTGTGCCTAATGTCAAGGAGCTTAAAGATTTAATCCTGACAGAAGCCCATGAGACCCCTTATTCAATTCATCCCGCAGGAACAAAGATGTACCAAGACCTTCGTGAGAGATTTTGGTGGCATGGAATGAAACGAGAGATTGGTTCTTTCGTGGCCAAGTGTGATATCTGTCAGCGAGTCAAGGCTGAACATCAACGACCCACTGGATTGCTTCAACCTTTGAAAATTCCTGAGTGGAAGTGGGATGAAATTGGAATGGACTTTATTACCGGACTTCCAACATCCAACCGAGGCCATGATTCAATCTGGGTCATCGTTGATCGACTGACCAAGGTTGCCCATTTCATCCCCGTTAATACCACTTATCGGGGAAATCAACTAGCAGACTTGTATATTTCCATAATAGTAAGCCTGCATGGCGTGCCTAAGAAGATTGTATCTGATAGGGGCACGCAATTCACTTCAAGGTTCTGGAAATCCCTTCACGAAGCCGTCGGAACCAAGTTAGCATTTAGCACAGCTTATCACCCCAGACCGGAGGCCAAACCGAGCGAGTGAATCAGATATTAGAGGACATGCTTCGTGCATGTGTTCTATCTTATGGTTCCAAATGGGAAGATTGTCTTCCATTTGTAGAATTCTCCTACAACAATAGCTACTAGTCCAGTCTGCAAATGGCCCCGTTTGAAGCACTTTACGGCAAGAAGTATCGTACGCCCCTGAATTGGTCCGACACCGGAGAAGGCAAATTGTTTGGACCAGATACCCTCCGTGAAGCTGAGGAACAAGTCCAACTTATTCGCGAGCATCTCAAGACTGCCCAATCCCGTCAGAAGAGTTACGCTGATCCCAAGCGTCGCGATGTCACCTTCAATGTCGGAGATTATGTCTATCTCCGAGTGACACCACTCAAGGGTATGCAGCGTTTTCATGTCAAGGGAAAATTGGCGCCAAGATATATTGGACCCTTCAAGGTCATTTCAAGTCGAGGAGAAGTATCTTATCAACCGGAGTTGCCCCAAGAGTTATCGGAATTTCACGACGTCTTCCACATTTCCTTGCTCCGGAAGTGTCTTGAAGTTCCCGACAAGCCCGATGTTTTCAAGAACATCGACCACCTCTCCATCGATCTGAACCATGACCTGACTTATCGCGAGAAACCTGTCAAGATTCTTAACGAGGATGTTCGACTTACCCGGAGGCGCGCAATCAAGTTCTACAAAGTCCAGTGGACTAACCATTCTGAAGAAGAAGCAACCTGGGAACGTGAAGACTATCTTAGAAGCGAATTCCCAAACCTCTTTAGCACCTAAGCCTAGCAAATCTCGGGACGAGATTTATTTTAAGGGGGGAAGGATTTGTAACATCCCAAAATTATAATAAGAGTTATTATTCCAAAAATGTGGGCCAACAAAAACTTTTATTGTGTTATGTGTGTTGATTGTAAATTGTTGCTTGTGTGGTTGATGCTCTAAATAATAACTTGGAAAAACAAAAATTTAAAAATTTAAAAACAACAAACAATGTGACAAGTGTCACCCAATTTCTCCAAGTGAGAAATTAATTTTCTTTCACCCAAACTTCAGTGGAGTGATATTATGATCACTCTCAATTTATTCCTACAACTTTTCCCTCTCAAATAAATAATTCCAAAAACCTAAAAATTAAATTCAAAATCTTTCTTTATCTTCCTTAAATCACAAAGTGTGCTATGAACAAATACAAAATAAATATCACCACAGCCCCACCAATGCTTGATAAATAGTTAGTGAACCAAATATGAAAAGAATTTTCAAAAATTCAAATTTGAATTTGGTTCAGGCATTCTGTCGAACACCTGGTGAGCGCCGATGAACTCTGCCCAAAATACGAGCTCCATTCGCTCGAATTCGAGCGAAATTCGATGAACCAGCCACTCCCTCACGTCGCACTCACCTCTCTCACCTCGCTGCCTCGCCGGAGAACGATGGAAACATGCGCATTGTCCAATTTGGACCGTAGCCATTGGAGCCGCTCGCCGCCGTACTGCACCTACGCGAGCTAGACGAAGGGTGGATGCCGTGCTGGCCCGGAGCCGTGCCTTCCCTCCCTCACTGCCTCTCCGCTCTTGACTGGTCAAGGGGGAGAACGCCCAGAAGCGCTGCATGCCCGTACTCGCGCGGTCGAACATGAGCGCGCCGCGTCCATGGCCGCGCGTGGCCATCGACGGCGAACGCGACCTTCACTGCACCCCTCGCCAGCTCACCGCCGCCCAGCCACTCACCAGCCTCCCCGTGCCCCCACAGACACGACGACGTCACCCCTGGTGTCCCACGGCGATGCCAGCACTCCGTCAAGTCCACGAACGTGCGCCATGGACGCCGTCGGCCCGAGCTAGCCACAGCTCACTCCACTGCCCCTCTCTCCCTCTAACTCTCACGGCCACCTTCCCACGCCGTTGCTACACCGCACCGCCACCAATGGCGTGCTCTCCCACCCCCAGACCCCTCCTGCGCCAGGTCCACGACACGCCGGAGTTCGGCCATATATACCCCCACCGCATCCCTCCGCTCCTCACCCCAATCCACTCCTCACCCCAATCCACTCCTCTAGCACTCACCACACACCCTCTCGTGCACCGCTAGGAGGGTGGACACGCCGCTGCAGCCTTTGCTGCTCTGGTCGAGCACGGCCAGGCGCTGCCGGAGGAGAAGGTGGACGTCGACCACGGCCACGCCGTGCCTCACTTCCTTTCTCTCCTCTCTGGCTTGCACACTCTCTGCCTTCACCACCGCACTCACACGCCTCCGTTTTCCCTCTGTTTCGTGCACAAGAACGACGCAGAGAGCTCGCCAGAGTCGTCGGGATCCGTCCATGGAAGCAGCGGAGCTCGCCACTGACGCTCGAGTCCTCCCCATCAAGCTCAACTCATCTCCAGAGCCTCCCCAAGTTCTCCGCCATCGAACGCCGTCTTCCCCACCGTCGCAGACCACCCCAGGTGCCTCTCCGACCAACCTCGCCATCGCTGGCATGGCGGCGCCGCCCAAATATGGTCGTCGCCATTCGCGGCCATCCTCAGCCGTTAGATCTAAGATCTACGGTAGCGTACCGCTTCGTTTAGTTAAGACACTGCCAAGTGGGGCCCACTGTCAGCGTTTTAAACATTTTAGCGCGCGCGAGATATTTCAGTTGAGTCACTGACGAGTGGACCCCACCCGTCAGGATCCTCAACATTATCCAGAACAGAAAGCTTTTCTAATTTAGTTTTCTCTAGAATATCAGTACTGGATATAACTTTGAAATTCAATATCTCGAGAATTATAAATCCAAATAAACCAAATCAAAATGTTCTGGAAAGCTTATGAATTTTTTTAACCAACCCAAGTGGTTTCATTTCATTTAGATAAATAATAAATGTGTAGTATTAAAAATGCCACAGAAGGTTTAAAACCTAACTTGTTTGTTTCGGATACTCTATTAACCCAAATAATTCCAAACCAATTTTGTTAGCTTGGTACTGTGATCTATTAGCTTCTCTAATTTTGGTAGAATTAATTAAGCAATATTAATTGTTTGGCTTTAAGTTAAAATTAGTAAGCCCTTCTGCACTAAAACAATTATTGATGGTTAATGTTTAACCCAAATAAATTAGGACCAATTTTGTTGGGTCACATTTAGTCATTGTTACTTACCCCTAAAAGTATTTAATTTTAGGATCAACAGAGCTTAAGTTGTAACTAAAACTTAATTATTAAGCTTCTGAATTAAAAACAATTGTGTAGGGAGTTTGGTAACTCCAATTAATCCAAATAAAATTGTGTTGGCATCTACACATCAGTGGCTTTCTGTACAAATTTTGTTTGTATTTTTGTGACCAACAGAACTTGAGTTATGCAATTAAACATGTTCAACTAGTTTCTGCCATATTTAAGAGATAAATAAATAATGGTTAATTCAATTAAAGTGAAACCAAATTGTGTTGCTTGATGTGTGCAGTGGCTATTTAGAGCACCTAAGATTGTAATGTTGTGATGATTGATTGAGTAGTATAGTGATTGTTTGTATCTGTTTGTTTGACAAGTAGACGATAACGTTGCCGGGATTTTCGAGGAGGGAGAATTTGTTGAACCTGAAGATCAAGACCAAGGTCACTTTGTCGAGCAAGGCAAGCTACCCTCTGAGCTTGCACCCCAAATACATATGCATCTACTTTGATAACATGAACTATTCTTAAGGAAATGATTTTAAAACCTTTTTCCTAAATATGAATAGCTATTTTGCCACCCTATGTAGAAGTATAGGTTAGTTTATATGAAACTATAGGATGGGAAAAATATGGTTGATTCAAAACTCCTTTGAAAATACTTGTGTGGACATGGAATGCCGAGATGTCGGTGTTGAAGTGGATAAATGGAGAATGGTGATGTTTATGAAAAATGCACATTGTGTCTTTGTACTATGACGACCAGCCGATACCCTGTGCGACCACATTTACCCACATATGGGCAAGGGCGTAGTCATATAATTTGCTCATATTAGTATGGGATGCCTCATCGACGGAGATGACTCCGTTATGCATGAGGGGATGGTTTGGTGACCTACCCTTGACCTGGGTCCTCGCTCAAACTCTATGGAAAGATAAGGAGGAGGATTGAAGACTTCGCCATGGGGTCGCCGGGGAAAACTATGAGTCCTCACACTTAGATTCCGACGGGCTGGGTTAAGTGTGGATGGAAAGTGTCATAAGGGCAGGGTCCTATACTAGCATGAGCAAAGGACAGGCTATGGTCGGTGACTCAACTTCGCATACACCTTGTATGGCGGGACGTGGCTGACACGATGAGTTACCGGATGGATGTGGGAAAAGCGTGCTACCTCTGCAGAGTGTAAAAACTATTCGAATAGCCGAGTCCTCGGATATGGACAGTTGGGAGGCTCTACTCTGACCATGTGCAAGTTTTGAAAAGAGAATTTTAAACTTTGAAAAGAAAATGAAGTGGTGAATGTTGTATACAACCATACCAACGGATCGGTATGAGGTTGTTGGAGGTTAATGGACCATGACGGGCTATGGTCGGAAAAAGGAGGAATTTTGGAGAAATAAATAAGATGGTGATTCATTGGAGGATAGTTGTAAAATTCTTCTTACCTCTTTTTCAATAAAGATATAGAGATGTCTTAATATATAAAAGTTTGAAAAATAAACATAAATCTAGTGCATGTTCATTCGGGGGTAATTTGCGAGTACAATCAAATGTACTCATATTGGTTTCGTCCCTGGCTATTGTCTTAGCCAGATTTCGAGGAGCACTACGTCGAAGAGGAATACGGCGACTTCTATGCGAACTAGGGAGCTCCATAAGTCAGCTGCCTGCGGGTTATCGTAGGATGGGCTTATCTACCACGTAGTAGCTTCCGCTGAATAATGTGAATTAGCCCATGAAGGCAGCTATGTAAGGCTTGGTCTAGATGACCATGTGTGTAAGACTTTTATTCGGTATTGTAATGGATGTAAACTTTGGTATTCAGTTCGGATTATATGCAACGACAGACGGATCACGGGATCGTTGTGTTAAGCATAATCGGGAATTTCGGATAGCTAGTCCGGGGTCCCCACAATGTGGAAAAGAGACATGATGAGTAATGCCCACTTTTTGGAAAAAGTTATTAAGTTTCTCATACTCACCACCCCAATCATTTTGCATTGTGATGATCTTTCTCTCAAACTTGCGCTCAACAAGACTTTGAAAATTTAGAAAAACTTGATAAACATCAGAACGCTTCTTGAGCAAATAGATCCATGTAAATTTACTAAAATCATCGATAAAGCTTATATAATAAGTGTGCTTGCCAACAGAGGCTGGAGCAAGGCCCCATACATCAGAATACACTTGTTCCAAAGGAACAGTGGAAACACTAGTGGAAACAGGGTATGGCAATTGATGACTTTTGCTAGTTGGCAAGAATCACAAATGTAGGGATTTATTTCTGGGGAATGAGAAAGTTCATTTTTCCTAAGGATTTGTTGAACCACAAAGGAAGAGGGGTGACCTAAACGACGGTGCCATGTAGAGGATGAAGGCTTTATTGTGATGAAGGCATGCTTGGACGACCGCGTAGAGATGTGCACAAAGGGGTAAAGACGACCATGACAGGGGCCCTTAAAACAGAACTCTCCTTGTTGCCTGATCCTTGATCAAAAAAAGAAAAAGGGGTGAAATTCAAGGAATACATCATTATCAAGTGTAAGCTTGTGAATAGATAGCAAGTTTTTAGAAGCATTTGGAACATGTAGTATATTTTTGAGATGCAAATATGTGTGTGGGGTGCGCAAAGTAGAATGACCAACATGACTTATAACCATACCTTTTCCTTCAGCTGCGTGGACACGCTCGCGTCCATTGTACTTCTCACAAGTAGATAGCTTGTTCAACTCGCTTGTAATGTGGTCGGTGGCGCCTGTGTCGGAGTACCAATTGGAGTCTAAACCATAAGTGGCCAGGTGTGCAGCTTTATAATCTTGATCACCATCACTGTCGGAGCCATCATTCTTGTAACGCCACCAGCAGCCAGCTGCAGGGTGTCACAACAGTGGAACATGGGGTTCCCCTTTTGCGGCCAAAGTGGGTCCACCACTTGGGCCCACAAAGAAGATGGACAAGGCAAGGAATCAAGACGGAAGATGGGCCAGCCCATCTTCCCCTGAAATAAAGACGGAAGATGGGCCAGCCATCTTCCCCCTGAAGAAGCTCGACAAGCTCGACAACGACCACCACGGCTAAGGACTAGGTGGCCTTCCGGGGTCACCTACCTCTCGGAGATCAAGGCGGATCATCCTCGGGTCAGGGTACCCGGCAGGCGGCCGGGCGTACTTCCGGGGTTCTCCATCCGTACCGTAGAAGAGGATAAGCACGCCAGCTCGCGTGGAAGCTGGTAGAAGACTTGGGCTCCAAGATGAAGGTCACGGCCTTGGGCGTGGTCGGTGGGGCTGTCAGTCCGCCCCTCCCACCTTTCCCAAAGGTTGATAGCGACAACTCAAGGAAGCGCATGGAGGAGAAGGAGCCACGTCTCCTCCATAGACCAAGGAGGGGTTTTCTCCCGCCAAAACCCCTCGCGTGCGCCTGTGGTATCCCCTTCGCCTATAAAAGGAGGACCAAGGCACCGAGGAGGAGGAACAAGTTAGAACGGAACTAGAGGTAAGCTGAGCCAGGACTAGACTAGGGTTTGGAGGAGAAAGAGAGGTGATCTCCCCAGGGCAGGATCTGCTATTCGTCTACCTCCGGCCGGTACTCTGCCGGGTTCACCCGAAGAACACCCTTGTAAACCACTCAAGATGAACACCTCAATCCAGACATGCAGGAGTAGGGCTTTTAGCCTCCGGGCGGCCTGAACCTGGTTAACTACTTGTGTCTCTGTGTTGATTGCTTGCCACCACCCACGAAGAGCTTGGCGAACACCTCCCGGGTGAAGACGTCTTCCAGCCTCCTTCGCGCCCCGTGCCGAACCTAAAAAGGGGGTATCCTTTACTCCCGGTGTCCATCATCCGAGACACGACATCTGGCGCGCCAGGTAGTGGGCGTAAGCGCTAGATTCGTCTACATCGACGCTGGCGACAAGATCTACGTCGACCTCTTCACCAGGCACAAGATCTACGTCGAGCTCTTCACCAGGCACAAGATCTATGTCTAGCTCTTCATCGGGCTCAAGATCTACGTCAGGCTCTTCGTCCTTAGCAAGATCAGCGTCTAGCTCTTCTTCCGCGACGAAGATCATACCGAGATCCTTTTCTCCTACAAGAACTGCTGCTTCCTCCGGGCAAAGTGCACGGTCGCCTCGTCGTCAAGCAAGAGACATGTCGGGAACTCGGGAGGTCTTTGGTGAGCCAGTGAGTCAGTCCGCTCGGAGCAGCTGGTGGCTAAGGGAAGCTCTGGGTGCAGCCCGGGCGCTTCTCTCTTTCCCGCCAGATCAGTGCAAGAGTGATCCCCGTGCGAAGGCATGGATCGCTAGCTTGGAAAGTCTACTGGACTACGCTCACGAATGCCACGCTCCCACGAGTTCAGCCCCGACAGTCGACATCGGCACCGCCATCCTTGCACCAGCACCGCCGGAGGAAGAACCACCTGAGGATCCTCATGGCAAGCGGCCCATGGATCCGCCCCCGAAAGCCGAGCCCGTCCAGGACTCACCAACCCGCAAGGTGCAGCATCCGATCTACTTAGTCAGTTCGGTGCTGCGCGACGCTCGGGAGTGATACCCCATGATGCAGAAGCTGCTGTTGGCAATTCTAATTACCTCCCGCAAGATGAGGCCGTACTTTGAGAGCCACCCCATCACTGTGGTTTCCAAGTACAACCTAAGGAGACCTTTGGAGAACCCACTCTCCACCGGACGCATCTCTTGGTGGGCCATGAAACTTCAAGGGTTTGGTCTCAGGTTCGAGAACACAAACAACATCAAGAGCCAGGCACTGGCTGACTTCATGGCGGAATGGACCGAGACGGAGTTTGACGGACCGGTGGAGGAATCCTGCCTTCCCGGGAAAGAAGACCCCGACGCTTGGATCATGAACTTCGACGGCTCCTACACCAAAGGGAAGGGAGGCGCCGGAGTTGTCTTGATCTCACCAACTGGTGACCGCCTGAAGTATGTCGTCCAGATGCACTACAAGGAGAACATCTCGAACAATACAACAGAGTACGAGGGCCTGCTTGCAGGACTTCGTGCTGCCGTTGGCCTCGGCATCAACAAGCTCATCGTCAAGGGTGACTCTCAGCTAGTCATCAAGCAAGTGAACAAGGAGTACGCTTGCCCGCAGATGGCACCGTACGTCGAGGAGGTATGGAAGCTCAAGCGGCGCTTCGACAGCTTCCGGGCCATGTACGTTCCTCGGAATGAAAACACGACCGCGGACGAGCTGTCACAACTGGCCTCCAAGCAAGATCCAGTCCCTCCCGGGGTTTACATTAAGGTGCTTCGGCAACCCTCTGTGTCCCCCGAGAGGCTCAAGGCAAGGTCTACATTGACACCGGGGGCTGGTGACCCGTCTATCTCAACATCCCGGGTAAGCAGCCCAAAAGACACACATGACCCGGCGGCACCTGCACCAAGAGAAGCCATGCTTCTCCTTGGTCAGATGGTGTTGCCGATGGAGAAGACCCACCCGCCCTGGCCCTGGACATCATCAAGTACATGACGGAGCATGCCCTCCTGGAGGATGATCATGATGCTGAGCGGGTGGCTCGCCAAGCCAAGCTCTATGTCCTCATCGACGGTGAGCTTTACCGGCGACGAGACAACGGAGTCAAGCTCCGCTGCATTCCTCAAGAGCAAGGCCAAGTACTGCCGCGGGACATTCACGAGGGCACATGCTCAAGTCATGTTGCTTCAAGATCATTGGCGGGAAAGGTTTTCCGGCAGGGTTTCTATTGGCCAACAGTCCTTCACAACGCCGAGAAAATTGTCAAGACCTGTGAAGCCTGCCAATAATATGCAAGAACATCAACCAGCCAGCTCAAGCCCTGCAACCTATCCCAATCTCTTGGCCATTTGCAGTCTGGGGGCTAGACATCGTCGGCAAGGTTCCAAAGTCAGTTTGAGGACATGAGTATTTGTTCGTGGCTATTGATAAATTCACCAAGTGGTTGGAAGTGATGCCAGTACCACGGCACACAGCCCAGGCAGCCATCAAGTTCATCGAGGGAATTGTCTATCGCTTTGGAGTACCAAACAGAATCATAACGGACAATGGCACTAAGTTCACAAGTCGAGCCTTCCTCAGCTTCTGTGATGAAATGGGAATCAAGGTGTGCTTTGCTTTGGTATCCTATCCAAGATACAATGGACAAGTGGAGCGAGCCAATGCGGAGGTCCTGAAAGGGTTGAAAACCAAAGCCTTTAACAAGTTGGAGAACAAGGGGAAGAATTTGATCGATCATCTGCCAAGTGTACTATGGTCTCTCAGAACCACGCCAAGCAGAGCTACTGGAGAAACCCCTTTCTTCCTTGTCTATGGAGCTGAAGCTGTCCTGCCAACAGAGCTAAGGCACGGATCTCCCCGGGTACTCGCATATGATGAAGATGCCCAAGCTGAGCAAAGGATTGATGACAGAAACATCCTGGAGGAAATACGCTGTCAGGCGTCATTGCGGTCTGCTCGATATCAGCAAGGGCTGCGCTGATATCACAACCGTCATGTTCGATCCAGGGAATTACAGCCTGGACACCTGGTACTCCGCAAGATGCAAAATCTCGAGGGCTTAAACAATATTTCAAGCAAGTGGGAAGGGCCCTACCGGGTTACTCATACACTGAGACCCAGAGCGGTCTATCTGGAGGACGAGAAAGGCAGGCCTGAAGGCAACGCTTGGAACATCGAGAATCTATGTGTGGAGACCCCGGACTAGCTGTCCGAGATACCCGATTATGCTTAACACAACGATCCCGTGATCAGTCTGTCGTTGCACATAATCCGAATTGGATACCAAAGTTTACATCCATTACAGTACCGAATTAAAAGTCTTACATAAATGGTCATTTAGACCAAGTTCTTACATAGGTGCCTTCATGGGCCAAACCAAAATATCAGCGGAAGCTACGACGTAGTAGACATCATATTCTAACGATGACAACCCGACAGGCAGCTGACTTGTGGAGATCCTTAGTTGGCGTAGAAGTCGCCATACTCTTGCTCGGCGTAGTGCTCCTCCTCGTAGTCTGGCTAGGTCAATAGCCAGGGACGAAACCAATATGAGTACATTTGAATGTACTCGCAAACTACCCCAACATGAGTATGCACTAGTTTTATTTCAGTTGACAACTTTTATTTATTTTAAACATCTCTATATCTTTATTGAAAAAGGTAAGAAGAGTTTTATAACTATTTTTGAAAGAAACCACCATCTCATTTGTTCACCAAAACTCCTCCTGTTTCTGACCATGGCTCACCATGGTCCATCTATTTCAACAACTCATACCACTCCATGTGGTATAGCTGTGTAACACCATCTCCAATTCAGTTTCTTTTTAAACATAAAACTTTTCCAAAAACTTGCACATGGTCAAAGTAGGGCCTCCCAACTGTCCATATCCGAGGACTCGGCTATTCGAATAGTTTTACACTCTGCAGAGGTAGCACGCTTTTCCCACATCCATCCGGCAACTCATCGTGTCCGCCACGTCTCGCCATACAGGGTGTATGCGAAGTAAGCCGCCGACCATAGCCTGTCCTTTGCTCATGCTAGTATAGGATCCTCCCATATGACACTTCCAACACACTTAACCCAGCCCTTCGGAATCTAAGTGTGAGGACTCATAGGTTTTGTCCGGCGGTTTATGGTGGAACCTTCAATCCTCCTCCTTATCTTTCATAGAGTTTGAGCGAGGACCCGGGTCAGGGGTAGACCAACACACTATCCCCTCATGCATGACGGAGTCATCTCCGTCGATGAGGTATCCAGTACTAATATGAGCAAACTATATGGCTAAGCCTTTCCCATATGTGGTGGATGTGGTCGCACAGGGTATCGGATGGTTGACGTAAGTACAAGGACACACTGTGCATTTTTCATAAACATCACCATTTTTCTCTTCTCCATTCCAACACCGACATCTCGGTATTTCATAATCTCACAAGTAATTTCAAAGGAGTTTTGAACAAAACATAATTGTTTTTCCCATCCTATAATTTGATATAACTATCTTATATTCTACATAGGTGGCAAAATAATTTCCATATACTTTTGAAATGGGTTTTATAAATCTTGCCTTGAGAGTAAAACATGTTATGAAAGTAGATGCATATGTTTGTAGTGCAAGCTCAGAGAATAGCTTGCCTTGCTTGGCAAAGTGATCTTGCTCTTGTTCTTCAATTTCAGCAAACTCTCCTTCCTCGATATATCCGTCAACGTTTCGTCTAATTAATAAACAAACAATGCAAACAATCACTAAGCTATACAAGCAATCATCTCAACACAACAATCAAGAACATCACACATAGATGCTGCACACATCAAACCATACAATTTGGTTTCAAAAACATCATTTATTTATGTTCAACATTATGGCAGAAACTTGTGGAACATGTTTAATTCAATAACTTGAGTTCTGTTGGTCACAAAAATACAAACTAAAATTCTATGGAAAGCTACTGATGTGTAGAAGACAACACAATTGAGTTGGATTAATTGGAGTTACAAACTCCCTACACATTTGTTTGAATCCAGAAGCTTAATAATCAAGTTTTAGCTACCAATTAAATTCTGTTGCTCCTAAAATAAATCCTTTTAGGGGTAACTAAACATGACTATATGTGATCTAACAAAATTGGTCCCAAATCATTTGGGTTAACCATTTAACATATTTAAATGTTTGATTGCAGAAGGGTGTTCAAACTTCAATTTCATGCTAAACAATTAATACTGCACAAATAATTCTACCAAAATTTGGGAAGCTAATACAAGGCAGTACTAAGCTAGCAAAATTGGTTTGGAATTATTTGGGCTAACAGAGTATCAGAAACAAACAAGTTTAGAATTTAAACCTTCTGTAGTATTTTTAATAATACTTTTTATTTATTTAATTAAATGACATGGGACCAATTGGGTTGGTTAAACATTTTCATAAGCTTTCCAGAACAATTGAGTTTGATTTATTTGGATTCCTAAATCTGAGATATTGATTTTCTAAGTTGATGCCAGTACTGAAATTTCCAGAGAAAACTAAATTAGAAATTCTCTCTGTTTGGATAATGTTGAAAGTTATGACAGGTGGGGCCTACACGTCAGCGACAGAGTGTGCGGTTGGAAATTAATAAAATCCTGACGAGCGGGGCCCGCCCGTCAGTCTCTCTCTCTCTTTTAATACACGAAGCGGTACGCAACCGTTGGATCGAGATCCAACGGTCCACGTGCGACGCGACGACGGCGACCAAAATTTGGCGGCGCTGCCGCGCCGGCGGCGATGTGGTGGACGGATGTCTCACCTAGGGGGCACGGGAAGGCACGGTGATGACGCGAATCGACGGCGGTGGTGAGGTGGAAGCTCCTGGATGAGTCCTACTTGCTGGGACGGCGGCTAGCTCCGGCGGCGTGTCGACGAACTTCCCACGGCCACGGCAGCTACTCCGGCGAGCTCCCTACGGCGTTCCTGTGCACGATCCAGAGGGAAAAAGGGGCGGGTGAGTGTGGTGAAGCTGTGGCATCATGCTACGAGGCAAAGAGGGAGAATAGGGTAGAGCAGCGCGGCGGCCGTGTCCGACCTTGACGGCGGCCGTGGCGCAGCAATGTCCGCCCTCCGGGCAGAGCACGGTGAAATTGGAGCGAGGGAAAGGGAGATGGGGTGGTGTGGAGTGAGCAGAGGGGGTCGGGGGTGGTTTTATAGCGGCGGATGCCGGCGTTCATGGGCGAGGTGCACGGGCGTGTCCACGGCGCACCGGCAAGATCTTTTGCCCGAGGCTGACGAGGCACGGCGAGGGGCGGGGCAACGCGGTGACGAGCGAGGCTCTAGTGTCTTCTAGAAGGCCTGGGCGGAGTGGCACGCGTCGAGGTGCAGAGGGTGGGGCGAATTTCATCGGCGCCGTCCAAGTGCTGCCGCGGCGGCAATGGGGGACAGGGCGGCGATTTCGGCAACGGGGTGCTCGAGTTCGTGCAGAGAGCGCAGAGGCGACGACCGTGGACGGCTGCGGGCGAGAGGGGGGGCCTGGGGGGCCCGGGGAAACGGCGTGCGCGCGGCGTACGGCGACGACACGGCGACGGAGAGGTAGCCGATGACATTTTTGCCAAAACCCCCTGGCTCCTGTGCTCTGCTCCTTTTCCTTCTTCTTTCTTCTAATTACTTTTAGTCCTTCTGTTTAATTGCAGTAGCACTTCTTGATTTAATTTGGGCACTAAATCAATTTATAAAAATTTGCCAAAATTTGTGGGGCCTTCCCATAATGTAGAAGCTCCACAAAAATTGGCATTGCAAAATAAAATGTTTTGCAACATTTTCTTTCATAGTACTTTGTTTATGTTATTTTAATTTATTTCAATTTGTTTTTATTTTAGAATTTTAAAACTAGTTCAAAAATAATATTTGAGAGGGGAAAGTGGTAGGAACAAAATGGGGAGTGTTTACATTACATCTCCACTGACTTTGGTTTGAAAAATAATTGAGTTTGTCACTTGAGATTTTTAAGTGACAACTTGTCACTTTTATTTTCTTGCTTTGATTTTTATTTTGTTTTCTTTCTTTCTTACTAGTGTTCACTAGAGCAAACACTCACACAAACAGCAAGAACAACAACTCAAGTAACAAGAAGCAATTAACATACAATAAACAACAAAAGTTTTTGTTGGCTCTCATTTTTGGAATATAATCTGATAATAATTTTGGGATGTTACAATCCTTCCCCCCTTAAAATAAATCTCGTCCCGAGATTTGCTAGGCTTAGGTTAAGGAGGTCTGGGAATTCGCTTCTAAGATAATCTTCGCGTTCCCAAGTTGCTTCTTCTTCAGAGTGGTTAGTCCACTGGACTTTGTAAAACTTGATCGCACGTCTTCGGGTAACACGAACATCTTCTTCGAGAATCTTGAGAGGTCTCTCACGATAAGTCAAATCTTGGTTCAGGTCGATGGAGAGGTGGTCGATGTTTTTGAAAACATCAGGCTGGTCAGGAACTTCAAGACACTTCCGGAGCAAGGAAATGTGGAAGACATCATGATAATCTCCTAACTCCTGGGGTAACTCCAGCTGATAGGATACTTCTCCTCGACGAGCAATGACCTTGAAGGGTCCAATATACCTTGGCGCTAACTTTCCTTTGACATGGAAACGCTGCATTCCTTTAAGGGGTGTCACTCGGAGATAAACATAATCTCCGACACTGAAGTGAGGTCACGGCGCTTGGTGTCAGCGTAACTCTTCTGACGGGATTGGGCAGTTTTGAGGCGTTCACGAATAAGCTGAACTTGCTCTTCAGCTTCACGGAGGGTATCTGGTCCGAACAATTTGCTTTCTCCGGTATCGGACCAATTCAGGGGTGTACGACACTTCTTGCCGTAAAGGGCTTCAAAAGGGGCCATTTGCAGACTAGACTGATAACTGTTGTTGTACGAGAACTCTGCAAACGGAAGACAATCTTCCCACTTGGAACCATAGGATAGAACACATGCGCGAAGCATGTCCTCCAATATCTGGTTCACTCGCTCAGTTGGCCATCGGTCTGGGGATGATAAGCTGTGCTAAAGCTAACTTGGTTCCGAGGGCTTCATGAAGGGATTTCCAGAATCTTGAGGTGAATTGCGTGCCTCTATCAGATACAATCTTCTTAGGCACACCATGCAGGCTCACTATTCTGGAAATATACAGTCTGCTAACTGATGTCCCCGATAGTGGTGTTGACAGGATGAAATGGGCAACCTTGGTCAGTCGATCAACGATGACCCAGATTGAATCATGGCCTCGGTTGGATCTTGGAAGTCCGGTAATAAAATCCATTCCAATCTCATCCCACTTCCACTCGGGAATTTTCAAAGGTTGAAGCAATCCAGCGGGTCGCTGATGTTCAGCCTTAACTCGCTGGCAGATGTCACACTTGGCTACGAATGAACCAATCTCTCGCTTCATTCCATGCCACCAAAATCTTTCTCGAAGGTCTTGGTACATTTTGGTTCCGCCGGGGTGGATTGAATAAGGGGTCTCATGGGCCTCCTTCAGGATTAACTCCTTAAGTTCCGTGACATTGGGCACACAGATACGGTCATTGAATTTCAGCACTCCTTCAGCATCTTCGGTAAAACCGGGTGCTTTGCCGAGGGAAATCTTCTTCCTAATTCCCTCTATGCTTTCATGACCTTTTGGGCTTCTTTGATTTGATCCATCAGGGTTGGGGTTAACTCTAGATTGGCGAGATAACCATGGCTAACAAGCTCTAGTCCAAAATCTTGGAACTCTTTGAACAAGGCTGGCTGTTCGGCTTGGATCAGGGCATTCAGGGTGCAAGGTTTGCGACTAAGGGCATCGGCAACTACATTAGCCTTTCCAGGGTGATAATGGATTCCAATATCATAATCCTTGATTAATTCCATCCATCTCCTCTGTCGCAGGTTCAGATCTTTCTGGGTGAAAATATACTTCAAGCTTTTGTGATCTGTATAGACCTCGCAGCGATGTCCCGCAAGATAGGGACGCCACGTTTTGAGAGCAAGAACAACAGCAGCTAACTCCAAGTCATGGGTTGGGTAATTCTCTTCATGCGGTCGCAACTGCCGGGACAGGTACGACACAACTTTGCCTTCTTGCATCAGAACGCAACCAAGTCCGAGGCGTGATGCATCGCAATACACGTCGAAACTCTGGGTGACGTCTGGCATGATCAGGATTGGGGCTGAGGTTAGTCTCTTCTTCAGTTCTTGGAAACTATCCTCACACTTCTGAGTCCATTCAAATTTCTTGTCCTTCTTCAACAGTTGGGTCATGGGTTTGGCTATACTGGAAAATCCTTCAACGAACTTGCGGTAATAACCGGCAAGTCCGAGAAAGCTTCGGATTTCAAACACATTGGTTGGGGATAACCAGTCGATAATGGCTTGATCTTCTCTGGGTCAACAGAAATTCCTCCGGCAGACACAACATGTCCGAGAAATGCCACTTCACTGAGCCAAAACTCACACTTGCTAAGCTTGGCATACAGCTGGTGCTCTCGGAGAGTCTCCAAAACTAGACGCAGGTGTTCAGCATGCTCTTCTTCGGTCTTGGAATAAATAAGGATGTCATCAAGGAAAACTACCACGAACTTGTCGAGGTACTCCATGAAAATCTTGTTCATGAGATTCATGAAATAGGCTGGGGCATTGGTCAGACCAAAAGACATCACGGTGTATTCAAACAACCGTAACGAGTGGTGAAGGCGGTCTTGGGAATGTCTGTCTCTCGGATCTTCAACTGATGGTATCCTGTCCGAAGATCGATCTTGGAAAAGACTCGGGCTCCGTTCATTTGATCGAACAGATCCTCGATCTTGGGAAGAGGATACTTATTTTTAATGGTTACGTCATTCAGCTTGCGATAATCCACACACAGGCGTGTGGTACCGTCTCTCTTGTCCACAAATATAATGGGTGATCCCCAAGGTGAAGCACTTGGGCGAACAAGTCCTTTGCTGAGCATATCTGCCAATTGCTTCTTCAACTCAACCAGCTCTTCCGGATTCATCCGATAAGGTCTTTGGGATATAGGGGCGGTTCCTGGGATAAGCTCAATTATGAACTCAATTTCCCGGTCTGGCGGCATACCAGGCAATTCTTCTGGGAAAACATCCTTGAACAGGTGAACAACACGGATCTCATCTAGGGCAGGTCGAGCTATGCTCTCATGGCAGCCTGGGTGAGATTGACTAGTTTCAGACACATACTCCACTTCTACTTCTTTGTCGGTGGTGATGGATACAGCTCTTCTAGCACAGTCAATTCGACCATGGTACTTGGCTAACCAATTCATACCGAGTATAACATCGATGCCTTGGGTTCCCAGAACAATTAAGTTAACTGGAAACTTTTCTCCTTTGATCTCAAGGGGTACATCGGAGCAAAACATCTTGGTCTCTACGGTGGATTCTGGGATTTGGATGACCATGGGTTTGGGTAAGAGGCTCTCGACTAAACCTCCCTTAGCAACAAATTCTTGGGTAACAAATGAATGGGTAGCACCAGAATCAAACAGAACAGTTGCAGGTACTGAGTTGACAAGGAACGTACCCAGCACAACATCCGGAGCATCCTGAGCTTCTTCAGCATTGATGTGGTGCAGACGACCCTTGGCAACAGCAGCATTTCCGCGGGGTGCGGCATTCTTGCCATTTCCATTACCATTGCGGCCTTGACCATTGTTCGGAGCCGGCGCATTGGGGCGCTGACATTCCTCTTAGGATTGGGGCATTTCTGGAGTAGTGACCCTTGTTGCCGCATTCAAAGCAGACAACATTGGCATTGGGGTTGAAGTTGTTGAAGTTTCCTCCGGGACGGTTATTGTCATTGGGGCGGTTGAAGTTGTTTGGGCGGTTAGGGAAATTGGGGCGTGGAGCTTGGGGTGGACGATAGGCAGGCCTGGGTTCTGCTGAAAGATACGAGGTTTCTGGCTGCTCGAACCTTCCTGAGCATTCATCCTCCTCTTGCGACCTTCATACATAGACTTGCGCTTGGTCTCCAGCTGGATGGCCTTGTCCACAAGTGACTCCAGATCACGGAAGTCATGGATAACCAGAGCACACTGCAGTTCATCATGAGTCCACTCATGAAACGCTCCATCTTCTTCTCTTCTTTGTCGGTGTCATCAGGAGCATACCGAGATAAGTCGGTAAACTCATCCAGATAACCGACCACATCTTACTTCCCTGCCTCAGTTTGCGGAACTCATCCTTCTTCCTCTCAATAAGTCCGTAAGGAATATGCTTCTTGCGGAACTTCTCCTGGAACTCAGCCCAGTTGATGACATGACCAGCTGGCTGGAGAGTCTTGGTAGTTTCCCACCAAGCTCTTGCAGGTCCAGCGAGATAGTGGGTTGCATACAACACTTTCTCATTTTCTCCCACAGCAGCAACTTCAAGATTATTGTCGATGGTGCGAAGCCAATCATCGGCTTCTAGTGGGTGAAGTCCCTTGGAGTAGGTGGGTGGGTTGGTCTTCTGAAAATCGCCTAAGGTAGATCGCTGGTTCTCATTGCCATTGCCATTACCACCATTGTTGTTGTTGTTGTTGTTGTTGTTATAGCGGCTGCGAGTTGTTGCAGGGCAACGAGATGAGCCTGGCGCTCCTGCCGGGCATTCTCACGTTCCTCCATGATAAGTGCGAGAAGTTGGGCGGGGGTTGGGTCCGGTGGTGGTGGTGCTGATCCTGATCCTCCCGTATTGTCGCGACGGGGCGGCATCCTGAAGCACACCGGGTATAAGAGGCAAGGCAAGAAAAGTTCGACTAAGGGAAAAGACGATCTCTCAAGTGGTTGATTAATTTAAGTTTATATGAAAATATTTCACACAGATTTAAACAAGACAAACATACTTATATATTACCAACATCACATCAAGGAGTTCACAACAACATCAAGCTTACAACATCACCTTACATCTAGATACATAACATCTGGTTTCCAAAAGAACCACTACTTCGACTCGACTAGCGATAGGGGTCAACCTAATCCTGCGGTAGTGATCAAGTCACTCGCCTACTGAGGTGGAACCTCCAGCTCTAACACGTCAGCATCTGACTGGTAGGCTGGCTCCTCGGGATCCTCCTCCTCGTCCTCGAGAAGTGCCTCGAGTGGCTCCTCCTCCTCGTCAACTAACTCCTCCTCATCATCTCCTCCTCACAGTCCATCTCCTCCACGAAGTCATCATCGTCACTGAGGAAAGCGTCGTTCTCCTTGCGGAGATCCTCGCCCTCCTCCTCCATCTCGTCAGTATGGTGCTCTAGATCCTCAATCAGCCCGTCCTGCTCTGCCACCTTCGTGCGGAGCTTCACGATAGTCTTCCTCAGCTGGGCCCTCTTCCTGAGAAGAGCAACCTTCTCCACCATCAGCTTCATCTCGTTCTCGCGAAGCTCAACGAGCGACTCGCGGTCGAAGTGGAGCTGAATCCTAGTGCGCAACAGATCATCCTGAGTGCACTGAAGTAAGATCTCCATGTCCATGATGTAGCTCCCAAACATCGGGTGGTAAGGTGAAGGAGTAGGGTGTCCATCGCAGTTGCGCCTCCCGTAGAACCGGAAACGGGAGTCTACTAACTCCGCCTTGTGCTCCTCACAAAGTCGGGCTAGCATCCTCTGTGTAGCAGTACAGAGACCGTCAACCCAGGTGGCCTCCTTGGTGGTGAAGATGAGCGTCCTGGAACTGGGAGACTTGATGTTCCTGCGAACTGACGACCTGATGAGCCAGCTCAGCCTTCCGACACCATGAACATCAATCTGAGCTCCCTCAAACTCTGGAGCGGGGCGACCTAACAGCTTGGTCAACTCGAACAAGTCCCTCTCAAACGTCAACTTGCTGTCCTTCTCCAGCTGAACGAACTCGGTCCAATGGAGTGCCATCTACAGTTTTTAAGCAAAATTTTAAGTTAGTTAGTGACAAGTATATCAAAATTTTAATATAGTATGGCAACAAGTGAGTCAAATTTTAAGCTTAATGAGAGGTGTGCAAAATTTTAGGGATACAAGGAAAATATAACATTTAATGGAGTAAATTTTGCATAAGTAAGAGGATTGGAGATAAGCAGTTTTCGAAAATACTTCATTCCTTTCTTTTTAGAAATTATCTTTTGTAACATTTGACAACGACCATGCTAACTAAGGTTTCCTAAAGTCAGGATGGCTCTGATACCAAGTCTGTGGGGACCCCGGACTAGCTGTCCGAAATACCCGATTATGCTTAACACAACGATCCCGTGATCAGTCTGTCGTTGCACATAATCCGAATTGGATACCAAAGTTTACATCCATTACAGTACCGAATAAAAGTCTTACATAAATGGTCATTTAGACCAAGTTCTTACATAGGTGCCTTCATGGGCCAAACCAAAATATCAGCGGAAGCTACGGCGTAGTAGACATCATATTCTAACGATGACAACCCGACAGGCAGCTGACTTGTGGAGATCCTTAGTTGGCGTAGAAGTCGCCATACTCTGCTCGGCGTAGTGCTCCTCCTCGTAGTCTGGCTAGGTCAATAGCCAGGGACGAAACCAATATGAGTACATTTGAATGTACTCGCAAACTACCCCAACATGAGTATGCACTAGTTTTATTTTAGTTGACAACTTTTATTTATTTTAAACATCTCTATATCTTTATTGAAAAAGGTAAGAAGAGTTTTATAACTATTTTTGAAAGAAACCACCATCTCATTTGTTCACCAAAACTCCTCCTGTTTCTGACCATGGCTCACCATGGTCCATCTATTTCAACAACTCATACCACTCCATGTGGTATAGCTGTGTAACACCATCTCCAATTCAGTTTCTTTTTAAACTTAAAAACTTTTCCAAAAACTTGCACATGGTCAAAGTAGGGCCTCCCAACTGTCCATATCCGAGGACTCGGCTATTCGAATAGTTTTACACTCTGCAGAGGTAGCACGCTTTTCCCACATCCATCCGGCAACTCATCGTGTCCGCCACGTCTCGCCATACAGGGTGTATGCGAAGTAAGCCGCCGACCATAGCCTGTCCTTTGCTCATGCTAGTATAGGATCCTTCCCATATGACACTTCCAACACACTTAACCCAGCCCTTCGGAATCTAAGTGTGAGGACTCATAGGTTTTGTCCGGCGGTTTATGGTGGAACCTTCAATCCTCCTCCTTATCTTTCATAGAGTTTGAGCGAGGACCCGGGTCAGGGGTAGACCAACACACTATCCCCTCATGCATGACGGAGTCATCTCCGTCGATGAGGTATCCAGTACTAATATGAGCAAACTATATGACTAAGCCTTTCCCATATGTGGTGGATGTGGTCGCACAGGGTATCGGATGGTTGACGTAAGTACAAGGACACACTGTGCATTTTTCATAAACATCACCATTTTTCCTCTTCTCCATTCCAACACCGACATCTCGGTATTTCATAATCTCACAAGTAATTTCAAAGGAGTTTTGAAAAAACATATTGTTTTTCCCATCCTATAATTTGATATAACTATCTTTATTTCTACATAGGTGGCAAAATAATTTCCATATACTTTTGAAATGGGTTTTATAAATCTTGCTTGAGAGTAAAACATGTTATGAAAGTAGATGCATATGTTTGTAGTGCAAGCTCAGAGAATAGCTTGCCTTGCTTGGCAAAGTGATCTTGCTCTTGTTCTTCAATTTCAGCAAACTCTCCTTCCTCGATATATCCGTCAACGTTTCGTCTAATTAATAAACAAACAATGCAAACAATCACTAAGCTATACAAGCAATCATCTCAACACAACAATCATGAACATCACACATAGATGCTGCACACATCAAACCATACAATTTGGTTTCAAAATATTTGAATTAACATCATTTATTTATGTTCAACATTATGGCAGAAACTTGTGGAACATGTTTAATTCAATAACTTGAGTTCTGTTGGTCACAAAAATACAAACTAAAATTCTATGGAAAGCTACTGATGTGTAGAAGACAACACAATTTGATTTGGTTCAATTGGAGTTACTAAACTCCCTACACATTTGTTTGAATCCAGAAGCTTATAATCAAGTTTTGGCTACCATTTAAATTCTGTTGCTCCTAAAATAAATCCTTTTAGGGGTAACTAAACATGACTATATGTGATCTAAAAAATTGGTCCTAAATCATTTGGGTTAACCATTTAACATATTTAAATGTTTGATTGCAGAAGGGTGTTCAAACTTCAATTTCATGCTAAACAATTAATACTGCACAAATAATTCTACCAAAATTTGGGAAGCTAATACAAGGCAGTACTAAGCTAGCAAAATTGGTTTGGAATTATTTGGACTAACAGAGTATCAGAAACAAACAAGTTTAGAATTTAAACCTTCTGTAGTATTTTTAATAATACTTTTTATTTATTTAATTAAATGACATGGGACCAATTGGGTTGGTTAAACATTTTCATAAGCTTTCCAGAACAATTGAGTTTGATTTATTTGGATTCCTAAATCTTGAGATATTGATTTTCTAAGTTGATGCCAGTACTGAAATTTCCAGAGAAAACTAAATTAGAAATTCTCTCTGTTTGGATAATGTTGAAAGTTATGACAGGTGGGGCCTACACGTCAGCGACAGAGTGTGCGGTTGGAAATTAATAAAATCCTGACGAGCGGGGCCCGCCCGTCAGTCTCTCTCTCTCTTTTAATACACGAACGGTACGCAACCGTTGGATCGAGATCCAACGGTCCACGTGCGACGCGACGACGGCGACCAAAATTTGGCGGCGCTGCCGCGCCGGCGGCGATGTGGTGGACGGATGTCTCACCTAGGGGGCACGGGAGGCACGGTGATGACGCGAATCGACGGCGGTGGTGAGGTGGAAGCTCCTGGATGAGTCCTACTTGCTGGGACGGCGGCTAGCTCCGGCGGCGTGTCGACGAACTTCCCACGGCCACGGCAGCTACTCCGGCGAGCTCCCTACGGCGTTCCTGTGCACGATCCAGAGGGAAAAAGGGGCGGGTGAGTGTGGTGAAGCTGTGGCATCATGCTACGAGGCAAAGAGGGGAGAATAGGGTAGAGCAGCGCGGCGGCCGTGTCCGACCTTGACGGCGGCCGTGGCGCAGCAATGTCCGCCCTCCGGGCAGAGCACGGTGAAATTGGAGCGAGGGAAAGGGAGATGGGGTGGTGTGGAGTGAGCAGAGGGGGTCGGGGGTGGTTTTATAGCGGCGGATGCCGGCGTTCATGGGCGAGGTGCACGGGCGTGTCCACGGCGCACCGGCAAGATCTTTTGCCCGAGGCTGACGAGGCACGGCGAGGGCGGGGCAACGCGGTGACGAGCGAGGCTCTAGTGTCTTCTAGAAGGCCTGGGCGGAGTGGCACGCGTCGAGGTGCAGAGGGTGGGGTGAATTTCATCGGCGCCGTCCAAGTGCTGCCGCGGCGGCAATGGGGGACAGGGCGGCGATTTCGGCAACGGGGTGCTCGAGTTCGTGCAGAGAGCGCAGAGGCGACGACCGTGGACGGCTGCGGGCGAGAGGGGGGGCCTGGGGGGCCCGGGGAAACGGCGTGCGCCGGCGTACGGCGACGACACGGCGACGGAGAGGTAGCCGATGACATTTTTGCCAAAACCCCCTGGCTCCTGTGCTCTGCTCCTTTTCCTTCTTCTTTCTTCTAATTACTTTTTAGTCCTTCTGTTTAATTGCAGTAGCACTTCTTGATTTAATTTGAGGCACTAAATCAATTTATAAAAATTTGCCAAAATTTGTGGGGCCTTCCCATAACATGTAGAAGCTCCACAAAAATTGGCATTGCAAAATAAAATGTTTTGCAACATTTTCTTTCATAGTACTTTGTTTATGTTATTTTAATTTATTTCAATTTGTTTTTATTTTAGAATTTTAAAACTAGTTCAAAAATAATATTTGAGAGGGGAAAGTGGTAGGAACAAAATGGGGAGTGTTTACATTACATCTCCACTGACTTTGGTTTGAAAAATAATTGAGTTTGTCACTTTGAGATTTTTAAGTGACAACTTGTCACTTTTATTTTCTTGCTTTGATTTTTTTATTTTGTTTTCTTTCTTTCTTACTAGTGTTCACTAGAGCAAACACTCACACAAACAGCAAGAACAACAACTCAAGTAACAAGAAGCAATTAACATACAATAAACAACAAAAAGTTTTTGTTGGCTCTCATTTTTGGAATATAATCCTGATAATAATTTTGGGATGTTACACTATGCAAGTTCTACCCCTAATTACGAACACGAATTGCAGATAGTTTCAGACAACTAAGCACGCCCAAGGGGCTAGTGTTCTGTAATAGGATGTAAGAATCATCGCCGAGGAATAAAAGTTAAGTATTTCAATTCCGTGAGCCTCAATTTATATTGTGAAGTGTGTTATCCGTAACAACCCCCAAGCAGGGGGTTGACATGGTGCCGGTGGCTGACGGGTCGAGCGCGAGTAGCCTTTCTATAGGCACTGCCACCTGATCATGCCATACTGCCGCAGAAATAAGTGGATCGGGCAGTGCTGTGTTTTAACGAACCGAAACACAGAGATGCACATTCAACTTTGCTTGCGGGTTGCTTCGGATGAAACACTTTTACAGCATGAAAAGAGGGTCCATTCTTTTCCTACTGAAAGTTTGCTGTGTGTAGCTCCTTCCCCGGGACAGGAGCTGATGGTGGGAAAGCGGCTAAGGGGTTGGATACCCGGGAAGGACAGGACGGATCGAGGACGCGGCAAAAATCTCAGCTAAGTCCTTGCATCTGCATCCTTTACTTAGGAATGACATCTTGCTCGGAGTCAATATACCATCGACCTGCGCATGCTTGATAGTCGAAGAGAGCCTTTGCGGGGGTAATGCTTCCACCCCAGCGAACAGTCCGTTTCCCTCTGGCCAAGTACCTGTGGACAGTGGAGTAGGCGCCCGGAAGGTATAGCGCTCTTAGGGGTACTACTGCTGTGTGCATACAGTCAGGGTATTTGGCACCTAAGGGACCTCCTCTGAAAACTTGATAGCGCGTTAGTGCAAGGGAAGATTTGGGACATGACCCCGGGAGTTGAGGCTAGGTTGCATTCATCTGAACTTAAATTCTGAATTACAAATTCTGATTTACATTTAGTTGAGCAACTTAGCCCAGGGCCACTAGCTGTGCAGATTTGTCTTCTGCTTTGTTTTCTCCTTGCCGGGTAAACTCTCGATTCCCGGGGACGCCTGGGAAAGGGAGTGCACCCGCGCAGGACTTTTCAGGCATCTCGTGAAGCGAGAGCCCTGGCAGCCCACCCGGGCAGTCCTCGACCAAAGAGACAGAAGATCCCGTCCGTCAACTCACCCAGGGACTGACTCTCGGCCTGAAGCAGGAAAATGAGCCAAGTCAAGTTCGAGATCGGTTAATGGAAAAGGCGAAAAGATAGAGTGCTCACCTGCTCAATGGCCTCGAGTTCAGCTATGAGTTGGGACAACTCCAGGATCCCAGATGTCCGTTCTCTCAGAACGGACCAAAGGTATGCCCTGCGGATCGCCCTAACCCTAGCTTCCTCCTGAGCAGCAGGACCAGAGACGGCCGCCAGGCGGGCGAGATTCTGGGCGTCAGTACGGCCGGACACAGCCTCGCCTTCTTCGGCGGCTCGGGCCCCAACTCCTCTAGGTGCCTCCGCCGCGCCGCGGAAGGCCGACTCCGCCGTCGACACCTCCGACATGGACATCTCTGCGTCGCCGGACATCTTCCACGATCTATGGAGGGGCAGGCGGAGCGGCAGAGGGAAGCAAGGCGAGCAAGGCAAGAAGATGCGTTGAGAGATTTGGAATCTGATGGACCTTTTATAGGCCTTTCATTTTCCACCTACCCCTCGGCGTTATGACAGCAGCATTGATGGGAGCGCGTTTTGCAAAAAACCCGTTTCCATTCACACCAAGCACGACACGAAGGCCAAGAGACAAAAATGAGATCTTTACTTCTTCATTACAAGGACTACATCAGGGGCTGGCTTTTTTACAACAAAAAGGTTGGCTCCCGGCGAACAAGGAGCACCACCGTACAATGGAAGGCCCTACTTCCAGAAGTACGTCGACGATGCCGCGAAGAAGGAGGTCAAGGAGATCTTCGGGGCTGCCGTCTCGAAGCTCCTCGTCATCAGGAAGACGAGCTCTCCTCGGCCTTGATGTCCGATGAGGTTTCCTCATCTTCATCCTCGTCGTGGAAGCCGGAGCTGCTGCTGCTGCTCTCACTCTCCGCACATCATTCCACGAGTCCACCGGCGGCGCAGAAGATCTTCACGGAGAGCGTCTGGTTTCCATCATATTGGAATGCCAGGCAGTGCCCCGGGTCAGGCGACGGGAGCGGGCGAACAACTTCCATCCTTGGTCCAGGCGCATGGAATCGTCCACGGCGTACTCCGCAAACGCCCAGGAGGGGCCATTGGGACAGCCGTCCACCTACAGCCAGAAGCCGGCGGGCTTGTCGTCGACCATTGCTGCCGCGAAGGAGTCCGACAGAGGAAGCCGGCTGCGAGGGCGACGATCCAGATCTATGATGAACTCGAACGCCGTGAAGCCGGTGTGGGAAGTGCTCCTAGGAGGTGGAGCGTCAGATCC
Organism: Poa pratensis; assembly: GCA_947311845.1. Lineage (NCBI taxonomy): Eukaryota > Viridiplantae > Streptophyta > Magnoliopsida > Poales > Poaceae > Poa > Poa pratensis. Next base: position 40,794,876 of record CAMZMU010000034.1, read on the forward strand.
GCGGCCTCCTCGTCCGCCGTGACCGCGCTTTGCACGGCCACGGGTGGAGGGGCCGCTCTCTGCTGCAGTTGATGAAGAACGAGGGCGTCCCACTCCTCTCTTTCCTCTCGCCATTGGAGCTGTTGTCCTGGGAAGGGAGAGGTGGATCAAGGAAGAAGAAGATGGGGATTTGCGAGGCGCCCGCCCGCTTTTATAGCGCGCAGAGCTTTCTCTCTCCCGCCGTCTTGTCGGCTTCTCCGCTGCGGGAATCGAGGAGGCAAACACAGTTATTCCCCCAAGCGGAATAACTCCAAGATCATCACGACGGCTGATGAACCAGAGTAAAGAAGGCAAGAGCCGTCGGGGACCCTCTTTGGCCAAACTGTTTGGTCATAGCCCCGGTAGCACCAAAAGCAAGAGCCGCCGGGACTATGCCCAGGGGCTACTGTCGCAACAGTGGAACATGGGGTTCCCCTTTTGCGGCCAAAGTGGGTCCACCACCTGGGCCCACCAAGAAGATGGACAAGGCAAGGAATCAAGACGGAAGATGAGCCAGCCCATCTTCCCCCTGAGGAAGCTCGACAAGCTCGACAACGACCACCACGGCTAAGGACTAGGTGGCCATCCGGGGTCACCTACCTCCCGGAGATCAAGGCGGATCATCCTCGGGTCAGGGTACCCGGCAGGCGGCCGGGCGTACCTCCAGGGTTCTCCATCCGTACCGTAGAAGAGGATAAGCACGCCAGCTCGCGTGGAAGCTGGTAGAAGACTTGGGCTCCAAGATGAAGGACACGGCCTTGGGCGTGGTCGGTGGGGCTGTCAGTCCGCCCCTCCCACCTTTCCCAATGGTTGATAGCGACAACTCAAGGAAGCGCATGGAGGAGAAGGAGCCACGTCTCCTCCATAGACCAAGGAGGGGTTTTCTCCCGCCAAAACCCCTCACGCCCCTCGCGTGCGCCTGTGGTATCCCCTTCGCCTATAAAAGGAGGACCAAGGCACCGAGGAGGAGGAACAAGTTAGAACGGAACTAGAGGTAAGCTGAGCCAGGACTAGACTAGGGTTTGGAGGAGAAAGAGAGGTGATCTCCCCAGGGCAGGATCTGCTCTTCGTCTACCTCCGGCCGGTACTCTGCCGGGTTCACCCGAAGAACACCCTTGTAAACCACTCCATGATGAACACCTCAATCCAGACATGCTGGAGTAGGGCTTTTAGCCTCCGGGCGGCCTGAACCTGGGTAACTCCTTGTGTCTCTGTGTTGATTGCTTGCCACCACCCACGAAGAGCTTGGCGAACACCTCCCGGGTGAAGCCGTCTTCCAGCCTCCTTCGCGCCCCGTGCCGAACCTAAAAAGGGGGTATCCTTTACTCCCGGTGTCCGTCATCCGAGACACGACACAGGGTGACCATGGATCTTGCATATCTGACCTGTGACATCAACATACGGTGTTGGCTCGCGATCACGACGATCTCGACCACGACCACCTCCATCACGGTGACGCCCATCACGTCCCCCATCACGGCGTCCGCGACTTCCATCATCACGGCGCCCACGTCCATCACGACGCCCTCCATCGGAGCAATCACGGTCACCACGGTCACCACGTCGACCACTGTCACGCCTGTCATCATAGCGGTCATCATGGCGTCCGCGACGATCATCATAGCGGTCAGGTGAGCGACCACGTCGATCATAGCGATCATCAGAGCGGCCACGCCGGTCATCAACGTAGCGGCCATCAGGGCGGCCACACCGGTCATCGTAGCGGTCATCAGGATGAGCACCACTTCCACGCCTTGCGATGTTGGCAGAAGAGATGAACACATCCCCATCATCTGTCTTGTGGAGCTGATCAAAGGCCTGCAGTTGACTGAACAGGTCGGTCAGAGTGGTGCTAGGGTTGGCTCGGATGGCTGTTTTGAGTGTGTTGTAGGCATCTCCAAGGCCATGCAGGATCGACCAGATCAGCTCATCGTCATCAAGGGGTTTACCAGCAGCAGCAAGTTCAGAGGCTATGGTTTTCATCTTGGAGAAATATTTTTCAGCAGAGAGATCTCCTTTCTTTGTGTCATTCAGTACATATCGGAGCTGCTGGGTACGGGAGCGAGACTGAGTAGTCGTGAGCTCCTCAAGTGTTTTCCAAACTTCAACAGATGTTTCTAGGCCGATGACATGGGAAAGAATATCTGGCGAAACTGAAGTCAAAATATACCTTAGAACCTATTGATCTCGAACAAGGCATGCGACATACGCACTGTTTTCCACCTTGATATTCTTGCCATCTGTGTCCTGGACTTCGATCTCCTCTGGAGGTGCAGTCTCAATTCCCTTCACCAGATCGAGAACACGAGCACCACGAAAAGCAGGGATCACAAGGGCCTTCCAAACAAGAGCATTTTCCCGTGTCAAGAGCTGTGTGGGCGGCGATCCAAGTGTTGCGGCCAGGGACGTCACGGATGCGGACGAAGTGGCCATGTGTGTCGGCGGCGGCGGCACAATAATGCGGCAGCGGCGGCAGGGGTTTTAGGGTCGTAGGCGGTGGCAACGTATGCGGCGGCGGCGGTTTTAGGTTTTAGGTTTGTAGGCGGCGGCAGCAAAGAAATGCGGCGGCGGCTGTGTGGTCTTGGTGTTTGGGTTTTGTGGGTTTTGGGTTTGAAGGCGGCGGCGGCAGATGAGCTGCGGCGGCGGCAATGTCTGAGCAGCGGCGGCAGATTGGCTGCGGCGGCGGCGAGGTGTGTGGCGGCGGCTAGGCCAGGGAAGAGAGTCGCTCTGATACCATATTAGCGAAACTAGGTCTGGGCGGAAACGATTCCTCGTTAGAGGCTCGTGTTACGTGTTATATAGATGAGAAAAGCCCTCATCGTAGCCATACAAGAGATATACGGTATACGGGTTTGGTGTACTACACCATACCCTATACCGTACGTATACATGATGTTCAACAGATCTCACATCTGCAAGTGCCATTAGCACCGGTGGCACAACCTACTATGTCCATGGTGAAATCTCGGCGCACCACCAATTCTACAGTGAAGAGAGAGTCGTACTTTTTTCTCGTAGAGAGGAAGACACAGCCGAGGTTATTGATGGCAAACTTCCACTCTCACGAAACTGGGCAGCTGTTCCACTTCCTCTAGAGCCGCTCTTGATGATGAAGTTGAATCTGCGCGTTCGAACTAATCGTGATCTTGATGGCGAGAGCCATACAATAACTTTCCGAGGTGATTTAATCTTTTACCATGACCAATATGAAAAAATAATATGTAGTTCCAATGACCATGGTGATGTTAAAGTGCAGCTTTCATACCGTTGACCTATGTATCGAGACAGACTAGACTTTGTAAATTGAACTGTGTCGGTGTTTCATAACAGGTTATTAAATTTCTACGTAGGTAGAGCTTGTGACCACTGTCAGATGGGTTAACAGGCAGGCGTGCAATGATGCATTTATATAGATCAGGGTCTTGGAATCATCTTCGGTAACAACCCTACTATTGTGTGTGTCGATGTATTCAAACGTGTGAGGTGCTCTAGGTACAAGTTATATGCCGGCTGTTCTTTTCTCCCTTGTATGGAAGAACTTGTAGTATGGTGTGTAGTACGAGTGTGGACGTGGAGAATGATCAACCCTGGTCGAGCTGGGTTAGATTGCGTGTCTCTCACCCTCTCCCTGAGAAGAGCGTACCCCTTATGTAAGGGCACTCCACTGGAGAGTGGACTTTTGGCTCCCGAGTTACATGGAGCTCGTTATTTTGAAAAATCGAAATTCATATTTGTGAGTTTCCAAAAATCACAGGTGTAGACAGTCTCGAGACACACAAGCATGAATTTTTTTGACTTCAAATTCATTGTATTTTGGGCTGTGCAAAAAAGACAAATTCTGACAGATTTCAAAATTTTGAATCCGGGTATTTAGATCCAGAAATTTGTCTTTTAGATCTAGCCCAGAATAATTCGAATTAGAAACTTGCTAGGATTGTAGATCTGCATATTATCTACATCCTAGAATTTTTCCATGATTTATGGAAATTTAAAAATGTCGATTTCAATTTTTTTTTAAACGAGCTCCATGTAGTTCGGGTCTAAAAGAGGTTTTCGCACTCCACTGCCTCATAGACATGACAGAGTGACGCTACAAGTTCAGAAACGGGCTACAATGGGACATATGCTACACAAGACTGTTGTAGCCGACGTCTGGCTGGACAGTTTGTACGTAATGTGGTGTTGGGCCACTTTGCAGATCGTGAGCGGATGACTTGCGGGAGCATTGGGTGCGGGCGTTAACCTAGGCCTTTTTTATTCAAAGGATTTGCATAGTAATTTTGTAGTAGTTAAATCCTTAAGAATTTTTCCTACGATGGTTGTTTGATTCATAGGACTGAATTCCATAGAATGTTTTCTTGAGTAATCCTTTGCACTGGTTTTTATAGGAAATCTAATATCCACTCCTTCCTCTTTATCAAAATTCACTATTTTTCCTGTGATGGAATCAAGCAAATTTAGGTGCATATGAAATCATGCAGAATTTCTGTGGACATGACATTGCAATCATGTATTTTTTTTCTTATTCCTATGTTTTTCCTACTCAATCAAAGAGGCCCTGATTTGTGCGGGGCGGGACTCGGTCATGACATCGTTGGGCTGGCCATGTCAACCTGCTCCCACCCTATTCAACATCCCGGTGGAGAGGGGTCCGATGGCCTTTTTCACTTTCTTTTCGTAGTCCTTTTCGTAAAAGCCCATGACTATGTTGTAATTTCTTTCCATAAGATCCTCTATGAAATTGTAAACCACTAAATAATGCAGCTACTGAACAGTTTGGTGTCCTTCCTCTGTAAAAAAAACATCTGGACCAACACCAAGAGCCACACGATAGTTTGTGCCCGCATACATAGTTAATCAAAATGATTATAAATCTCCTCTACCGCGTCGCCGCCGCTGGAGGACGCCACCGAGTGAAGCCCGGGAGGCTGACGGCGCCGGCGCGCGGGGGGGGGGGGGGGGGGGGGGGGGGCTGTTCTCGCGGCGGCAATCGGCGATCTTGGGTGGCGGATCGCGGCGGCCGTCGGCGCTGCATGCGCGCGTTGGCTCCCTGGCGTGCGTGGGCAGAGCCATGCGGGTGGTGGTGGTAGGCCTTGGCCGTCCTCCTACGGGGCGGTCGATGGCGTTCTAGCCGGTCGCAAGGGAGGAGACGCGGTTGCCGGTGAAAGCCGAAGCCCCGACGGATGATGGCGGTGTCTATACACTGTTACGTTGTTGATGGCATCGTCTTTGCAGCCGTCGTCTACTCGCTCGGGTGGCAACGGGGGAAACCCTAGATCTGGGTCTCCCGGATCGGACGATGGTGAGGCTTGTCGTTCTCCCTGGTGAGGGTATCGTTTGGAGCAAGTGCTGGATGGAGGAATCAGAAGGTGGAGCGGTGTTGCATCTACCGCGTCGACGACGGCAGGCTCCGCGGCATGGTGCAGCGGGGTATCAGCGTCAGACGTGACATGATGGACTCACGCAGGGCAAGGGCGCTGTCTAGCGTCGTGGTGGCGTCGATAGCAGGCCTGGCGAGGGTCTTCGCCTCAGTCTACATGCTGGAGATGGGTTGGTGGAAGCTGGCGGAGGCGACTTTCGGTGTGTGCGCACAAGGCGCTATCTCTGGAATTGGCCAGGAAGCCAGCGATGGTATGACCGGGGCATAAGGCCCCGTTGTTTACTCTATCGTTTGAGTTAGTTGTGGTGTTATCACTGTTTGGTTGTTTCGGCTTGTATGACCGTTGTTTCTAAGGCTTTTGCCAGTCTATGTTGAATAAAATAAAAGCCATATGCATCTCTTCGCTGCAGAGGCTGGGCTGCCCTTTTCGAAAAAAAATCAAAATGATTATAGCATCGCCCGACCTCACCGCACGATGCAAAACGTATCAATCGATCAAAACAAGAAAAACAGGACGACGTTGCTTTGTTCCCAAGATAAGTAGTACCTTCGCAATGCAAGCACAAGGGCAAAATATAAATGTACCAGTAGTACCTAAGAGGCTACGAGTACGATACGATGAAGGTGGATGACCAAGCGCGGCGATGGAAGCAATTAGATATCGGAAGTCCGCCGGGACGCCTTCAGATTGGACCATGAGTGACCTCACAAGAAGAGCTTGTTATCGTGAACAAAGTAATAGTTCCATGTGTTTTTTCTAATTAGGTCTTCTGTTCTCCAACATCATCCCATAAAAACCGCTGATCTATATATACTGAGATTGAAAAAACAAACAGTATTTATCTCGAACTAAAAGTAACCAGGAAGACGGGCGAACCGCACGCACGAATGCATGCATGGCCCAGAGAACCCGTTGCTTGCGACGCATGACTATTGACCCGCCCCTCCCTAGATCTTCATGAACCACACGACTGGTTTAATAGTATCGCACATCATTAACTAAACTGCGTATATAAGGCACTTGCCACTCACGCGACCTTGGAGCGTCACCCTTCCCGTCCAAGAAGAGAAGGGCGACTTTTGGACCTACAGCTCGCAGGGGCGGGCCTAGGATTTTGAGGATGGGTATTCAAAATTACAAAAAAAATGTAAACGAAAGAAATGATTATACATGCAAAATTTGTTTGTGAAAAAATGAGAGCACCATTGAGGTTCGAACTCTCAACCTAAGGATTTTGCAAACATGCGTTAACCAATTGACCAACTGCATCATTTGTGTAGTTATAGGATAGTACCGTTATTATTTATACCATAGAAAAATCACATATCAGCATATTTGTAAAAATATTTGGGTATTCAACTGAATACCCTTGACTTGAGCTGGGCCCGCCCCTGACAGCTCGCGCCACCTCCCTCGCCGTCGATCCGCTTGATTCCCCGTCCTCCGGCGGCCGCTCCGGCGGCGGGAGGGCGGGGAATCGACGGATCCGTGTATATAGGTAGTGTAGGTGTGAGTTGTGTGGCTGCTGGCGGCGTCATGGCGGAGGAGGCGCGGCCGGTGAAGCTTTTGCAGGTGGTGGTCCTTCCCCTCGGCGGTGGCGCTCTGAGGAGCTCCGGCGTCGACCCTCCGCCTCCGTCGAGTTCGCAGTTCAGCGGAGCTGCCAGGCTCGGCTATCCCCTCACCAGAGTCCGCGGGACGGCGGATCTGGATCGAGAACGACTGGAAGATGCAGAAGAGCAGCGGCGCGACGACGACGGCGACATCCGGCGTAGATTCTTCGGGATCGGTGATCGGCGACTTCCCGCTGGCTTGGGGAGGCTCCAGATCCAAGGCTTGTGGAGTTCGAGCAGCGGCGCGCCACCGACAGCGTCTTCGTCTCCGGCGTGGTTGACTTGCAGAAGGGCGGAAATGTACTTTCCTTTCTTATCTGGACCTTTCTGTAATTTGCCGTTGTAATTCTGTGTCTTTCCCCGCAAAAAAAAAAACTAAACTGCGTATATAGAGTCAAACTAAATGGCCGGCTGAGCGGCTGCTTTGATTACTTGTCAAGTTGTGCGATCAGATGTTCCAGATGCAGACACAATGTATAGAATGGTTGCATGGATTTATTTGTATCAATTTGTTTTTAAGGCAAACATGAATTATTGTTTTTGTACTAGTAATGTGGGGCGTGTGTGAACAGGTGCATGAGGGGGGACAAAGAAGCATATAAAAATGGGCTGATCACATACACGAACGGATGGTGGTGGCAGAGACGAGAGAATATGGGAAAGGGGAAGTTTGGCTCCATCCTTTCTCTGAACTGTAATTTGTCTTTGGTGCAACCTGTTAGAAATTAAGGTCGTTATATTATACTCTTGCTGATTACTACTAGTATATATTGTAGTGGTAACGCTGTAAGAAGTTAGTGCAGCTTCGTGCAAGTTTAATTATATGTGGAGGAGAAGAATAATTTGGGAAGGAACACTGATCTGAAATGCAGGCGGCCAGGCGCACAAGTGGACAATCACGTGTAGCTGCATTGTGTATATGCCAAGCTTGTATATTAGTAGTGTTATTTTGCTACATGTTTTCAGTAAACCTGTACTTTTGCACGCAGCAGTAGATGAAGCTACCCAAGTCGGTTTCTTTTTTTTTTGAACAAGACCCAAGTCGGTTTCTAAACTGAGTATTTGTAAGGTAAGATCCACTTCACATTCTATGCTACATAGTTTCAGTAAACCTGTATTTTTGCCTACAGCAATACATGAAGCTACCAAAGTTGCTTTCTAAACAGATTTGTGTAGTACTCCGCATTCTAGCTCCTATGAACTCATTGCAACGGATTGATCAATGAAGATCCAGGCTATATCTCAGCAAATTTGACGAATTTGACCCTTTTTTGAATTCATTTCACAAAATGGACTCAAATCCAAATTAATTCACGATCTGACCCTTTTTCACGGCGCCCGGCTCTGGGGCGCCGTGCCAGACTACACGACGCCCCAGCCAAAGGCGTTATGGATGCTAGCACGTCAGATCGGACGGAACCCATCTCAAAAGCACGGCGCCCCGGGCTGGGGCGTTATGCCTGCTATCATGGCGCCCTAAGTCAAGGCGTTGTACTCCTTTTTTTTTTCTTGTTTCGTTGGGCAACATTAAAATAGAGTCCAGGTACTACTTACGTACATGTGAAGTGCTCTGCCTCGTTGGTCGGCACAGCGCTGTCTGGTCTGCGAGGTCTTGAGTTCGATTCCATATTCTGCACCAATTTGTTTTACGGAAATTTTTGTTGTTTTTCGTTTTTCACTCAACCAGCATATAATTGTATGTTATACAAAACATAAGATTTTTTTTTTTGTTGCTTTCGGTTTTTCACATAAGTAGGCAACCTTGGAAACTCGCAGTATGTTATACAAAACATAAAATTATTATTTTTGTTGCTTTTTTGATTTTCACCTAAGTAAACGACATTGCAAATCCTTGTATATAAGCAAACGCAGCGGCATGAAATGTATGTATGTAACAAATAAATGCAAAGTATATATATTATACGTGTGCTTATATATAAGAATTTGCAACATTGCCTAGTTATTTGAAAAGCAAAAAAGAGAAAAAAATTAATTTTATGTTTGTATAATAACATCCTATATATGTTGGTAGAATGAAAAAAAAATTCCTTGTATATAAGCAAACGCAATTACGTGAAATGTATAAAGGTAACAAATAAAAGCAAAGTATATATACATACAAGAATTTGCAACGTTGCATATTTATAAGGAAAAAAATTAATTTATGTTTTGGATAACAAACTGTATATGTTGGTTGAGTGAAAAACGAATAACAACAAAAATGTCCGTAAAAATAATTGTTGCGGAAATAAGAATCGAACTCAAGACCTCGCAAGGCTGACAGCACCCAACGGACCACTAGGGCAGAGCAGTTTACATGTACTATAGTAGTACCTGGACGTTATTTGTCCTTCGTCGACGTTCCCCAACGAAAAAAAAAGGGTACGACGCCTTTGCATACGGCGCCATGCTAGTAGGCATAACGCCCTAGTCGGGGCGCCGTGCTTTCGAGGTGAGTCCCGCCTAATCTGACGTGGTAGTATCCATGACGCCTTTGGTCGGGGCGTCGTGTAGTCTGGCACGGCGCCCCAGAGCCGGGCGCCATGGAAAAGGGTCAGATCGTGAATTAATTTAAATTTGGGTCCATTTTATGAAATGAATTCAAAAAAGGTCAAATTTGTCAAAATTGCCCTATATCTCAAGCAGTAGTAGTAGCTACTCCCTCCATTTCAAAATAGATGACTTTTATTTGTTCAAAAGTGGATGTATCTAGACATGTTACGTGTATAGATACATCTACTTTTGGACAAATGGAAGTCATCTATTTTGGAACGGAGGGAGTACTAGCTAGTGGGAGCGCGGGATATATAGCTCCATGCATGCATCTTTGACCAGGTTGGTACTACAGATTATAACAAAAACGTAACAGTGCTTAGACATGCATCGGAGCTCGTGTAGTCGATAGACTGATCCGGCAATCAAAGACCGCAATTATTTATTACTCCCTCTATTTCGGTTTATAGGATGCATTTGGTAAATCTATATGAGCTAGGTGAATGGTGATTGGTCATGCAAAATGTATCTTTTCAATATTTTACCCAATTAGCACCCTCATATTTAATGTCAACATTAATTAGGGAAAAGCCAAACCTAATCGGTTTTCATATTGTTTTTGGGAAAGGCTAAAACTCAACATTAACTGTTCTTAATTAATGCTAATTATTGCTTATTCTTGATAAAACCTGATTTTAGGAATACATCCTATAAACCGGTATGGAGGGAATACCAAACTAGAATGAGATAGTTTCGGCCGGAAATGTTGGCAGCGTCCATGGAACTTCGAGCTTGCACAACCCATGGAAGACACAGCCAAAAGGAAAAGAAACTGAACAAGAGCTTGCAGTAGACTGTGATATAACGCTAATTATTTCTATGATTGATCGCAATAGCTGGCCATCAGAGACAATTTTCCGTTGTCCAGCTTCTTTTTCTCAGAGAGATTATGGCCACCTTAACCTTAATTAGCTAAATTATAAGATAGGCTAGTGTATCGTCCATCGGCCTCTGGGCCCGGCCGTGACCAAGCTGGTAAGCGCGCGGCGCGTGCACGTGCAGCTGCAACGAACGACGACGCCATCTCCCCCGGGGTTTGAGGCCTCCTGCTAGCTCAATCCGCCCATCCCTCGCGCTATCGACAACGACAAATCACCATGGATAATATTCCTCCATTAATTCCTCCGCGCACGCACGGCTGGCGCTTTTGCTGCGTGTCGATGCATGCCGGTTCATCGCGCTATCCGTCCATGAACAGTCCATCTTTCCCGTCGACCGGCCGGCGGCTGCCGGGCGAGAGACGGCAGACAGGGGGTGCACGCGCACACCTGAATGTTTGCCGGTATGGCACGACGGCCCCCACGCCGGCGACGGTCGTGGCAAAGCGCCCCGCCGCCGCGCCCGGGTCGCCGTCGTGCGTACGTGCCCAGCTAGTGGGAGCTAGGTTTCCCGTACATTTCCGGAGCTGGACGAGGGGCACACGAGCATTTTATATTGTCTGCGTACGCGTCATGCTCTGCATGGCATGCGGTCAACTTCGTCTTGGAAGTCTTGAACTGATCTGTCATCTGTGTATTTAGGAATATAAAAACCACCGCGACCGGCCTTCGCTAGCTAGTAGGAGAATGCAGGACATGAGCGTACTGTGCGCTTGCAAGCTTGCCAAGAACACAAGCAAATCTCGAGTATCATGAATGCATGGAAGTCCTCCCACATCTTTTTCCTATACGTGTGTATGATTGTGTCTCTCCTCCCTATCAGATAACCATGTCTTGAGTAATGTGTTGTTTAATTTTCATTTTTTACCTTCTATTATCCCTAATCACGCTAGCTCCCCGCGAGAGAAAATTCACATGCATGCATGTTGATATATAGCTAGGTAAGGCTGTATACATTGACTGATGCTTAGACCGAGGCTCACCCCCATTTCAAAAATAAGCTAGGTTCAGATGAAGTTTTATTAAACTTATAAGTTAGCATCACGCTATTACAGTTCATAGGAACTTACACCCGGCATCAGCATAGATAGGATGCACATGGCCACACAAAAAAACCGCAATACAAGTGTATGGTAAACTTATCGCAATGTCCAAGGTGATAGAGTGTTGATCCATGCATAAACTATGTTGTCATCCATGTGAAAATAAATATCACCCACCGCCTATTCAACTGTATTTAAACCCCGAAAATAGATTGTTCTCCATATGCTGAAGAGACCACAAAGGGAGCAAATTGGTACACCGGTAAATAGACTACAAATATCTAGAATTCTTTCTTACCATTAAAATTAGATCATTTCTACATAGCCAAATCGATCAAGAAAGGCAACTGCTCCCATCCTAGAGATAATTCTACAATTGTAATTTATTTGACCTAACCAGTTGCCAACAATATTTAGAACACTACGTGGCGGGTACAAATTAGAACTACTAGGATGACTGACCATATAGAACGTAAAAACTTGTATTGGAAAAATAAGTGATGAATTGTCATCATGGATTACACCTTTGCGAAGATAACAGGCAAAAGTTTAAAATTTTAACGTACAAAATCTATAATGTAAATTCCAATGCCAGTTGTATTTTGCTAAGTTGTTCTTTAAAGGATTACACCTTTGCAAAGATGCCAGGCAGAAATTTGTACATCGAATCCACCGAGAATTTACCACTCTCATGTAGCATGCACCTAAATTTATCAAACCATCGTGATAATTAAATAATTTTCAACCGTCTAAGAGGAGCGCTTCATACTGCAAGCGTGGTTCTGACTAAATCTCTCCTGAACACCACATTAAGTGGTTGTATCTCTCTTTTAACGACAAATATTATAGAGAGCCATGTATTGTTTTCGGAGAGTGGTATTTGTTAGCATCTTATCCTCTCATAATCTTATTTCCAAGCCATCCTCGGTAGTAAAATATCCAAAGTGGGTGAGCATAATTAGCGATGGCAATGAACGAGTTGAGAGCTAAAGACTTTATCTTTTTTGGAAATAAATGAATTGAATCACTTACAGACAGTAGGCACCGACGAGAGCCAAGTCGAGGGAGTCAAGGTTGTATAAGTACCAGAGTTCTTCGAGCTGAATTGTGAACATGTCTTCACCCGCGAAATGATTTTTTGTAACTTTCACACAGATCAAAAAGTCATCAAATTCCTTTGTGATTTTCATGTACCAACTATGGAGTTGTCGCATACATGTCGGTAGACACTTTATCTGATCACCTCGCAGCAGGGACCTCCCCCATTTCCATTTCCATGAATCATCTACATCAGACGGAAAGAGATTTTCGTTGTCCAGTTGAGCAAGAGTAATACCAGCATCTGCAGCAAAGTCCTTCTTCAAGGATAAAGTAGGAATTAGGTCCGTCACGGAGCCATGACCACTGGGTATAACTACGAGCGGGGCTATCGACTGGTTTGCCTGTTGTCCGAGCTGGGCAACGTCTCTTTTCCCTCTGGCACTACTACTTCTCGTCTTCGGAGAGCTACTACTTTTACTCAGAGCTCGTAAATAGTTATCTGGCTTATTTTTCTCATATTGCGATGGTTCCGTGATGAATCCAATAGCCCACTTGTTTTCCTTTGCAGTAAATGTTTGCTTTTCCTCGGGCTTTTTCCGTGCAAGCTGTCTTTTTGTGTCTGCATCCACCCACGCATCCAATTGCTCTTTAGTCATGTCGCAAGCTCTGAGGTCGTCAAGGCTTTTGGGTACTTTTGGGAGGGGCGAACGTCGGGGGTCTCGCCCGAATCCCATGGACGACGAAGTGGCGCCCTTCCTATGTCGGGGCTCAGGAGTCGGCTCATGCGGCGGCGGAGTCGTCTCATGCGGCGGTGGAGTCGGCTCATGCGGCGGCGGAGTGGGCTGACGCGGCGGTGGAGTCGGCTCACGCGGCGGTGGAGTCGGCGCACGCGGCGGCGGAGACGACTGATGCAGAGGCGACTGATGGTTGTCGTCCCCTTCATCGTCATCAGGTGGTGAATCGTGAATTGGCGGAGACGATGGTGGCCTTGGCGCCCAGCCTTCAAACTTGATGTATTTCTTCCGCCATAGAATTAGACCACCCACGACGTCCCCTAGCACCGACTCATCATCAGCTCTTGGGAACTCAAGGTTCAGTGATTCATATCCTTGTACAACTTGATCCACGCCGACACGAGCAAATCCATCTGGAATGGCATTGCCAAGCCACGATGCTGTAGAGTCAATGGAGAATGCATAGCCGTCCGCCGCCTTCATGGATAAGTTAAATACTGGGACATGCAGCTCACAAGTTGTTTTCTCCGTGATATAATCCACGGGGTAACTTGTCTCATCATCACCGACCATAACCGAGGAAGCCACGCTGCTTCTGCGATGCGATGGGCCGCCTTGACTCGCTTGTTCCAGCTGAAGAGTTGGCGCCCCTTGTTCGCGCATTTGATCTATTTGCTTCTGCTGCTCCTTATAGAGAGCAACCATCTGGTCATGATTTCTTTCTAAGATCATCAACCGGTCTGATTCCTGCTGCTCCTTCCTCCTCTTTGCTCTCAATCGGCTTCTATAAGAGGCACGGTCCTCGGGAAACCCTTCAATCCACGGCACTTCTCCTAAGCCTCGTGTTGATCCTCCTTTTTCTTTGGTCCCGAGGGCCTCTGATAGCTCGTCCTTCTCTCTGTCGGAAATAAACTTTCCCTCTTTAGACTTGGCAATTAAGTCAATAATTTTTTTTGGGCTCCGTTGACTACTTTGTTTTCATCAATTATTAACTCCCCTGTTTCCATGTCATACTCCCCTCCATGCGCAAGTAGCCAATTCCTTATCCTTCTGTCCCATTCCTCTGTGACCGGGGTGAGCCCTTTTGCACGCAACTCGGACTCAATTTTTTCCCACTTAGGCTCGGCAACTCGGTAGCCACCTGGCCCCATCTTATGGTGATACTTCTTTTTCGCTGCATTATTCTTATTCGTTTGCGACCTTTTCGTAGCTCGTTCTGATTTCTTGTACTCCAGAAATGCAGGCCAGTGAGGCCGCTGCCTCTCTCGTGTGCCGGTGAAATCCGGAAGTTTCCCATCTTCTTCCCACTCACGGAATAATTTATTCTTGTAGTTATTGAATTGTTGAGCCATCTTCTTAAGAGCGAAATGCTTGACTTTGTCCGTCATTTTTTTTGTCTTCACCTCATCTTCCAAGACCGGTAGGGTGAAATGTGCAATGAGCTTGTTCCAAAGCACATCTTTGGTTCTCTTGTCGACGTAACTAACTCCCTCTAACTTTGGCTTAATCCATTCCTGAGTGCTGATATAAACGTTGTCCCTGACAGTGACTCCGCATTGATGCACAAACTTAACTGCGTTCGGCACGGGTGCCAGTGGTTGGCCAGTAGTTGCATTCACCTCGTCAATTGTGAGATGCTCATCTTTGCCCATCCCTTGGGCATGGCCTCGTTTAGTGGATTGGTTCGATGCGGAGGTCTAAAAATATGAAACATGTGTGAATACATATATATGCACAAATCAGTTATTGCATCTGCTCAACATAGGCTTAATATACCTCGCCAGACGGCGTGGGTCCACCAATTTCCGAGTCCTCATCTTCAGCTCCTTCCGCGGGATGCCGAAATTCACCGGGTTCCAAAATGTAGGAAAGCATCTCTTCTTCCCCTTCTCTCGTTACGAAGGGAGCATCGACATCCATTGTTTAACTAATACAAAAAAAAGATAAAACAATAATAGCATTAGTACAATAATTCAAAGGAGGGAACTATACAAATATGCAACAAAAACAATTTAATATTGCATCTAAAGAAAAAAATCTTTCAAAAAACATAGGCTCTCCCAATCCCAGCCCAGCCCAAATTTGGGCCAGAACCTGGTCAAAGGTGGCCACCGTGGTCATCGCTGGCCCACCTGCCAGCGCCTACCCGCCCCACCGCCACGTGTGACCGCCCACTGGCCACGCGTGGTCAATGCTGGCCCACCTACCAGCGACCCAGTTCTGACCCCGCCGCCCTGCCTCGTGTTCCCGCCCCGCCTCGTCTTCACCTCCCCGCCTCGTGTTCCCACCCGGCCGCCTCGCCTTCACCCCCCGTGGTCAATGCGGAGCACCAACAGCCCCCGCCCACCCGGAGTCAATGCTCCTGGCCCACTTGCCAGCGACTCGGGCGCTGTCCCCGAAGAACGAGACCGGCGAGTCCTCCAACCGTCGCCACGCTTCTCCACCGCCTCCACCGCCGGCGGCCTTGGGCGTCGTTCCGCAGGGCGTGCGGAGGACCGCGCCACCGGTGCGGGTCGCCCACGCGCCCGACGCGCCGTCACGAACCACCACCACCACCGCCGGAGGGAGGAGGATCCAGCGCCGGCGCTACGTGCTGGAGCCGGAGTGCCAGTGGCACTGGGACAACGCCGCCACGCTGAAGTGGAGCGGCGTCCACCTCCCCGAGGGCTGGCACCTGAACCCGCAGAGGATTCCGGTGCCGGCGGTCCCGCTCCCTGGGAGGCAACTGGACAGGGAGATCGCGCGCCGGCGCCGCCTTCTCCCTCCGGCGCTCCGCAACGACCCCGCCTACGCGGCGGACTCCCCTCACTGGGAGCAGTGGCTCAAGGACGAGCACGAGGACCGCCGCCACTCCTACTTCGCCCCGGCGCCCCGCGCCGTCCAATCCGCCTACCCAGCGCTGCCCGACGCGCTGTGGTTCGAGGAGGAGGTCCCCGAGGATGAGGACGACCCGGAGATGGTGGCCGCGTTCGAGGCCTCCAACCTCAGCCTCGTCGAGGACGAGATCAAGAGGTGGGAGAAGGTGAGGACCACGCCCGTGGCCGTGGCCGCGGCCCTGATGCCGCCGCCGCCACCGCAGCAGCAGGAGTACGACCCGGACGAGGTCGAGCCGTGGCACTACGCCATGGAACGCGAGCAGGAGCACGACCTTCCGCCGCCGCCTCCTCTGCCTCCCGGCCTCGTTGGCCAGTCCTGGGTCTTTACCGGCGGGAGCTGGGAGGCGCCACCGGAGCAGGAGCAGGAGGCGCCACCGGAGCAGCAGGAGGCGCCACCGCAGCAGCAGGCGCCACCGGAGCATCTCTGGACCCCGCCGCCCTTCTACATCCTCGACGACTAGGCGGCACCGGCGACGACGACCCCCCTCCCCCCTCCAATGTAATGGCCTTATTAATGGCCTCCCCCCCCCCCCCCCTCCAAATGTAATCGGCTGTTTGTGGCCTCCCCCAAAATGAAATCGGCCCTTAGGCCCTTAAAAATACATTCTTGTTTGCCAACTCCGGCGCCGGCCCCGTGGTTAGGGTCCGCCGCCGCCGCGCGCTAGATCTGAGAGAGGGAGAGAGTAGTTGGTCGGGGGGACGAGCTCACTGTGGGTCGGGGGCGAGCTTTGCTTGCTCGGCGGGGACGACGATCTTGCTCGGGGGAAGAGCGGGGACGGCCGCGCCCGGAGCAGGAGCAGGACGGCGACCCACGGTGAGGGCGGCAGCGGCGCGGGGACGAAATCCAGCAGCCTGGCGGCGCAGGAGGCGGCGTCGTCTGGAGCCCGGAGGCGGAGCGTCGATTTGCTGGACTTGGGCAAATTTTCGGCCCGAGCCGCTAGAAGTAGCGCCAAAAAGGCCTCTAGTACCGGGCCGTGGCTCCACCCGGTACTAGAGACCCTCTAGTACCGGGCCGTGTTACCACCCGGTACTAGAGGTCCCTCAGGGCCGCGAAAATTTGCGCGCCAAGCCCAGTGGACCTCTAGTACCGGGTGGTCGCACGGCCCGGTACTAGAGGTTAATTTTTTTAAATTTTCTGGTTTCTTACTTTTTTTATATCTTTTGATTTACTTGTCTAAATTAAGTAAAAATTGCTTTCATTTTCCTGTTTTCTGTTTTGCTTTAAAATGAAGTATCACATGCGCTTGGTTTTAAATTAAGTACTACATACGCTTAATTTAAAATTAATTCAAAAATTTATAAATCAAGTACTACATGCGCAGTGGATCATTTCACATCACAAAGTTTGATGCTACATCAAAAATTTATAAATTAAGTACTACATTCCGCCACCGCCATACGCTTGATTTCATTGACATGTCTGTCTTGTCCTCCATACTATAAATTATATACAAGTTTAATAAATTATTACACATCATGAACAACATCCCTATTTAGTCTTCGCTTTTTCTTTTTGTGAGACCCTTTCTTCTGATCGCTCCGTAACCATGGACAAGGGTCTGCATATAACCGGGACTAAAGAAGCACACTGATCGTGTGTTTCTTTCAAGCGCTTGTGAGACGTTGGATCAGGGGTGAGCCCGACTTTAGTCCCGGTTGGTGTTACCAACTGGGACTAAAGAAGCACACGGATCGTGTGTTTCTTTCAAGCACTTGTGAGACGTTTGATCAGGGGTGTGTTTCTTTTGAGGGATTGTGAGCTGTTGGATCAGCAGTATCATGACCACTTCGTGAGCCACATGACCCGGTTGGTGTTACCAACCGGGACTAAAGAAGCACACGTACCCTATATATAGCCCACCTCCCGGAATTCCAGCATCACTCACTCACTCACACAAAACATTCCAGCGTCACTCGGAGAGTCATCTTTGGGCAACCAGCGGCAAGACGTCCCTGATGACCTGCGACCGTTCCAAACGGTTGCAGATCATCAGAGATGTCTTGCCGGACGGTTGTAGATCATCAAAGACGTCTTACCGCTGCTTGGATCAAAGTGGCGCTCAAACACAAAACATTCGGGTTCCCTAGCTACGTCCTGCAACCGTTTGGTCGGATCCAAGCAGCGGCAAGATGCTCTGATGATTAGCAACATCCCCAACACTTGTTGCAAATCATCAGAGACGTCTTGCCGCTCTTTGGATCGAAGGCCGATTTGCCGTCTCACGACCACGCGATTGTGTTGGTAAAACTGCAGCTGATTGACATAGTGTTTAGATCTCTCTTATGAGTTTTCAGGACATAGTTACATAAAAGGTTTAATACATTATTACACATCAGCAACAACATCCCTATCTAGTGTTCACTTTTTCTTCTTGTGTGTCCCTTTCTTCTGATTGCGCCGTAGCCATGGACATTCTTCATCATTTAACACGATGCTTGGGTCAGTTTTCACTTTGAAGGGCAGAATTTCATCAAACTTATTGTAATCTTCTGACATGTCTGTCTTGTCCTCCAATCCCACGATGTTTCTTTTTCCTGAAAGAACTATGTGGCGCTTTGGCTGGTGCGCTTTCATTTTCCTGTTTTCTGTTTTGGTTTAAAATGAAGTATCACATGCGCTTGGTTTTAAATTAAGTACTACATACGCTTAATTTAAAATCAATTCAAAAATTTATAAATCAAGTACTACATGTGCAGTGGATCATTTCACATCACAAAGTTTGATGCTACATCAAAAATTTATAAATTAAGTACTACATTCCGCCACCGCCATACGCTTGATTTCATTGACATGTCTGTCTTGTCCTCCATACTATAAATTATATAAAAGTTTAATAAATTATTACACATCATGAACAACATCCCTATTTAGTCTTCGCTTTTTCTTTTTGTGAGACCCTTTCTTCTGATCGCTCCGTAACCATGGACAAGGGTCTGCATATAACTTGAGACTTGGGTCAGTGGTCACTTTGAAGGGCGGAATTTCATGAAACTTGTCGTAATCTTCTGACATGTCTGTCTTGTCCTCCACTCCCACGATGGTTCTTTTCCCTGAAAGAACTATGTGGCGCTTTGGCTCATCGGCTGATGTATTCACTTCCTTATCTTTTCTTTTTTTTTTTGCTTGGTAGACATGTCCTTCACATAGAAAACCTGAGCCACATCCTTGGCTAGAACGAATGGTTCGTTGTCGTACGCAACATTCGGAACAGACTGTCCGCCAGGACCCTTTCCAAAGATTACATCTAAATCCTTGACCGCATCATATATATCTTCACCACTTTGGAGGGGTGGCTTCGGCCGACGATCTTCCTCACCATTGAAATGCTGCTGCTTGCTTTTCTTTCTTAGGGGATGCTGAGTTGTAAGAAATCGACGATGATCCGGGTACACATTCTTGTTACCTACATATATGCTTTCAGTGCTATCTAAACAGTGTGTGCATGCATTGTATCCCTTGTTCGACTGTCCTGAAATGTTACTAAGAGCAGGCCAATCATTGATGGTTACAAACAACAACCCTCGTAGGTTAAATTCCGCTTTTTTTACTCATCCCACACAGGTACCCCTTCATCACGCCACAACTGTAAAAGTTCATCAACTAATGGCCTCAGGTAGACATCAATGTTGTTACCGGGTTGCTTCGGGCCTTGGATGAGCACTGGCATCATAATGAACTTCCGCTTCATGCACAACCAAGGAGGAAGGTTATAGATACATAGAGTCACAGGCCAGGTGCTATGACTGCTGCTCTGCTCCCCAAAAGGATTAAAGCCATCCGTGCTAAGACCAAACCTTAAGTTCCTTGGGTCACGTGCAAATTCCTTGTACTCTGTATCGATTTTTCTCCACTGCGACCCATCAGCCGGGTGTCTCAACATCTCGTCGCTCTTGCGGTCTTCTTTGTGCCATCGCAACAACTTGGCATGCTATTTGTTTCTGAACAAACGTTTCAACCGTGGTATTATAGGAGCGTACCACATCACCTTGGCAGGAACCTTCTTCCTGGCGGGCAGGCCCTCAACATCGCCAGGGTCATCTGCTCTGATCTTACACCGCAATGCACCACATACCGGGCATTCATTCAAATTCTCATACTTCTCACCGCGGTAGAGGATGCAGTCATTAATGCATGCATGTATCTTCTGCACATCTAATTCTAGAGGGCAGATAATCTTCTTTGCTTCATACGCACTCTCGGGCAATTCGTTACCAGCCGGCAGCTTGTCCTTCACTATCTTCAGTAAACTTCCAAATCCCTTGTCAGATAAACCATTCGCTGCCTTCCATTGCAATAATTCCAGTGTGGTACCGAGCTTTGTGTTGCCATCTTCGCAAGTTGGGTACAACTTTGTTTTGTGATCCTCTAACATGCGCTCCAACTTCAACTTCTCAAGTGTAGTTTCTGCTAGGGTATGTGCATCAACGATGACCCCACGTAAATCATCATGTATGATGGGATCATCTGGTTCATCATCAGCTTCCCCTGTTGGGTTACCAACATATTCATGGTACATGTAGTTGTCATCGTTCTCTTCTTCTTCGTTATCTTCCATCATAACCCCTTTTTCTCGTGCTTGGTCCAACAATTATACCCGGGCATAAAACCAGAAGTTATCAGGTGGAGGTGAATTCTGTCTGTGTTAGGGTAATCCTTCTCATTCCGACATTTCTTGCATGGACAACACATAAAACCATTGGGCCTCTTGTTATCCTTAGCCACATTGAGAAAAGATTGCACGCCATCCATGTACTCTTTAGAGCGTCGGTCAGCGTACATCCACGGATGACTCATCTGCAAATCACCGCTAAAACCCATTACGATAAACCAACATAATAGGAAACATATCATATTCATTAATACAAGTTCATCACATTAAAACCAAAGTATAGTAGTGACCAAATGTAATACATAGTTCTCATAAAACATAAATTAATTGAAACTAGAATACAACTATCTAAAGAATTTAAATCCAACAACAAATGCGATCAGAATCGCAACTAAGGTAACTATTGAACCAACAGCATAATGATACCAAGCCTCTTGACTAATGACATATTTTCTAATCTTTCTAAGCTTCAAGCGCATTGCATCCATCTTCATCTCGTGAACAGCGACGACGTCGCTAAGCTCGACCCCGTGAGCATCAACGATGTCGGCAATCTTCAAGTCCAATACCATCTTCTCTTCTAGGCATTGGAGACGAAGATCTTCACTTATCTTCAATTTTGCTTTCAAATCGTTGTTTTCTTTTTTAAAAACTCTACAATAGGGTCGGCTGGAATTTCCGGTTCAACTACCTCCTAAATAAAAATATATCTATGTCAATTTGGTCGGCATGATTGTTATAAACACGAAACAAAATAAATAGTGATAAAAATATACCACATCCGAATCATAGACCGGACAAGGGACGACGGGGACGGATATCAAAACCATGACACTATACATAAAAAACATAAGAAAATTATACAAGAAAAATAATTATGCATTCAAATCATACAAGTAATTTTGTAAAATAACAGATAAAAGAAGAGGCTCACCGAGGTGGTGCCGGTCACGGGATGGCGGGGGCTATCGACGGCGGTGAGGACCGAGACGACACTAAAATCCACAAATAATAAATTAATTTGAGCTCAAAATACATAAAAAAATGAACTACCTAGCTTAGGCATTTCATCAAACACCTAGGTAGCACTATAAAAATGAAATGAGCTAAACTTGTATGGAAATGGCTAAAATTCGGCCGCCGGGTGAAAGGATCAAGTGTTGCTAACCCTTGGAGAGATGGGTGGGGTGGGGCTACACTTGAGCTTGAGAGAGAAACAATGAAGATGAGCTTGAGAGTTCAAAAATGGTGGCTGGCCCGGGGTGGGAGATGATATAGCGGGACCTCTAGTCCCGGGCTGTACCACGGCCCGGGACGAAAGGTCCACCCTCCTGTCTCCACCCTGCCGCTGACTGCCTCGGTCCCGGGTGGTATCACGGCCCGGAACTAGAGGTGCCCTACAACCCGGGACCCGACCTGCGCAGCGTCGGAGCAGCCGGCCCGGTACTAGTTCTCTCCTCTAGTCCGGGTTCGAACCACGCCCGGGACTAGAGCCCAACACCCCTCTCCACCAAAGCTCATGTTTCCACTAGTGGTAAAATAAGCGATGATCAATGCGACCAGACGACTTTACTCGAAAGAATAAGAAAATCCTCATCCTGCTGGAATATAATAAGGCCATATGTCAAGGGATTAGAAGGAGAATAGAAACGGAATATGGAACAATGGAAGGAGAACTGAGTCCCTGACTCCCACACGACTGGTCAAAGCTCGATCAGGAGTCTGTTTACACTAATTAATTAGAACTTTACACGGATGTGCCCCCCTAGCATTTGTTAAAAATGTATTAAGAACAAAGATGCACACGTACAAACGCACACAAAAAAATCTTAGGGAGCACTAATTTGCATATAGGGACACCTCATTGCTCCTTATGAGGCCATTTTTGTGTCAGTACAGTCTCCTGGTCCAGAGACAATCTTCCTTCTTTCCTTTAGTCCTTCCAAAACCAGTCATGGCCAATGCAAACACTCTCACTGACATTACATGTAGGCAACAGCTAATCCCCACCTCCAAGAGGAACATTTTATATATCCAGTTCCTTGTCTTTGGTGAGGCATCTCAGACCAGATGACCAGATTATCCCAAGTTCCGAGTAGCCCTATAATACCTCCCTCCCTCCACACCTCCTTTATAACTCGCATCTCTCACTCTCTTGGAGCACAAACACAACAACCTCTTGGCTTTCCTTGTCCGAAGAGTACTGTTGCTTTCAAGCTGAGCAAGACCAAGCTAGCAAACCTAGATCAAGCAAAGAACCCTCGATTTTCAAGGTAAAGCTCTATGCGCCTTTTTGTTACATGGTGTGCTTTTTTCTATAAGAATATATGTATATATGGATGTGATTCAAAGCTTCTAATGTGGTGTTTTTGGTTCAGATCCTTGGATAGAAATCATGCATCCGAGTGTAGCTCCGCTGACGGTGCCACCGGGCTTCCGGTTCCACCCGACCGACGAGGAGCTCCTCTACTACTACCTGAGGAACAAGGTCGCTTATGAGGCCATAGATTTGGATATCATAAGGGAGATTGACCTTAACAAGCTTGAGCCCTGGGATCTCATAGGTAGGTAACTAACACTCAGTGCAAGATAAGTTGGTGAAGATGTAATTAATATTCATGGTGGCGTGGGCGCTTGGGTACGTGCAGATCGGTGCAGGATCGGGACGGGGCCTCAGGACGAGTGGTACTTCTTCAGCCACAAGGACAAGAAGTACCCGACGGGGACACGGACAAACCGGGCCACGGCGGCGGGGTTCTGGAAGGCCACCGGCCGAGACAAGGCCATCCTTCACGGCAACGGCGCCCGGAGGATCGGGCTCAGGAAAACGCTAGTCTTCTACACCGGCAGGGCGCCGCACGGCACCAAGACCGACTGGATCATGCACGAGTACCGCCTAGATGACGACAACGACGATGCGCCGCCACCGGTACGCACGCACGACATGAGTCTGTATCTGTACATACGATAGTTCTCAGTTCACCTAATGATGGAATTGGAAATGTACAGGAGGATAGGTGGGTGGTGTGTAGGGTCTTCAAGAAGAAGTGCATCCAGAGGGGCTACGAGCAGCCAGACATGATGGCCGCTGCCGCCAACGAGCTCCAGTCGCAGTTCCATGGCACGGCCGACGTGGCAACTGACGAAATAGACCAGAAGCACGGCTTCCACCAGCTGATGCAAGGCGGCGTCTTTCCCACCTTCGACCCCTCGATGCACCTGCCACAGCTCACGAGCGCCGAGACACCGCTGGGCGTCCCAACATTCATGTCATCGTCCATCACGCAGGCCCCAACGGTGGCCGTGAACCAGCTCGACATCGGGTGCTCCCAGTCACAGAACATGGTGAAGCTGACATCGTGCACCGGTGGTGGCGGCACGGCGGAGATGCTGCTTAGCGGCAGCGGAGACTGCTTCGGCGTCGCGGCGGACTGGTCGATCCTTGACAAGCTCCTGGAGTCGCACCAGAACTTGGACCAACTCTTCCATGGCAAGCTTGGCGGGTCATCAGCACTAGGAGCCCCTCCTCCACACCATCGTCAACACCAGCAGCCGCAGCTGATGGAGATTGGCGCTTCTTCGCTGCAGAGTCTGCCGTTCTTCCATTACCTCGGTTGCGAATGATCTCCTCAAGTTTACGAAGTAGATCGATCGATTGTATCGATATGTATTGTGTAACCTGAGCAGCTGAGAGCATGATCGTCCATAGAGTATCCAAGACAGATGGTATATCCATCACCAGTTAGAGATGAATATGAGATGATAGCACCAGGATAATGAGTCTGGAGTTTTGTAGCCCGGGCTAGTAGCCCGGGCTACATGTAGCCCTTTATTTTGAACATACAAAATACAAATTTTAAATTGTTAAACAAAATCTGAAAAAAATATGTGCACATAGCCACAGATATACTCTACGAATTTGCAAAATCTTATTCCGAAATATGATGTATTCTACGCTACACAAAAAGGACAAACTTACAGATTTGGTGTGTGTACAGTACACCTCCAAATCTTGTCAGAAATTGTCTTTTTTACACATCCCAAAATATAAAGCATTTTGGATAGAAAATTTGCGCAATTGTAGGATACAGTATAAGCAACATCCAGATTTATTTTTAGAATTTTTTGAAACTTGAAAATATTGTTTTAAAATTTTAAAATATAGGGCTACATGTAACCTGGGCTACAAAAGGCTTTTTTCGGTGTTATTCATGCTTTCTAAAGGACTGTGTCATAGCTTATATAGACAATAACATATTTTACCCGTCGTGGAAAGTTTTCTCACTTTTTCATGTGTGTTTCAACACTTTCCAGATATCGGACACAATAGGAGCTGCGCCTCCACGGCAAGACCATAGGAGGCCAAATCTGGCCCATCCCAACTTATGTCTGGTATGTTGCTGCTTCTACCCAATCCGTCTACTAATTCCCTTCTCGAAATTTACATTTCTCTTCATATTGGCTGCCAAATATGATGATGGGGTGTGAGCCAGAAGCCATTAAAGATCGATCTTGACTCCAGAAGAATTGTTTACTTAGTTAGGCAGTGGAGAAAATCTGAAAAGTTACTAACATTTAAGTGTGTTTGATTTTTTTTTCTCATGGAAGAAGCAAAGATGTATTTACTTTTTTTTAGATAAAGGGAGTTTTTATTACTTAAAAGGTTTAACCATTACACCCAGCCTCTGCATAACTAAGATGCACACAGCCAAGACAAGTCTGAAGTACGAAAAAAAATAACAAGGCGAATTACATATCAAAATGAGAAATTGTAAAAACGCCTATGGTGGTGGAGGACCGATCCGCAAATTATGCTGCCATCCATGTAGGGATAAAAAGTCTCTCGTCGTATCCTCCAGTCTTGTGCACGCCTCCATAAACAGGTCTCGATGCCCCACACGTTGCAACTGAGACCACGAACGGAGTGTAGCAGTAGTCCTGTAGATAACCTGCATGAGAGAGCAATTTTTATCATTAAAAACCTTGTCATTTCTACATAACCAAAGCGACCATATTACGGCAAGCGCTGCCATCCTAATAAGTTGTTTGAACCTATTATCCACTCCATCAGCCAATTGCCAAAAATATTAGCAATACTTTAGGTGGGTAAATCGTAGAACCTATCTGGATGATGGACCATATAGAACTAGCAAATTTGCACTCGAAGAAAAGGTGTTTGATTGTCTCGTCTTTATGACAGAAGACACACTGTTTACTCCCATGCCAATTGCGTTTTGCAAGGTTGTCTTTTGTAAGAATTACTCCTCGACGAAGATACCACGCAAAAACTTTGTTTTTAAGTGGAATTTTCATCTTCCAGATTTTCTTATTATTATCTACTGGTACATCTGGCTGAACGAGTGCTGTATACATGGAGTCCACGAGAATTTACCGCATTGCGTAAATTCCACCGAAACTCATCGGTCCCTTGAGTCAAATTGACAGTAGCGAGTCGCTGGAGCAACTCATGCCAAGATGTCAGTCTGGGTCCAACAAGATCTCTTCGGAACGTCACAGTTGGATGATTATCAACCATACTTGAGCAAGCGTATCACTCTTGTGACGTCCTTGGACTATACCATATAAGCTGGATATTGTTCTCGGAGTGGGGTAGTACCCAACCATGTATCCTCCCAGAACCTTATCTCAGACCCATCCTTAATGGAGAAAGAGCCATATGGGAAGAAGAATTTCTTCGTCGCCATTAGGCCCGCCCAAAAATGAATCACCTGATTTCCAAGAAACCTGTGATAGCGCACTTGAGCCTAGTATTTTCTCCTAAGGAGGGTTTGCCACACCCCCTCTTCCGTCAGTAGCTTAAACAGCCACTTACCAAGAAGAGCTCTATTCTTGACCTGAAGATCATGAATCCCAAGACCACCATGGTCCTTAGGGCGGCACACTACATCCCATTTTGCCAGCCGGTATTTCTTTTTTCATTTCCCCTTGCCAAAAGAATCTGGATCGAAAGTAATCCAATCGATGCAAGACTCCCTTTGGTAGTTGAAAGAAAGATATCATATACAGCACCATATTAGTTAGGACTGAATTTATGAGCACCAATCTTCCCCCTAAGGATAATAATTTTCCTTTCCAGCTACTTAGCCTCTTTTGTAGTCTTTCCTCAACATGTTTCCATTGAGCTATCGTTAGCCTCCTAAAGTGAATTGGGATGCCGAGATAGTTAATTGGAAACTGGCCAAGCCCACAGCCGAATAATTCGGCATATTGGGCAGCCTCCTCTTGGCGTCGCCAAAACAAAACACTTCACTTTTATGGAAATTGATTTTTAGACCGGAAAGTTGCTCGAACGCTGATAATATTAATTTCAGGTTTCTTGCCTTTCCATATCATGTTCCATAAAAAGAATTGTATCGTCGGCGTATTGTAGAATGGATAATCCGCCATCCACTAGATGCGGTACCACGCACAATTTGCCCATCGGATTTTGCCCGCTCAATGATTATGGCTAACATATCAGCAACTATATTAAACAATATAGGTGATAATGGATCGCCTTGCCGTAATCCCTTTTTCGTCTGGAAGTTTCTACCAACATCGTCATTGACTTTGATGGCGACACTTCCTCCGGAAACGAAATTATGAATCATTGCGCGCCACTCAGCTGAAAAACCTTTCATTCTGAGTGTTTGTTGCAAGAAAGACCACTTGACTTTATCATAAGCCTTTTCAAAGTCAATTTTTAGGATGACTCCATTAAGTTTTTTCCGATGCATCTCATGAACTGTTTCATGTAAAATCACAACTCCATCAAGAATATTGCGACCTTGCATAAACGCCGTCTGAGTGGGTCTCACAACATGATCAGCCACCGAGTTAAGCCTAATAGTAGCGGTTTTAGTGAAAATCTTGAAGCTAACGTTAAGAAGACAGATAGGTCTATATTGCTGAATCCTTTCTGCTCCATTAACCTTTGGCAACAAAATTATCTCACCGAAATTTAGGCGAAAAAGCTCAAGATGTCCAGCATGTAAATCCTGAAACATCTCGAGCAAGTCCGATTGGATTATGTCCCAGAAAGTTTGATAAAACTCTGCGGGAAAACCATCCGGACCCGGTGCTTTGTTGTGTTCCATTTGGAATACCGCCTTCTTCACCTCCTCCATAGAGAAAGGAGCAGTCAGATGGGCGTTTTCCTGATCGGAAACTGCGGGATATCATCTGTTTGGGTTTCGTCCAGCGAGAAATTATCTGCATCCGGCTCTCCAAAAGATTTTTATAGTACTTCGTGATGTAGGATTTCAATTGCTCATGGCCTTCAATCGTACCCTCTTCCTGGTTAAAGAATGAATGAGTTTCTTTCTATGTCTTCCATTAGCAAGACTATGAAAGTATCTCGTATTCGCATCTCCTTCCAGAATAAATTGGGCCTTTGATCGTTGGTACCATTTGATCTCCTCTTCACGAAGAAGACCCGCCATCTCGGCATTAGAACGATTTTTTAATTCGATCTCTTGCGATGATAGGGGTCTAACTTCCGCAAGCCTCTAGTTCATCTATAATAGATGACAACCGAAGCTTCTCATTTTTTAATTGCCCAACCATATGTCTCGCCCAACCTTTCAGGTGTTTGCGCAATGCGCTTATTTTATTATTCCACCTTTGGATTGGAGTTAGACCAGGCACCGGCCTTTCCCACACCCTCTTACCATTCGAAAAACCCATCCCTATGCAACCAACCCAATTCAAATTTGAATTGGCGTTTGCACAATGGGTTAGGTGTTCCCGTGGTTAGGAGTATGGGAGCATGATCTGACAATGCCTTATACGTTCGAGGACCCGTACTGAGACCAGTGGGTATTTAATTTCCCAATCCGAGTCCATCAATACACGGTCCAACTTCTCGTATGTTGGCTCTGGGAGGCTATTAGCCCAAGTAAATTGCCTCCCAATCGTCGAGACTTCTCTTAGACTAAGACTGTCAATAACAGCATTGAATAAGAGAGGCCATCTGTTGTCAAATCTGCCTCTACTCTTCTCATGTGGAAACCTAAGCAAGTTAAAATCACCCCCTATAATTATAGGATATGGGTTATCTTTTGCTAGGTTCACCAACTCTCTGAAAAAGCAGGTTTATACTCATCTTGGGCAGCACCATACACAGCGACAAGAGTCCATGTGAAGTTGTCAGCCTTGTTACGGATGTGGACCTTAATATGAAAGTCACCTTCCGAACTAGCCAATACATCCATGGTCTCTGTTCTGACGCCTAATAAAATGCCCCCAGACCTACCACGTGGCGGACGAGACCTCCAAGTGAACTCTACTCCACCAGACAAGCGGTTTAGTAGGCTCGCTGAATAATCCCGTTTACCGGTTTCAGAAATTCCCACAAAATCCAATCGATGATCCCGAATAGAATCAGCAATACGAGCATGTTTAGCCAAGTCACGAAGACCTCTGCTGTTCTCGAATATGCCATTCATTGGGAAACAATTGGAGGTGTGGACAACTTCGCCTTTTTCCGTGGCGTTTTTTTTTCTTATTAGAGTCTGCTTTGGACTTGCGGTCAGATGCTTTCAGATCATATAATGAACTCAGCACCGCCTCGTCCAAGCCACCCTCCGATACATCGCCCACTAGATATGAGAGGAGCTGGACATCAATTGTGTCATGTAGCTCCTCCTCGTCCATGTGAGTAGTATCCGACTTGCACGAGACTTTTGGGGTGACTGTTAACCGGTCATATTCCAATCGTCTTAGTGCATTAGTCGACATAGCAATTTGTGCAGCATTATTACCCAAAGAAAAACCTACCCTATTCAATTTATCATGGATGCTTGAATTTGAAAAAGGAAGGAACGACTTTGGGGATTTGGACATACCATTCATATCCAGGTTTTGCGCCGCCTTGCGCCTCATAGCCCTCGCCATGGAGTCCTCGTCTGTGGCGGATGAACCGTCCATGGCCACGACGTGCCTCTCGCTCCTCCTCAACGGTGTCGGCATCGGGGACGGCGTTGATGAAGTAGAGCCCTCCACCCGTGTCGATGCGCGGTCCGGCTGTAGCTGCCCATCCGGCGAGAGGACGGCAGCCACATCATCAACGGAAGGCTGTACCGGCGTGGCAGGGAGCCCGCCAAGCTCAGCCATCCCTCCGTCGTCCAGCCCACCACCTGCAGGCAGCGTAGCCACCGCCGTGGGCAACAGCGAACCACCAGCCTCGCCCGGCCCATCATCGGCTGAAGCCTCGATGCTAGCCGTGGGCGACCGCGAGCCAAAAGCCACGCACGACCCAGCGGAGGCTGCCCGCAGCGGCGTGGCTTGGTCCGGCCTCCAGGGCCCATCATCAGTGGCCGGCGAGCCGCCCGTGCCGGCCTGCCACACCATCTCTGCGCTTGTCGCACCGGGCGACGGCGAACGGCCCAACAAGGGAAGCCGAGAGCCATCCAGCCCGCTGCAACTTCCAGGAGCTCGCAGTAATTCCTGTACCTTTTCTCCGGCGTTCTTCTCATCATGTCTTGACCCAGATAGCTGTGACACAATTTCTTTACCTCTCGGAGTTTGCGGTTTTTTGTTGAAAGGAGTCACCACAATGATAGGTGCCATATCCATCTCCTCCAGTAACCCCAGCGACGCACCCCCCGGCCCCGAAGCATTAGCTTGTGGCATATGGGTGTCTCCATCCGTGGTCTTTGGCGGCTCATTAATGGGTGTCTCGTCCGTGTCTTTGTCCTCTAGGCCTTTTGCATCATCGTCCTTCTCATTCCGTCTCCAAATAAAGGGTACAAAGTCCGGCTCGGCGACATAGTCCGCCGCCTCCTTGGTCAACCGAAAAGAGTATCCCTTAAGTAATAGGAAGGCATCAGACTTAACCTCTCTTGTCTCAAACAGATTGGGGTTGCGTATGGCCACCAGTATCCTAGCCACATTGTGACGACGGAGAGCCAATAGGTCCACATCCATAGTCTTTCCGATGAGAGTACCCACTGCCCAAAGACCCAGGAAATGGCGCACTGAATTTGGCACACCAGACACATGCACCCCAGTTGGGGTCAACTCCGCCATTGGCTCAACATCAGCCGGCTTCCAAATGTCCAAGGAGATCACCGATTGCTGTTTTGGTACCCCTAGTTCGGATCCATTCATCCTCTCCAAGTCCGCCATAGAAGGAAAATTGACCAAGAAAGAATCCTCCTTGTACTGGTTGTATGGGATAGCCTCCCAACGCCATGCGGTCTGCAACGGACAATAGCGAGCTAACATGGACTGAATCATTTCAGCCGACACTGGTTCCCCGGTCACCGTCACAACAGCCACAGGGGTAGAACTCGTAGCCAGCTGAGGTCGGAAGACACCATCCGGCAAGTGGCTGAACATAGTGTCCTCACATACGATGCCCGCCATCCCAGCATATGGCTTCGGCACCCTGAGAATTGGGCACCGAAGAGTCGGGTGCACCATTTTGTCGCAGAAGTAGCAGTACCTGTCAATCGAGCACTCCTTCGTACTGTGGGTGTCAATCTGGCAAGTGGCGCAGCGCTTCCGTTTTGCCGCATTAGCCACAGCAGCAGTCGCATTAGCATCCACCGGAGCAGCCGTGACCGGCGTAGCAGCCCCCGCCCCGGCGTTCGCCTGACTAGACTCCGCGGTGGCCATGGTCGGGGGTTTCTTCTTCTTCTTCTTACTTTTCTTCTTAGGAGCAGCCGTGCCTACGACGAATGGCACCGTCGTGACAGCCGTCGGGTTGATCACCACCGGAGGCGCAGCTGGAGCAGGAGCATTCACCACGGGAACCGCCGCGGCGCGCAATATAAAAATTTTGGGGGAGAATTTCACTTCCCCGGCTCTGCACCAACTAGGGATGCACACAGTCTTTTAAGCATAAGTATCAGGATTTTTATCTTGGTTAATAACCAAGCCTGATCCTCAGGATAGATTGCATGAGTACCAGGAAGGCCTGGTCCTCAAGTATAAATAGGAACCTAAATTCGCGTCCCTGGGGACTTGAACCTGGGTGTTGGGTTTGTACATCCACTCCCCCAACCAGTTGTATTTACTTGGAATGAGAAGTGGTGATGATGGATCAATCCATAGGTTTCGTGAGAATGAACATTGCAGAAGCACCTCGTCTAGAAGAGCCTTTCACCTTGATTGAAGTTGAACACTTGTAGAAGAGAAACGAAGCTATGAAGCCATCGGAGGATGAAGTTCCGATTTACTTTCCTTTTTGCATCCATAATATTTTAGGCTATCCCCTTAATGTAACATGGTAGTTTGGGCAGCTAGTTCGTGTTGCTTCCTTTCTGAACTGAAACAGATCCTGAGTTTATCTCATTTTGTCGATGAAATGTAACCAGGATCTCTAGCAGTTTTATCAAAAAATGGAAGTATGTCATCAGCTAAAAGTCTGGGCTCCTGGCCTAAATTGTTGGGCATGTATTGGGAAATGATATCTAGTAGCTGCTCTGTTAGCTTCCGGTCCATATGTGCACAAGCTGCTGTTTTTCCTCTTTTTTATCAGAAACCTTTTATTTCTTCTCCCGACAGCCAACAGCAATTTAGTACACAGGCTGTTTTCTTTATCAGCTGGCAATAATTCCAAATCAGGATCCTTTTCGACCTTCTCTGCATCGAGTTTCTGGCATCTGTCCCTGTAACTGACGCTTTCTCCCCACCTTCGTAGTTAGTTGCGTAAGCCTGCTCGTGGAACGCAGTTTGTGTGCACCTAAATACACGACACGAGAAGAGTGATGACTGCAGTATGAAGCGCATACGCAGTCCGGTAAGGCACATACTGCAGTCTGAAGCGTCTCATTCTGAATTCTAATCACGCAGTTAAAACGCAGAGTCGCAGGATAGTCAGTGTGTAACCAAAAGTGTTAGAGGCTGGAATCTCGGTGGCTGGGAGCAGGCCGCGTGTATGCTGGTCTGAACTAACTCCAGGTTACATTTTTTTTCGATAAAGGTTACATATATATTGTATCGGGAGGGTCCACATCAGATTTTCGTCTTAGTTCTACATCGATTTGACCGGCTGAATATTACAGTAATCTGTCAATGAAGCAGTAGCACTGATGTTTTTTTTTAGAAATGGGTGGCCCGGCCTCTAGTAGCACTGATGTGGTTACTTGAATCTTTGCAAGTTAGTTAGCTGGTTATTTTACACTTATGCCGACGGTAGCAGTTGGTGAAGTGCAACTGTGAGAAGTTGCGTGCTTTGCAGCAAATGATCAGAGGCCGGCTGGGATCTTCTTTTTCTGAGCAGGCAGCAAGGGGGAAGAGAAAGCTCGGAAGAAGGAGCTGGGATCAGAGAACAACAAAACAGAGGAATGCATGAAACATAACGAATTCTGAACATTACTACTCAACGCAATAAATAACTGATCAACCCTGTTACAGGCGGAGCGGAGACATGGTACTAGACAGCAGCGCACACTCACGACCAGTTAATCGTTCACCATTTCCATCCTCGATATGTACAAACAACAAGAAGAGAAGAGGGCAAGAAGAAGCTCCTTGAGCACAATCGAACAAACTGCAACGCTCTACAGATCTACCTAGCTAGATTGTCCCCTACGATCAATAATCAAATTACCTCGCGGCTCTAGCTGGCGGAATCCAGCCAGTTCGACAAGCATTACAATTTACAAGAGACTATACATGTTCTCTGCTCTATTTCGTGCTGTACGCACGCACGACGAAGCCACTCACTCACTCAGACTGGTCTGTCAGTCGAAGCCGAGGGCGGCCGTCTCGGAGTCGGAGCAGCACTCGACGATGCTCTCGAGGCTGGGCCGCCACCCTCGGGCGTCCCGCTTGCGCGCCATCTCCCGGAGCACGTCCTCGAGGCGCCGGTCGCCGCCCTTTAGCTGCGCCATGAGCCACTCCAGCTCTGCCTTGGTCAGAACCATCTTCACCTTCAGCACCGACGACGGAGTAGTCCCTTGCTCCTCCGTCTTCCTTCTTCCTTGCATGTGCGTCCGCAGGCCGTCTCCTCCGGACAGGTAGCCGCCGCCAACATCGCCGCTATGGAGGCAGTTGCCCATGATCAACTGTAGTAGAGTAGCTCGACCTCTGCGCTTGGCTGGTGTTGGTTTGGTGGTCAAGTGGCCGGGTTTAGTTGTGCAAGAGGGAGGGAGAGGAAGAGGGTGAGGGTGTGAGGTGGGGGTGGTGTGTATATCTACTACTACAAGCTAGTCTTGCCAAATGGTAGCTAACGGAATGGCTTTTGTGTGTTGGTGTGGCTGCCAATGGCGACGGCAGATGGTCCATGCAGGCCCGCCAGATGCAACCTCCTCGTTATTGGATGCCTGTAAGTGGTGTCGGGCCAGGCTAGCACGCTTCGCAAAGCAGCCTCGGGCCAGGTCGGCCGTTCCCTTATAGCCAGGCTGCGGGCAGCTGACCTAGGGGAACGCCGCGCCGAGCAGATGCAGGCTGCGGAGATGGCGCGAGCTCGAAATTACGGCGGGAGGATTTCGGTCACCGCCCGCCAAAATTACCCCCCCCCCCCCCCCCTATTTAGCTCACCTCAAAATCGAGGACCGCCATTTCTTTATTCGAGCTCTTGCGATGGCGGCTGGAGCGATTTGTGTGACGGCGAAGGCGACTTCGACGGCGACCTCCACGGAGGTGGTGACCTCGACGGCGAACTCGACGGACCTCGACAGCCTCCACAGCGACCTCCGGCATGAAGGCGGACGGCAAGATGTAGCTGCGTCCGGTGGATGTAAGAAATTCTGAACCTTAACCTTGTTCATACCGTAGATCTGTAACTGTTTTTGCACATTTAGGTAATCTTATTACGGTCCATGGATCCGCTGCTTAGGCTCCGTATATAGATTGTATAGTGCATGCATCTCCAGATCTACTCATCTTCATAGCTTGCCTGACTAGGACGACATAATCATGTTTGCTGGATTCGGTTCGAGCTAAGAAGAGAGTCCCTCTTCAAGTGTTATGCGAGAATGCACTGCCTGACCTGGTCGACAAAGCCATAGCTTCCGAGCCTCTGGATGTACTGCCTCTGAATGCAATCCCTATGGATGAAGTCAGTGGCTCAGATGTGCTATCTGAGATGCCTGCCAAGGGGCCTAACAAGAGAGTGCACTCTGAAACTGATGAACTGCCTCAGAGGCTGGCAATGCAGTGGGCAGCTCCTCTTTCACTCTTTGTTCTGAACAGGGTAGTGGAGCTAGTGGAGAAGGGGATCCACTTTGACAAATGCTTCAAGGATCAGTACATCAGGAAGGTTAGCGATGTTGTGCTTGAGTTCACTGGGCTTACTGTCACCAGCACTCAAATCTACAACCATCTAAGGAGGTGGAGATCGAAATGGGTTAGGATTAACAAACTGAAGCGCATGCCAGGAGTAGTTTGGTATGAACACATGTGTACTCTCATGGTGGACGATTTGAAGGCGCTTGCACACCTTCAGGTTCGTTTGCCCTTTTATTGAATCGTATTGAGCTATTCCTTGTTCATTGGTAACTTCAAATAGTCTGTACACTAACAATTTGGCATCTCAATATTAGAACCACCCCAAGGACGAGGAGTTGCTGAACCAGCCCATTACCAACTTTGCTCAAATGAAGACCATCTTCAGGGTTACGACAGTGCAGCCGTGTGCCATGTACTCTCCAACATTGCTTATCAGGGCGATCGACTTCCTGGCGGACAACACAGATGAGCAGCTCAAGTACTCCAGCATGACCAAACCGCAGAGGTGTGCTTGGCTTAGGGCTTACCTGCGTAGCCAGTACGTCGATGCATTCCAGGATGACAAGTAGAATTCGGATTAGTGGTATGTAATATGTTGGAGGAGGTATATATTAACCCCTCCGTTGATGAACTTCAGCCTCTTGCTGCATCAGACATGTTGATCTAGATGAACTCGGTATCCTATTATGCTATGTTATGCTATGCTATGCTATGCTTTGCTTGTTTCATTGCTTGTTCTGTGTGCTTTATCGGTAAGCATTGGGGTAACATCAACAAAGGTTAAAGAGGTAGGCTCAGCAGCAGCTTTGCATACAACCAAATATAGCCATAGTTGCATATGAGCAGCAATGATCTAACCAAACAGCCACAACAATGAGCTCAGCCCATGTCCCGTTCTTTGCTGCAGCCCAGGGGCGGAGGCAGGATTGGACATCATGGGGGGCCAGACATGCTAATTCTTCATAGGGGGGGGGCAAACAAGGTGTTTTTCTTCTAAAATGGTATCAAAAGTAGTATTATGCAGTAAAAAAATCTGCTAATCCATGGCATAAGGGGAGCCAGGGCCCATGCTGGTCCCCTAGCTCCGCCACTGCTGCAGCCTACCAAACAAACAAACAAACCAAACAACACGGCTAAGAGGCTGTTTTTCTTAGGCCAGTCCTCACGGAGCCTGCCCCCAGCGAGGTGGAAAACCCCTGCAAACTACCAAATGCGCCCTAATCCAATTTTGGTCGCTATCCGGAGCGGGCTATCGCACATGGTGGTGGGGACGACAGGTTTGGTCGATGTGGTTACTCACTCTCTTGTCTCTTTGATCGACGTCCCCCGGCCGCCCCTCCTTGCTGCTGGCTAAGCTTGTGGACGTCGAGAGGTGTCCTCGGGTGAGAGCGAGAGTTGTGAACTTTCCTAGGGGAGGAAGAAGTGCGTACTCCCCTAGTAGCGGTTGCACGATCTCTCACTGACCAGGCTAGCTAGCTCCATCAGTCCTTGCATCTACTACTATACCTACGTACACCTGGAGCTGCACGTGAACTCTCGATGGCCTCCATCCATGCATGCACACCTAACGTGTCCTCCTGCATGGATCAGATCATTGGTTTGCAGCCACACGTACACGACGCACACAATTATAGGCCGGCACCAGCACAAGATTCCGTTTCCATTCGATTAAAGTTGAGCTTGATCTTGGCCTATCTGTGACAGGGCAGACAGCACGTACCTGCCATACCTTGTACGTACGTGTACCAGTTCTCAATTGCTAGGCAGGTACTCCCTCCGTTCCATTTTAATTGACTTCCATTTGTTCACATGTGGATGTATCTATACGTGTAACATGTCTAGATACATCCATGGTGAACAAATGGAAGTCAATTAATTTAGAACGGAGGGAGTAGGTATTATTCTCAACACATGCATATTGGCCGCCTACTGACAAAAAACATCTACTCCCTCCGTCCAAAAATAAGTGTCTCAAGTTTGCTCAAAAATGGATGTATCTATACATGAAACATGTCTAGATACATTCACTTTTGGGCAAACTTGAGACAATTATTTTGGGACGGAGGGAGTATTATATACTCCCTCCGTCCACAAATAACTGTCTTAGATTTGTCAAAAGTGGACGTATCTAGACTTGAAACATGTATAGATACATTCACTTTTGTGCAAATTTGAGACACTTATTTTAGTACGGAGGGAGTACAAATTGTACCTATATTTTATCCAAAGTCATAGTTTTTCGGCTTGACCATACGAAACATAACATCTATAATATGGAGTACTAAATAAAAATGAGAATGGCTCGATAATCCAATGGTTGGTGATACTATGGAAAGGAGGTCGCCGGTTTAAACCATTTAAAATGGTTCCTAAATAACAGAAAACATCCCGTGTTGTCTAAACGGGGGCAACATACATGGGCGGCGTCTCAACTCTTCGTCACGGCCGCCCCCCAATAATGCACATAACCTTTTTATGTGCTTTAACTTTATGAAGTGTCCTGAACGCATCCGAGCCCCCCCCCCCCCCCCCCCCCCCACACCACACCACCACACACACACACACACATAATTCAAAACGTGAAAAAAGACTACATCAAATCGATTTTAGTTTATTGAGTCACTACGAAAACCATAGGCACGATTATATTTTTACCCACTAACCTTCCTATGGAAATTAAGAGAGCCTACCCTTCACAACGTTTGCAAATCAGGTTTTGCAGACCCTCTAGGGTTGGTCCCAAAACATCAGAAAATAAGCCTTCGGGCGCCATAGAAATGTTGCACGTGAAAACTTTCTGTTGCCCTCTATGGTTGCTAAGAGGTTCCCTAGAGCCTTTGTGGTTCAAAGCCTCTGCCCTCCATGGACCACCTCAAGGCTCAACGGAAAGGTTTCCATCGATGGTGCTATCCTTTGTTGGTCCTGCAGGTCACTGGAGGTTGCTCGTAGCCTCTCGACTCCGAAACCTCCGGTCCTTGCATAAACTATGTGAACAGTTGGATTTCGGGAGGTATATAAGCCCACATACTTCCTCATGAGGAAGGTGACGACTCCATTCTTCTCTCTCTCTCTCTCTCTCTCTCTCTCTCTCTCTCTCTCTCTCTCTCTCTCTCTTCCATTCTCGATACTCAAGGAGTGCCACCAAACCTAAACCATGATGTGATGTCGCCTCTGCGTGACCATCAACTCCAAATCTCCTAGCCTTGACACTGTTAATCAAAGAAATTTGCCTATGTTTGCAGCTATGCACCATTCACTCACTATTCGATAACGAATATACAGAAGCCCCACACAAAAGATCCATGGGAGAAAACATTTTATAGTGTCTTTATGAATGCTCACACACACGGTTCTGACGTGAACACCGCCACATAACTGATAATTGTGCACATATGAGTTTGTTTACGGTTTACGGCAAGAGTAATAGGCACATCCAAAACTCACTTAAGGGCCCCTCCGGCAGACTTGTTGTCCTTGCTATCGGCATACAATTGACTTGGGAAAAGGGGATCTCCTTGCAATACCAAGTCTGTTGTCCACCCGCAACTGCAACCACACTCCACCCCAATCTGTAGGTTGAATCAACACAAAGGATCCACTAAAGTACTCTCCGGTACCCTGTATTATCTAGATTGGGATGGGGTTGTATCACAAATCATGGTCGCCTCCCTCTTTGGTGTCTCAACCTTGTCGGCACCACACTTGTTGTCGTAGCTGTCACTACCCTCGAAAGCCATCGTAGCCATGCCACCACCAAAATATTTATGGAGCCACCGTCCCATTTTCCAAGCTCCATTGAATGCGACATCGTTATGGGACGCACACTGAGCTCGATCGGAGGCCCCCGTTGTAGGAGGAGACAAGAGCCCACGGCTGCCGTCCATCGAGTGGTCTTTTTCGGTCGGCATCCTCCAATGGTGGCAGAGTGGATGGGATGGGAACGGAGATGGGGGTGGTGGTAGCTTGGGTTTTGTCCAAACCACCCACCTAGGAGTGACACGAGCGACTGTGCTTGTTCCTTTCGAGCGCCTCCTCCCATCCACCTTATCCTCTACTGCTTTTTGTTCCCCGTCGACAATCCTCCGCTTAGTTGGTGCCCACGGAAAATAGCCCCATGGATGGCCAACCTATGGTGGATATATATTTCACTCCATCAAGCCCTCAGAAAACGTTGGAATTTGTGGGGGCAATGGAACCAGGGTCCATGGACATGTGGCCAGTGAGCCCGAAACAGCGAAGTACGGGCTCCTCCATTGTTCAGGTTATTAGAGGTTACTGAAATTGAGTTATTTCGATGTTGAACATGTTATTTTGACATGCTACAAGTGTGTATGATGTTTGCGCACGCATACGCGGCATGTTGCATACATTATGGGTGTATGCTTCAAGAAGCTTTTCTCATGTTGTGAATGTGTTTCTTTGGTATTGTCTGAGTTGTTCATATTTTCCTTATCGATGCCGATGAGACAGTGCCGTGCGTAACGGCCATATTTTCCTTCGCATTGGCTCATATTTTCCTCATCCGTAGCTCATAGATTAACGGAGCGTCAGTCTTGGGCGAAGCAAGTGAGGAGGATACGTGCGCCATCATGAACCATGCATGACGTTGTGGGGAAAATTATTGACAGGCCCAACATCGGGTAGTTAGGCTCGTCCGATCAGAGATGAGAAAATCAAAACTTGGCAAGTTGGCGTCCCATGTTCTTCTGCCCTCTCCTGCAGCTGGGCGCAACAGCGACATGCACATGGCATTGCACTAGCTGAGTTGGGTGATTCGACTCTCGAGTCCCTTAATTGTGCACCAGCGACCTCGTTGATGTTTGCTACCATCATGCCAACCAAAATGTGGAGCCAAACCCCTCCATATATGAGAGTAAAAAAGAAACTACGCCGAGAACGTCGACGCATGCAAAGCCTAGGGCCTCTGTTAGTCTAAATTTTGTTATGTAAATACTTGTTATCTCAAAATTAATATAAAAATATACAGTGGGGAAACCCACTGTTCAGCCTAAAAAGAAACGTCGACGCATGCAGGTACCCAGTGGGAAATGATTGGTTAGAGTAGAGACATGTCATGATCGGATTGACCTTGCATTGCATTAGCCAGCCATGTCTGTCTACTGCACACATGCGGCAGCAGACCAAGGAGGATGACGATCCACTTAGTCGACTCGACTGTCATGATCCGAAAGCAACGTGGACGTGGAGCCTAGCGACGAACGTTCACGCGATTGCGCGGCCAGTTTGAGACAAATCTGCAAGCATTGTCTCTTGGCTGACATGGCATAGCGTCAGGCTGATGCATGCGACTCGCTACCAAGTGGACTCATTGTTCGACCACCGTGAGTAGGTGTAGCATTAGCATCTTCTGTGAGCGCGAGGAAGTGGGAGTACAGGACAAGCACTGAGACTAGAGGAGCCCATTGCACTACACACTGAATTAAGCTAGCTAGCAACATCTGATCGAGGTGGAACCACCATCCACATCAGATAGTTGTTTTTATTAGGTAACTGGAAAAGAAAAATCCGTCCGACCTCTGCATCGTATGGTGCATGCTAAGCCGACTAGGTTGTTTATGATGACGCTGAATCATCCACGCATTGCGATGCTGATCGACAAAACCGGCCACTCGTGACGCTGCTAAATTACAAGGAGATGGAGAGAAATTAACATGGGCTCCACAGAAGCGAAACAGAACAAGGCAGTCACCCCGTCCGTTAGCCCAAGATCAGAGCGTGTCGACAAGGGTGGCAGCTACGGCATCGTGATCGCCACGATGTCAGACAAAGCAAGAATCGCATTGTATAATCGCCTTATAGTTACGAGCCGCTAATTATCAAGAGAATTAGCAGCAAACCGTTTATTTTTATCCTTAGCAATAAATTGTGTTGCTTCAGACTTCAGATCCAAGGAGAGGGCATCATCAACAAATTTGCTGCGGCCACTCACCAGTCACCGCTTGCCACAGCGTATGGAAAGGCACCGGCGAATGGCTCGCACAAGGTACGTCCTATAAGAGGGAACCGGACTACCGGAGACTGACGCCTTCCAGACATAACGATCGCTTTTCCAACAGATCGTTGAGAGACATGGGGTGCTGATTTGATGAATGATGAGACATCGGCATGATCACTTTGTAAGTTTTGGGAGAATAGACCACGATGGGTCGGTTCCATTGCTTGTTAATATATAGACAAATATTACAAACCCTAACCCTAAACGGGAGATTACAACAATCACGATTCTCCTCAGTTTATGGGATTCGGAGATATGTCACGTTCCGTGACATACTAGTCTAACACTCCCCCGCAGTCGCAACGGGAGGAGGACGGACGTTGAGACTGGACCGAAAATCCAGAAACAATGGTGATGGCAATCCCTTCGTCAAGATATCAGCAAACTGTCGAGACGAGGGACATGTAGCACACGGACTTGACCCAAGGCAACACGATCACGAACGAAGTGGAGATCAATCTCGATGTGCTTGGTTCGCTGATGCTGGACGGGGTTTGTGGACATGTAGACAGCGCTAACGTTGTCGCAGAACACAACCGTAGCAGGAGGAGACGGTCGATGACGCTCGTGGAGGAGTTGCCGAATCCAACTCGCCTCAGCGACGGCGTTGGCGACAGCACGATACTCAGCTTCGGCACTGGAGCGAGAAACCGTGTGTTGCCGCTTGGTTGACCAAGAGACTAGGTTGTCACCTAGGTAGACGCAGAAGCCCGACGTAGAGCGGCGGGTGTCGGGACAACCAGCCCAGTCAGCGTCGGTGTAGGTAATCATGGAGTCCGGTGATGACGAGTAGAGCTGGAGTCCATGAGAGATCGTGCCCTTGACATAGCGCAAGATGCGCTTGATGGCCGCAAGATGCTGCGCGCGAGGGTCGTGCATATGGAGACACACTTGCTGGACCGCATAGGCGATGTCGGGGCGCGTGAAAGTGAGGTATTGCAGAGCACCAGCGAGACTCCGATACTTGGTGGGATCGGCCACGGAGGGCCGGCGGTGGTCGCGAGCTTAGGCGACGTGTCGACAGGTGTCGAGGCAGGCGTGCAGCCGGTCATGCCGGCCTTGTCCAGAATCTCGGCGGCGTACTTGGCTTGCGAGAGATGCATGCCGGAGGAGTCGCGGGAGACCGCGATGCCGAGGAAGTAGTGGAGGCTGCCATGTCGGTCATGGCAAACTCGGAGCTGAGGGAGGCCGTGATCCTGTCGAGCAGGCTAGTCGATGAAGCAGTGAGCACGATGTCGTCGACGTAGAGAAGAAGAAAGGCCATGCCTTCCGCGCACTGGAGGACGAACAACGAGGTGTCCGAGCGCGAACATGTGAAGCCAGTGGAGGTGATGAATGTCGCGAAGTGCTGGTACCACGCACGAGGGGCCTGCTTAAGACCGTACAGAGAACGGTTCAGCCGGCACACGTGGTCGGGGCGAGTGGAGTCGATGAAGCCCGTTGGTTGGCGGCAGTAGACGACTTCGGCGAGAGTGCCATGGAGGAACGCGTTCTTGACATCAAGCTGACGAGTCCCCCAGTTAAGGGAGAGCGCGATGGAGAGGATGACGCGCACCGTGGCCGGTTTGACAACCGGGCTGAACGTCTCGTCGAAGTCGACGCCTTGCTCCTGAGAGAAACCGCGAAGCACCCAGCGTGCTTTGTAGCGGTCGAGAGAGCCATCAGGCTTGAGCTTGTGGCGAAACACCCACTTGCCGGAGACGATGTTAGCGTGCGAGGGAGGGGGCACAAGATCCCAAGTCTTGTTGCCGAGAAGAGTGCGATACTCTGCCGTCATGGCATCGAGCCAGTTGGGATCCTTGAGAGCAGCCCGAGCAGAGGTGGGAACTGGTGAGTACCTGCTGACAGAGGAAACATGCAGGTTAAGCCGCTCGTGGGGACCCCGATGGATACCGGATGTGCTGCGCGTGCGATGAACAGGCGCGGGAGGTGGTGACGGTGGTGCCGAAGGTGGCGAGGGAGGAGCCGGTGGTGGCGAGGGAGGTGGTGATCGGCGCTCGGTGGGGGTAGGTGTAGGAGTAGGGGGAACAACTATAGGTAGGTCATCATCGAGAAAGTCGTAGGTGGTAGCAGTGGGTGACTCTGTGGAGGCAAAGGGAAAAGTCATTTCATCAAAAACAACATGACGAGAGATAATTATACGAAACAAAGTAAGATCCGTGCACCGGTACCCTTATAATGAGAAGAATAACCGAGAAAGACGCACGCACTCGAACGCGGTGACAGTTTATGTGGCATGTGTGGCGCCCCGACCCGACTGTTATACAGTGATGCTGTGTGTCACCAGTTAAGCGATACAACCGGAGGTTACGGGTTTACCAATCCCCGGCCAAAACCTTTGGCAGGCGTTGCTCGGAATGGATCATCGGCAACGCAACTCCCGATTGATGCCTTAACACAGGCACAACCCTCAATGTATAATAGAGAGATCAAGACTTGTGGAACAACTGGCACATCACAGACTCTACGACACAAAACATATAGTTCAACTCTTATAATAGAGAAAGATAGCAAATGACATCCAGAGGTCACAGACCCAACATTACATCAAGCGGAAGCAAATTAGGTTGTTCTAAACAACAAGAACCAAATATAGCCTAAGAGGCCTATAGATAAACATCACAACGCCAGCTGTTCCAGGATGTCCCAAGCTGCCACCTGGGAACCCCAGACTACTCGTCGATGTCCACAAAGAACCCACCTTCGAGGTCGGTGAAGTCCTCCTCTGAAATAAAACAAACGACGTTGAGTTCGACGAACTCGCAAGATTAAGAGCTAATATATGCTCGATGATTAGCTTTCAAGGTTTTATGGCTGTTTTGCATAAAGCTGGTTTTATTTTAAAAGACACAACTCCATGGCATCGACTAATCAGATTATTTTGAAAAAGGGGTAAGACGTGACTCTTTCTTTCTTCACCTTTCTCATCATAAACCAACAACCTCAACCATTGTACCTATTCATCTAAGGCACCTCCCCGAATCACCCTCGAGGAAGCTCACCTTGCAATCGTGAAGTGGTACCTCTAGTACCCAGTTTTTAATCATTCCGTTAAAGTTATTATATGATCTCTGAATCCGTCACCAAGTCGTCCATAACCGCGGACACAGCTTTTCGAAAAGATTTATCCCTGCAGGGGTGTACAATGTGAAAGTCGCCAGGTTCCCGAGGGACCTCCCAGCTTCTTATCCATGCGTACTGTCCGGCCCATTGCCTAGCTCTTAGCTCTCTTCCGGGGAAAGCCGGCTGG
This sequence comes from Poa pratensis, assembly GCA_947311845.1. Taxonomy (NCBI): domain Eukaryota; kingdom Viridiplantae; phylum Streptophyta; class Magnoliopsida; order Poales; family Poaceae; genus Poa; species Poa pratensis. Next base: position 40,839,067 of record CAMZMU010000034.1, read on the forward strand.
GTGGGAGCGGCTACGACCTTTACCTCGCTAAGACTAACCAAGGATCATCAGTGGCGGTAGGACAGCCAGGATCACAACACCCCGCCCCACGGCCACTCATTTTCCTAACACCACAGTCCTCATCTCCGTCTTGGCCACCAACTCAACGCACGCGCAAATGGAAAGCCAAACTAGAGGACCCTCGGCTAGTCCGCCACAAGTTAGTCGGTCGACGAGGTTCCATATGCCCACGCATGGTTGCACGCTCAACTTGGCTCGCAGGCGAGAACTCGCACTTAGGCGGCGAGAACGAGACAACCCACCACATCCCATGTGGCCTCTCATCCCCACCTTCAAGCATTTTATCACCTGTCTCCACAATTTCTCCACCATCAACCACATCTCATCACCTGTTTCCAACCTGGAGTAACCATCGTCTAGCTATGCATTCAACTAAGCATGGCTAAGCATCAACATAGCATCAATAGATATCTCGGGCCAATAATACAATCCTATGGTTAAATAGGAGGGGAATAGGTAGTGACATCGAAAAGTTAATGCAACTATAGGATACTCTAATCCAAGTAAATTGACATTTGGAACCGCATGCAATATTATAGTGGAGAAAATATATTTGCGAAAAATAGGATAAGATATGCTCAGAGGGGGGATTACGCTTGCCTTGTTGATACGGTTGGTAGTAGGGATCGCCACGATACGGGGGTGGCACTTCACCTCCTTGATCTACCGATGCACAAAACACGGGAAGAGGCAATCAATCACCACACATGCTTCACAATGCAATGCGCAAGCACATGATGGTATGACAAATTTAAATGCACCCTAATAGCTTTGAACATGATCAACAAGTTAAATGGGGTCCCCATTATATTATTGGCATTATTTGGAATAAACCCCATATTAAAACTTAGTGATTCTAGTGCTACTAGAGGTACCTTATGGTAAAGGTGATCAATTATGCATGATGATGAAGATTCTGGGTGATTCATGTTTTTCTGAACATTTCGATAAAAGGAACACATTTTTCGGATGCCCCGATTAAAAGTTATTATTTTTAGAATTTCTTCTTTTTAAATATTTGCTTTTAATTATTTTAAATCCAACGCTAAATCTTTTATTTACCCGACTCGAAAGGGAGTGATGAACTAGCAGGAATCATCGATGTTGATGTCCCTACGTCGCGAGAGAGTAGCGGAGAATCATGCGCGAGAGGGGAGGAAACAGAAAAAGAATCCCAAAAAAAAAACAGACGGCCCGGCCTCCAGCCCGGTCTGGGCCGGCTAAAAGGCCGGCCGGGTTACAGAAACGTCCAGCCCCCAGCCCAGCTTGGGCTGGCTCCGAGGCCGGCTATGGGCCAGAGAGGATCGGCCTCGAGGCCGGTTTAGGCCGGCCCATAGGCTGGGTGAGCGCCAGAGACAAACGGCCTACGGCCCGGCCTTGGCCGTCTTCTTGACCGGCACGCGAGAAAAGAAAAAGAAACACGACGACGACGACGCCGGCGTACGGCACGGCGGTGGGGCACGGAGCCGAGCGAGAGGGGAGAGGGGAAAAGGTGCGTTCGCACGGGAATCTCACCCTCGAGCACGTACGGCCAGCGGGGACGGCGGAGGTGCCCGGAGATGGCCAGAATCCCCCGGCGGAGCGGTGGCGGTGGTCGGCGGGGAATCGGGCGGCGCGGTCGATGTACCGCCTCTCGGGTCGATTCCTCCCAGGAGGAGGGAGAGGGGATCACGGCGGCGCTGGTGGTTGTCCTCGATTGGCTCGGAGAAGCTCCAGACGGCGGCGACGAGCACGGCGGGCTCGAGCTAGCCGGCGGCCATGGAGAGGATCGAGGGGGAGAGGAAAGGGGAGAGGAAATAGGGAAGCAGGGGTGGGAGTTGGGGTAGCGTGGCCTCGGGGAGCTTGCTCCCGGGCAGTAGAGGGCAGAGGGGGAGGGGCCAGTGCGGCGTCGAGCGGTGCGGCGTGAGCCGCGCGTGCCCTCGGTCGCTACAGGAAGGAGAGGATGAAGGAATCGCAAAAGGTCCCTGGCAGAAATTCTTCCATCACGGGCAGGTCCCTCTGGATTTACAAATAGGTCCTTTCTATATTAGATTCAAAACCAGAGGCATTTCCCAGATCAAATTGAGGCACTTAAACATGTTATAAAAAAAATATGACAAAATTCTGGTAGCCTCCTAATATAATATAGAAGCACCACAAATTTTGGCAACTCCAAATAAAATGTTTTTGTCAACATTTGTTCATAGTGTTGGATTATGGCATTTTGCTCAATTTCCAAATGTTGCTACTTTAATATTTTGGGAGCAAGTGCAAAATTAAAATTGTGAACTCTTGGAACTTCCTGGACAAATCTAACATGTCAAGAAACTTTTGTTGCACAAGTTGAGTGATCTTCTTTGTTTGGAGATTTTGTTGAAACAAGTTCAACATTGTGTTCCTCAAAGTTGCCAACCCATTTTGTGTGTGCTGTTTAGCAAATAACAAGGATGCTATGATGCAATGATGCAAGTATGAAGCAAAAGTGAAAATTTTACTCGGGTTTTGAGGTTCACAACTTTGGGCTGTTACAAATCTACCCTCCTTACAGGAATCTCGTCCCGAGATTCTAAGGTTGCGGAAAGAAGTCAGGATACTCCTCACGAAGACTAGACTCTCGTTCCCAAGTCGCTTCTTCCTCGGAATGGTGAGACCATTGAACTTTGAGGAACTTGGTAGTCTTGTTCGAGTCTTTCTTTCGGCTTTATCCAGGACACGGATAGGATGCTCGCGATAAGTAAGATCTTCCTGGAGATCCAACTCCTCATGATTGACACTGTGGATAGGATCCTTGAAACACCGGCGAAGTTGAGAGACATGAAACACATCATGTACATTGGGAAAGATGACCGGTAACTCCAACTTATAAGAAAGATCTCCTCGCTTGGCCAGAACGGTGAAAGGGCCAACATAGCGAGGGCCAATTTCCCTTTGATACCGAAGCGGCGAACGCCACGAAGGGGAGAGACACGGAGATAAGCTTTATCACCAATTTCATAGTGAATTTCCTGATGGTGCTTATCATAGTAGCTCTTCTGCCTAGACTGAGCAATCTTCAGATTCTCCTTATGATTCTGACCTTCTCCTCAGCTTCATTGATCACATCCGGACCAAAGAGTGCTCTCTCTCCGGTCTCGGACCAATTTAGAGGAGTGCGGCATTTTCTTCCATAGAACCTCAAATGGAGCCATGCCCAGACTAGCTTGATAGCTATTGTTGTAGGAGAACTCCGCGAAAGGGAGATACTTTTCCCAACCCTTGCCAAAAGAGATTACACATGCCCGAAGCATGTCTTCCAACACTTGGTTCACTCTTTCGGTCTGACCATCAGTTTGGGATGGTAGCGGTACTGAAGTTGAGACGGGACCCCATAGCAGTTTGGAAACTCTGCCAGAACTTGGAGACAAAGATACTTCCACGGTCCGATATGATCCTCAAGGGACCCCATGCAATGGAACAATACGAGCCAAATATAATCAGCAAGTTGACTTGCCCTATATCATCACGGACTGGTAGGAAGTGAGCAACCTTGGAAGACGATCAATGATTACCCAGATTGCATTGTTGCCCTTTTGAGATCGGGGAAACCCGGTGATGAAGTCCATACCAATTTCATCCCATTTCCACTCGGGACTGCAATAGGGCGAGAGTGCCGGCAGGTCTTTGATGTTCAGCCTTTACCCGTCGACAGGTGTCGCATTCAGCAACATACTTGGCAATTTCCGTTTCATACGAGTCCACCAGAATTGTGGTCGAAGGTCTTGGTACATCTTGGTACTACCGGGATGAATAGAGAGAGGTGATTCATGAGCTTCTTGGAGATGAGCTCCCTCAAATTCGTTCTTTGGCACTACCAAGCGGTCACCAAAATAAACAACCCGGATTCATCTTCCGAGAAACATTTGGCCTTGCCACTAGCAATGTTCTTCTTGATATTCAGGATACCCTCATCCAGCTTCTGAGCATCCTTAATCTGGTCTACAAGAGTAGCTTTGATCTCCAGATTTGCAAGGTAGCCGGAGGGAACAATTTCCAGGTTCAAACGGGCAAACTCTTCATGAAGGCAGGTTGGCCTTCTCAATCATCAGATTGTTGCAATAGGACTTCCGACTTAGCGCGTCAGCCACGACGTTTGCTTTGCCGGGTTGATAGTTCAGACTCACATTATAGTCCGTGATTAACTCCAACCAACGCCTTTGCCTGAGATTTAAATCCGGCTGGGTGAAGAGGTACTTCAGACTCTTGTGATCCGAGAAGATCTCGCAACGGTTACCAAACAGGTATGGTCTCCATTGCTTCAAAGCATAGACCACAGCGGCAAGTTCTAGATCATGAGTTGGGTAGTTGAGCTCATGCGGCTTAAGTTGGCGAGAAGCATATGCCACCACATGG
>CAMZMU010000034.1:41531250-41614554 GCA_947311845.1 Poa pratensis
AACACAGATGTATTATGTTTCCGGTTAATACAATTATAGCATGGAGTATAAACATTTATCATGAACATGGGAGATATATAATAACTACTTTATATTGCCTCTAGGCACACTCCAACAAAAACTGCAATCCTGTGATCAGAGTTCCGCCATCAACACATCCCAGTAGCCGAAGCGAGTATTTTTTTTGCCAAAATGGCCCCTGGCCAACTAACGCCACATATGACCCCTCTATGGAACTATTTTCAAATATGCCCCTTGTATATCATGCTCAAACACACTCTCAAATTTCACATTCGACCAAACCTCTAATTGACATTGCACATACAGCATACACAAATACACAACAAACGACAGTTACTACAATGTCATCTCCTTATCTCTCCCTCTCATCTCTCTTTATGAGCTCTCTCGATACATTTCTTTTCTTACTTCAGTTTCTTGATTAGAAATCCCAAGTCATGTATTATGTTCAACATCTTCATCTTATCTCTTCTATCTCTCTGGCCATCGAACTAGAATTAGGGATGTAGTCCATCGTTTGAAATTCCCTTTCAATCGAACGGACATACTAGTTCGCATTTCCTAAAGATCGTATGGGGTATAGGCAAAATAAACGTCACGTGCGCTCCACTAACCTACTTGACATCACATGTGTCGGCGACGCGGCAACCTTCTAGACCAAAATATATCCGCATGATAACTTTTAGAACGACGGGATCACGCTTTGCAAGATTGTGTGATTTTGCATGTTGTGGTCATGTTTGCGCATTACGGGTTTGTTAACTCATTTGAAAATCACTCTGGGTACTCTACTCGGTATTTCTAGCGTAAAAATTATATCTTTCGATCAGAGTTCCACCTATCAACACATCCTAGTAGCCAAAGCGAGTATTTGTTTTTGCCAAAATGGCCCCTAGCCAAACTAATGCCACATATGATACCTCTACGGAACTATTTTCAAATATGCCCCCTCGGTTCATCGCCAATGACAATGGAGCCAAAACTGTGCGGCTGTGTGATAACCCCCAAGAGCAAGGGATCACTGTAGCACCTCTCAATGTGGAAGTAAGGTATCGATCCGTAGGAGGAAGAAGGAAAAGTTATCTATTCCCTACAACTAAACTGTCACAAGTTTTAGTTGATTATGCACTAAACAATTTAAGGAACAAGTGTTGATTTAATGGATGGAAGTTTGATGTAACAAGGTAAGAATGTGGAAGTGTCCCAATCCTCTTCAATGCAAGAGGACAAGACAAAGGTTTTCTAGGATGCTTGGAAATAAGGCCTAGGGATCATACTTCACTAGTGGACACTCCCCAACAATTGAATACATAGATATTTCCTCTTCACTTTGCTACTCTGAACTATTCTCCTTTGGATAGAAATACCAATCTACTGCGTAGGGCTACAAGTACACCTTAAAGTCTGAGTGAACAAACACCACAATATCATAGAACACCAAGACCATCGTGTAGGGCTACAAAAGCACACCTTAAAGTCGTCTTCCACATCTAGGAACCCCAAGGTCACTATGAGTGCCCCAAAATAGTACTAAACAAACACCACAATTTATAGTGACATCCAACACAAAGAATAACTCATGGTAAGTATTCTTTAACCTTTAGCCTAAGAGTCACACACGGTTGCGCACACTGTCAACTTCACACCATGGGACAAAGGTGACTCCGGAAATTACATTAATAAAACCACTTGAGTAGCACAAACAATGAAGGAGAAACATCCATGAATTCAATTAGATTACAAAGCTCATGATCACATAAAGATCACATCATGGGAGAGAGATGAACCACATAGCTATACCGGTATAGAGCCCTCAGCCCCGATGAAGAAACAACTCCCTCCTCATCATGGGAGGCGGCAACGGAGATGAAGATGTTGATGATGAACACGCCGGAGGGGGGTGGAGCCCTCCGGAGGCGATTCCGGCGGCGTTTCTCCCCTCCGATCATCTCCGCGGCAGCCTTCTGTCTCTCTGTTTCGTGGTTTTGTGTTTCTCTCTCTCCTCCGCCGCCTCCTTTCGCGAAACGCCAGGGGACCTTTTTTATAGGCGTTTTTAGGTCAAGACGAAGTCGGTGGACGAAAGATCGACGGCCACGGAGCTCCGAGGGGGAAAAGAGCTAGGCCCACGTGCCAGGTATTTTATGGCCGCGTGGGACCCTCCCATTTCCAGCCTGTTGGGCTTCTGGTCTTCAATTTAAGCCCATTGCGTTCGTCTCGAAAATTCTGAACCGTGCTCTTTGGCCTTGCCCTTTTTGAGTCCCGAAGCTCCCGGAAAGTCTGAAACACTAAAAAGACGTTTTCTTGAAAAACAGGGTTAATTCCAAATAAATGGAAAACTATGAAATATTCCCAAAATCATTATAAAACATTGATATGACCCTTATATGATGCAAATATATTAGAATATAAGCAATTAAAGTGCAAAGTTCATGTATGCATTTTACATGCATCAACATCCCCAAGCTTAATCCATGCTCGTCCTCGAGTATGAAGATGAGATAAAACTAACATGGACTTTGCAATTTAATATTAACAATGAAAATCAAAGATGATTACTATTGCTACATATAGTCAAATGATTCATTCTTCAAAGGAGTAGCAATATGCAAATAGTTTATGAAGGATATCAAGTATTCAAGACAAGAATGTTCATTGATAGTTCACAAAGTGTAACATGGTAGCAAGTAATATGGAACACATTGGTGGCTCTAGGTTAATAGTGCCAGAAACAATGCTTGTACGTCACACGTCAGTTGGGAACCCCAAGAGGAAGGTATGATGAGTGCAGCAGTAAGTTTTCCCTCAGTATGAAACCAAGGTTTAATCGACCAGTAGGAAAACGAGGTTTGCTTCGAAGGTGTTGGTGAGGAGTGTAGTGCGGCGCAACACCAGGGATTCCGGTGCCAACGTGGAACCTGCACAACACAATCAAATTACTTTGCCCCAACTTAACAGTGAGGTTGTCAATCTCACCGGCTTGCTGAAAACAAAGGGTTAAACGTATCGAATGGAAGATGATGTTTGTTTGCATAAAACAGTAGAGAACAATGATTGCAGTAGATTGTATTTCAGATGTAAAAGAATGGACCGGGGTCCACAGTTCACTAGTGGTGTCTCTCCAATAAGATAACTAACATGCTGGGTAAACAAATTACAGCTGGGCAATTGACAATTGATAAGTGCATATAACATGCATGTGTGAGCTGTGGTGTCTACTATGAGATTCATTTGGGCATTACGACAAAGTACATAGACCGCTATCCAGCATGCATCTATGCCTAAATAGTCCACTTTCCGGTTAACATCCGTACCCCTTCCAGTATTAAGTTGCAAGCAACAGACAATTGCATTAAGTAATGTGCGTAATGTAAACAATACATTCATCCTTGAATAAAGCATTGCTGTTTTACCCCTAGTGGCAACAACACATCTACAACCTTAGAACTTGCTGTCACTATCCCAGGTTAAATAGAGGTTGAACCCAACTATCATGCATAAATACCCCCTCTTGGAGTTACAAGTATTCACGTGGCCAAGGCTTCAACAAGTAACGGAGAGCATGCAAGATCACAAATGACATAGACATGATAATATAATATTCAGCTCCACATAGGTATCAATATAAGTCAGATCCCAGCAAACACAACATGTAGCATTACAATAAGATGATCTTGATCATGATAGGCAGCTCACAAGATCTAAACATGATGGCACAAGTGGAGAAGACAACCATCTAGCTACTGCTATGGACCCATAGTCCAAGGATGAACTACTCACGCATCACTCCGGAGGCGGGCATGGCGATGTAGAGCCCTCCGGTGATGATTCCCCTCTCCGGCAGGGTGCCGGGAAGAGCTTCAGAACCCCCCGAGTTAGGGTTGACGACGGCGGCGGCAGCGAATATGTTCTGGATGAAAGGCTCGGTGTTTTAGGGTTTTCGCGTCTCGGGGAATAAATAGGCGAAGGGGCGATGTCGGCGGACCCCCGAGGGGCCCAAACCACCTGGCGGCGCGTGGGCCCCTGCCGCGCCACCTGTGGTTTGGCCACCTCGTGGCTCTCTTCGTCTCTCCTTCGGACTCCGTGTACGTGCTGGAAAAATAGGGACTGGCCTTTTGTTTCGTGCAATTCCGAGAATATTTCCAGAAGTAACTTTCTGAAACCAAAAACAGCAGAAAACAGGGAACTGGCACTGTGGCATCTTGTTAATAGGTTAGTCCCAGAAAATGCATAAAAGTGATACGAAGTGTATATAAAACATGTAGCAAATGGTATAATATAAGCATGGAACAGCAGAAATTATGGATACGTTGGAGACGTATCAAGCATCCCCAAGCTTAGTTCTACTCGTCCTCGAGTAGGTAAAACGATAACAACAAATAATTTCTGAGGAGACATGCTTTCACACAATCTTGATCAATATATTGCAAGGCTCATGTCATGAATGAAGTGACTCAAAGCAATGATCTATAGTTTGCTAACAAATAGATAAAGAGTAAACAATGAATCATATAAGCAAAAACTTTTCATGAATAGTACTTTCAAGACAAGCATCAAAAAGTTTTGCATAAGAGGTAACTCATAAAGCAATAGATTCAAAGTAAAAGGCATTGAAGCAACACAAAGGATGATTAAGTTTCAGCATTTGCTTTCAACTTGTAACATGTATATCTCATGGATAGTTGTCAACATAAAGCAATATAACAAGTGCAATAAGTAAATATGTAAGAATCAATGCACACAAAGTTGACACAAGTGTTTGCTTCTAAGATAGAAAGGAGTAGGTAAACTGACTCAACATAAAGTAAAAGATAGGCCCTTCGCAGAGGGAAGCAGGGATTAAATCATGTGCTAGAGCTTTTTAAGTTTTCGAAAGCATATAGAGAGCACAAAATAAGTATTTGAGAGGTGTTTGTTGTTGTCAACGAATGGTAGTGGGCACTCTAACCCCCTTGTCAACCAGACTTTCAAAGAGCGGCTCCCATGAAGGACGTTATTCTACCAGCAAGGTAGATCATCCCTCTTCTCTTTTGTTTACACATGTATTTTAGTTTCTTTATAGATGACACTCCTCCCAACCTTTTGCTTACACAAGCCATGGCTAACCGAATCCTCGGGTGCCTTCCAACATTCACATACCATGGAGGAGTGTCTATTGCAAAATTAAGTTGCTTACTGATAAATCAGGGCAAAACATGTGAAGAGAATTATTAATGAAAGTTGTAATTAATTGGGGCTGGGCACCCCGTTGCCAGCTCTTTTTGCAAATTATTGGATAAGCGGATGTATATGCCACTAGTCCATTGGTGAAAGTCTGTCAGAAGTAAATGACAAGATTGAAAGATAAAACACCACATACTTCCTCATGAGCTATAAAACATTGACACAAATAAGGAGTAATAAAGTTTTGAATAGTTTAAAGGTAGCACATGAAATATTTACTTGGAATGGCAGGAAATACCACATAGTAGGTAGGTATGGTGGACACAAATGGCATGGGTTTTGGCTCAAGTTTTGGATGCACGAGAAGCATTCCCTCTCAGTACAGAGTTTAGGCTAGCAAGGTTGTTTGAAGCAAACACAAGTATAAACCGGTACAGCAAGAATCACATAAAAACATATTGCAAGTATTATAAGACTCTACACTGTCTTCCTTGTTGCTCAAACATTTTACCAGAAAATATCTAGACCTTAGAGAGAACAAATATGCATCCCAAGTCTCAACAAGCTCTACGGTAGTTCTCCACTACTAGGCTTTAACTACATGATGCAAGAGCTTAAACATGATCTACTTGAGAGCTCAAAACAATTGCAAAGCATCAAATCAAAACAAGACAATGATCTACAAGAATGCATATGTCTTTTCCAATACCAACTACTACATGTAGCATTTTCTTTCTTCCAAACAAACACCAATAATTTATTAAACATAAACTCTCCAAATGATAATATAATGCAGCAAGAGAGTATTTATAAACAAGTGCTAACAGCTCGAAGAGATGCAAAAACAGGAGCTAAAAGCACTGCAGTAGCTAGTTAAGAATACTCAACAAATATAAGTGAAGAACATGAGTATTCACATGAAAAAGCGGAGCGTGTCTCTCTCCCACACAAGGATTGCTAGGATCCGAATTTATTCAAACAAAAACAAAAATAAAAACACACAGACGCTCCAAGTAAAGCGCATAAGATGTGAAAGAATTAAAATATAGTTTCACTAGAGATGACCTGATAAGTTTGTTGATGAAGAAGGGGATGCCTTGGGCATCCCCAAGCTTAGACGCTTGAGTCTCTCTGAATATGGTTGGGATGAACCACGGGGGCATCCCCAAGCTTAGGCTTTTCACTCTTCTTGATCACATAATATCACCCTTCTCGCTTGATCCTTGAAAACTTCCTTCACACCAAACTCAAGACAGTTCTCATTAGAGGGTTAGTGCATAATCAAAAATTCTCATATTCTGTAATGATACAATCAATCCCAAAGCTTCTGGACATTAGCTACAGCCACCAATGCTTTGTGGAGCAAAGAAATCCACACAAACACAGTAAAAGAGCGAATGCAAAACAAAAGGCAGAATCTGTCAAAAACAGAACAGTCTGGAATGACGAATTTTTTCGAGGCACTTAAGTTGCTCAGATGGATCTGGCCTAAAATAATGAAAGTTGCGTACATATCTCAGGAATATGCGTGATTTTTCTCAGAATTTTTTGAATTTTCTACAGGGAGATAAGCTCAAATCCGTGACAGCTAAAAATCTGTCACTGCGCAGAAATCCAAATCTTGCATCAACTTTCAATATAGAACTTTACTTGGCACAACATTGCGATAAAATAAAGATACAAAGGAGTTGCTACAGAAGTAACAAAACTCCTTGACTCAAAGAAAACAAAAATAACAGCAAATAAAAACGATGGGTTGTCTCCCATAAGCGCTTTTCTTTAACGCCTTTCAGCTAGGCGCAGAAAGTGAAAATCAAGTGTTGTCAAGTGGCAAATCATTCAAATCATCAAAAGCTTCTTCCAACACACAGCTTGTAACAATGGGTATCTTAGATGTTCCTGGAGGTGTTTCATTACCTTTAACCGTACTAAAAGTTTTATCAATTTTAAGCTCATAATGAGTCTTTGGTTTTGGCACTTTAGGAACATACATAAACTTTTGCTCTCTACCCACATAAACTTTCTCCTTTTTAGACTTAAGAGAAGTAAAGGTTGAACTTAAGGTTTCAATAGCTTCCTCTAACTCATCAATTCTATGATTTTGGGTGTCATGGATATTATTATCCTCAAGAACAGTGATTCTTTCATTGATGGTGGCTATTGATTCATTACTTACCAATACAATCAAGAAAATTTGGAAAAAATTCTCCATAGAGTCTAACTTATTTATAACATCTCCAAGGTATCTCAACTTTAATATCTTTAGTGGGTGGTGTTCCTACCAAACTTTCAATAATATTACAGGCTTCTAAAGCAGGAGTACCCAAGAAATTTCCACCTGTAAGAGTGTCTAGAACATACCTATACCAACTAGAGATACCAACATAAAAGTTCCTAAGGAGGATAGTGGTAGAGTGTTTCTTAGTACATCTATGATGAGCATCACTAATTCTATACCAAGCATCTTTCAAATTTTCACCTCCTAGTTGCCTAAAAGAACGAACTTCAACTTCAGGAGCATTCATTTTGAAAAACAAAATTAAACTGAATTAAACAAGTAACTAATTTTTTTTGTTTTTGATATAGAGAAGCAAACAAAACAAAAAAAAATAAACTAGCAAGACAAGTAACTAATTTTTTTTGTTTTTGATATAGAGAAAGCAAACAAAACAAAATAAAAATAAACTAAGCAAGACAAATAACAAAGTAAAGAGATTGGGTGTGAGAGACTCCCCTTGCAGAAGCAATTCTGTTTTCCCCGGCAACGGCGCCAGAAAACGTTGCGTCGAAGGGGAAACAGAAATCTTCTGAATCCAAAGCAACTCGACTTCCCCGGCAACGGCGCCAGAAAACGTTGTTGGTGGCTCTAGGTTAATAGTGCCAGAAACAATTGCTTGTACGTCACACGTCAGTTGGGAACCCCAAGAGGAAGGTATGATGAGTGCAGCAGTAAGTTTTCCCTCAGTATGAAACCAAGGTTTAATCGGACCAGTAGGAAAACGAGGTTTGCTTCGAAGGTGTTGGTGGAGGAGTGTAGTGCGGCGCAACACCAGGGATTCCGGTGCCAACGTGGAACCTGCACAGCACAATCAAACTACTTTGCCCCAACTTAACAGTGAGGTTGTCAATCTCACCGGCTTGCTGAAAACAAAGGGTTAAACGTATCGAATGGAAGATGATGTTTGTTTGCATAAAACAGTAGAGAACAATGATTGCAGTAGATTGTATTTCAGATGTAAAAGAATGGACCGGGGTCCACAGTTCACTAGTGGTGTCTCTCCAATAAGATAACTAACATGCTGGGTAAACAAATTACAGCTGGGCAATTGACAATTGATAAGTGCATATAACATGCATGTGTGAGCTGTGGTGTCTACTATGAGATTCATTTGGGCATTACGACAAAGTACATAGACCGCTATCCAGCATGCATCTATGCCTAAATAGTCCACTTTCCGGTTAACATCCGTACCCCTTCCAGTATTAAGTTGCAAGCAACAGACAATTGCATTAAGTAATGTGCGTAATGTAAACAATACATTCATCCTTGAATAAAGCATTGCTGTTTTACCCCTAGTGGCAACAACACATCTACAACCTTAGAACTTGCTGTCACTATCCCAGGTTAAATAGAGGTTGAACCCAACTATCATGCATAAATACCCCCTCTTGGAGTTACAAGTATTCACGTGGCCAAAGCTTCAACAAGTAACGGAGAGCATGCAAGATCACAAATGACATAGACATGATAATATAATATTCAGCTCCACATAGGTATCAATATAAGTCAGATCCCAGCAAACACAACATGTAGCATTACAATAAGATGATCTTGATCATGATAGGCAGCTCACAAGATCTAAACATGATGGCACAAGTGGAGAAGACAACCATCTAGCTACTGCTATGGACCCATAGTCCAAGGATGAACTACTCACGCATCACTCCGGAGGCGGGCATGGCGATGTAGAGCCCTCCGGTGATGATTCCCCTCTCCGGCAGGGTGCCGGGAAGAGCTTCAGGAACCCCCCGAGTTAGGGTTGACGACGGCGGCGGCAGCGAATATGTTCTGGATGAAAGGCTCGGTGTTTTAGGGTTTTCGCGTCTCGGGAATAAATAGGCGAAGGGGCGATGTCGGCGGACCCCCGAGGGGCCCAAACCACCTGGCGGCGCGGTGGGGCCCCCTGCCGCGCGCCTGTGGTTTGGCCACCTCGTGGCTCTCTTCGTCTCTCCTTCGGACTCCGTGTACGTGTGGAAAAATAGGGACTGGCCTTTTGTTTCGTGCAATTCCGAGAATATTTCCAGAAGTAACTTTCTGAAACCAAAAACAGCAGAAAACAGGGAACTGGCACTGTGGCATCTTGTTAATAGGTTAGTCCCAGAAAATGCATAAAAGTGATACGAAGTGTATATAAAACATGTAGCAAATGGTATAATATAAGCATGGAACAGCAGAAATTATGGATACGTTGGAGACGTATCACACATGTATGCATAATGATAAGTAGAACATCCTACAATGGTCATAGAGTGTAGATGGAAATCTGAATATGATAGGTGTACACTTTGGAAAGCTGTATATGTGGAGAGGTAAGCATGCATAAGTTTCATCCAACTTCCAAACTCTTCTACTTAAGTTAATGATTGCAATAAGGTATTCATTGGTGTCAAGCTCTCATTGCCCCTATCATAGCATCTTGAATGATTAAGGTTAAAGTGAAAGCAAATATGAGTAGTGTGCTTGATAAAGAATGGGTTGAATGTCTCATGCCCCTTGACTACAAGTACTTACACCATGTGTTACTCAACTTGGGAAACAAACAAGTTCAATTAAATATCATTGTAAGCATAATAGTATCATCAAGAGCGTCAACTGGGGTACCTCTTGTCCCAAGATATGGAACAAGCCCATATCAAAATGACAAGACAAACAAACAAAATGAACAATCTCAACACCCTTTTTATTTACCATTTGGAATAGTTTTTTATTGCAAGGTGTATCACAGAAGTATCACCATAGTATGTAAGTAAATTTCCACCATGAATGATGCATGGCTTAGATTAGCGGCCCAGGCGTCTCTGTAACCATTTACACAAACTCATTTAAACTCACTCTATTTCCACATTTATTTCAACATGATAAGCATCCATAGACAAAAGCACATGATATCAACTAAATGAGATGAAGAGCGTGTTGAAAGATTGCCATGTGACAGCACATATGGGCTAACTTCCAACCCAAAACATTCATCAAGCCACAAACATCATAATCTTAATCACAATGGGTCAAGTTTTATTATGCAAATAAAAGAACATTGTGCATCAAGTTCGTGAGAGCTATATAACCAACTTTTTCCATGCAATCAATAACATAAACATTTTCATTCAGAGGTAAGATAACACAAACAACATGTTAAACATACTCGGAATAGCATAAAGCCAATAGGTAGATATGGTGGACTCACTGGAATAACTTTGGTTGAAGGTGTTGGAAACAAGTTTTTGCTTGTTGGAGTTTTTGGGCTAGCAAAAGGGAGAAATTTGACCATCTAGATGCATGCATGAGTGTCCATAGAACTAACTAATCCATGTCAAACCAAGTAAGATAACAATCAGCACCAAAACATGAATAAGTGATAGCTCTACAAAAAGAATTTGCAAACTATTACTCATAAACAAGCTCATGAATCATGCAACTATATGTATCATTAAAAATCAAGTCAAACATCTCTTTTCCCAATCTTATAAAAGCATCCAACATATTTCAACCCATATTTCCAGTAGCTCTCTCATATATAAATGATAGTGTGGTGGTCTCTCAAGACTCAAACAAAACAAAAAACGACGCTCCAAGTTTATGCGATAAAGTGTTTCGATCGAAAAACAGAAGTTGGACGTGTGCAAACCGAGAGTGTGTAGGTCCAACGGGTTGTCTTCACATCCCCAAGCTTATGGTCTTCGCCATCCTTGGATAGCTCTTGGTGCATCTCCTCCAATCCCTGTGAAAAAACTTCAAAACACCGTTTCTCCCATCTCTTTTCTTGGGGTGCATTAATAGTGATAAACAAATAGGTTCCTTGCTGCATATAATCCTTGAACAAAAATTCATATGAATGTCCAGAAAGTATATAATGTTGTATGCCTACTCATAAACTCAATTGGATCAAAAAGATTCAACTTAAAAGCTCAAAGCATGGATCAAACAAAATGGGACATAATCTGTCCAGAAAAACAGCAGCAGCAAAACGTATTTTTCTACCCTACCAACTTTCTCGAAAAATTCCGAAAAAATTCATGCATACAGAGGATGAAAATTTGCAACTACAGTTCAGATATGAGCTCATTTGGAGTTACGGAATAAGAATTAAAAATCATACCGTGCAACTGATTCGTGCAGGAATAAAATCTCCGAACACTATAAGCAACTTTTCAAGACCAAAATGGGTAAAACTTGGCAGTTTATTAAAACTCCAGAAACTAACTAGACACAAAATCTCTTGTTACAGCAAGAGGACACAAAGAAAAAATCACACACAAAAATAACGGGTTGCCTCCCGCAAAGCGCTTTCTTTATAGCCATATAGCTAGGCTTGATAGTTTTAATGATGCTCCCATAGGAATAAAGTTGAATATAAAAGAGCATCAAGAAGCAAATATCAAACACATTTAAGTCTAACCCACTTCCTATGCATTGGGATCTTGTAAGAAAATAAATCAATAAAGCACAAAATGACTAGCATAGGAAGGCAAAGCAAGTGCAACTTCAAAAATTTCAACAAAAAGAGAGAAGACTTAATATTTTTGAGATATATGAAACCGTGTCTCCCTCTCTCATAAGGACCAGTAGGTTTTAAAGTACCCAACAAATAAAAGCAAATCAAGAGAAAGACCAAAACCTTCATCATAAAGAAGATAAATTTAGTAACATGAAGATTTCTATAACCATACTTTCCTCTCTCAAATAATTTTCAGCGGCATCATGAATAAAATCAACAATATAGGTATCACATAAAGCATTATTATCATGATCCATAAGCATAACAGTACTATTACTCTCCACACAAGCATAATCAATTTCATTAGTAATAGTGGGAGTAAAACTAGCACATCCATCATTGTAATCATCATAAATTGAGCATAGAATAATCATAGTGAATTTTATCCTCAATAGTAGATGGACTGAAAACATCATAATTATCATTGTAAACATCATATATAGGAGGCATATTATAATCAACGTAAATTTTATCCTCAATAGTAGGTGGACTGAAAATATCACAATGATTATAATCATCATATATTGGAGGCATAGTATCATCAAAGAAAATTTTCTCCTCAAAACTTGGGGGACTAAAATATCACATTCATCAACAGCCACTTCCCCAAGCTTAAACTTTTCCAGAGCAATAGCAATAATGGTGTTCAAAGAATTTATAGTGATAACATTGCTACCATCATGCAAATAATTTTCCATATGTTTTTTAATTTTCTCTTCAAACACATCATGTCCTAACTCAAGATAGATTTCATAAAGCTCTCTAATTTTTTTGTTGTTTTCCATTTTCTAATTTTTATGGGTTTTTGATATATATAAAACTTAATGAGAAACTCACAACCAAACGAGTTTAAAGGAACCTCCCCAAGCTTAGATGATTGCAAGATATAAAAGGAATCTCCCCAAGCTTAGTCTAGTGCACACAATAATAGAAACTTAAGCGCTACGCTCCCCGGCAACGGCGCCAGAAAAGTACTTGATAACCCCCAAGAGCAAGGGATCACTGTAGCACCTCTCAATGTGGAAGTAAGGTATCGATCCGCAGAAGCAAGAAGGAAAAGTTATCTATTCACTACAACTAAAGTGTCACAAGTTTTAGTTGATTATGCACTAAACAAGTTTAAGGAACAAGGTGGTTGATTTAATGGATGGAAGTTTGATGTAACAAGGCAAGAATGTGGAAGTGTCCCAATCCTCTTCAATGCAAGAGGACAAGACAAATGTTTTCTAGGATGCTTGGAAATAAGGCCTAGGGATCATACTTTCACTAGTGGACACTCCCAACAATTGAATACATAGATATTTCCTCTTCACTTTGCTACTCTGAACTATTCTCCCGTTGGATAGAAATACCAATCTACTGCGTAGGGCTACAAGAGCACACCTTAAAATCTGAGTGAACAAACACCACAATATCATAGAACACCAAGACCATCGTGTAGGGCTACAAAAGCACACCTTAAAGTCTGTCTTCCACATCTAGGGAACCCCAAGGTCACTATGAGTGCCCCAAAATAGTACTAAACAAACACCACAATTTATAGTGACATCCAACATAAAGAATAACTCATGGTAAGTATTTCTTTAACCTTTAGCCTAAGAGTCACACACGGTGCGCACACTGTCAACTTCACACCATGGGACAAAGGTGACTCCGGAAATTACATTAATAAAACCACTTGAGTAGCACAAACAATGAAGGAGAAACATCCATGAATTCAATTAGATTACAAAGCTCATGATCACATAAAGATCACATCATGGGAGAGAGAGAGATGAACCACATAGCTACCGGTAGAGCACTCAGCCCCGATGAAGAACTACTCCCTCCTCATCATGGGTGGCGGCAACGGAGATGAAGATGTTGATGATGAACACGCCGGAGGGGGGTGGAGCCCTCCGGAGGCGATTCCGGCGGCGTTTCCCCCTCGATCTTCTCCGGCGGCAGCCTTCTGTCTCTCTGTTTCGTGGTTTTGTGTTTCTCCGCCGCCTCCTTTCGCGAAACGCCAGGGGACCTTTTTTATAGGCGTTTTTAGGTCAAGATGGAGTCGGTGGACGAAAGATCGACGGCCACAGAGCTCCGAGGGGGAAAAGAGCTGGGCCCACGCGGCCAGGTATTTTAGGCCGCGTGGGACCCTCCCATTTCCAGCCTGTTGGGTTTCTGGTCTTCCATTTAAGCCCATTGCGTTTGTCTCGAAAATTCTGAACCGTGCTCTTTGGCCTTGCCCTTTTTGGAGTCCCGAAGCTCCCGGAAAGTCTGAAACACTAAAAAAGACGTTTTCTGGAAAATCAGGGTTAATTCCAAATAAATGGGAAAACTATGAAATATTCCCAAAATCATTATAAAACATTGATATAACCCTTATATGATGCAAATATGATTGGAATATAAACAATTAAAGTGCAAAGTTCATGTATGCATTTTACATGCATCACTGTGCGCCAACATTTTTTGGCATCTGGACGCTCAGTAAGCTCAGCGTCATGGAGTTGGCGCCGACCTCACTTCGGCGTATGATTTTACTAGCGCCAAACTGCATAATCTCAGCGCATTCGCATTGACGCAGACCGGACAGATTTGAAAAAAATTCCACGGAGGGGTGAGATGCAGGAAGGCTCTACAACTCGTAACCGTGGCCACGATTAAAGTTGACGCAGCGTGCGTACGTGGGTGGACCCTACCTCTTTCTTTACCTTATCTCCTGCGCGTACGTGGTCTCCGCCGCCTTTCCAATCTCCTCGCAAAATCAGCCTGTCGCCGGTGCTGCACCGCCGCCTCTCCTCCCTTCTCCTGAGACGTCTCTCCTCCCTTCTCCCTAAACCGAGCCAGAGCCGGTGACGCCGTGGCTGGCCGCGGCGGAGACGACGACGGCGAGCTGTGACCTCACCGGAAGCGGCGCTCGACGCGGTAGCGGCGGCGCCAGCGAGGCGAGGCAGAAACTTAACTGGAGGGTGGTGCGGGTCGCCGGAGCCCGAGACGAAAGTGGTGTCGGGACTTTAGAGGGATGGCCGGACCGGCGCAGGATCGGCGGAGGTGGAGATTGGGGCAGGGCGCGGGGCGGCGAGGCGCCGCAGCAGCGCGCCGACCGCGGGCGGGGAGGCCGACGGTTTGGCCGACGTCGGCGGCAGGGGGATGGAGGTTGTGCTGGAGGTGCGGCCGGGGCGGCGTTTCTCTTCCCCGTCCCCTCTCCTCCCCGTGCTCTTCTTCTTCTCATCCGTTCAGACAGCTACAGTAGTCCGAATTTCCACCGTGGCCACGGGTGACCGTTAACTAGCATCGCCCGGTGAGATGTAGCAGTAGTTTCACCCAGGGGCATTTTTGGAACAAAAATAGCCGAAGCAACGGCCCAGGGTGCACGAGCCCCAAGGCCTCGTACCCCTACCCACAAGGATCAGATCATGAGAGGAGACCGCTATGGCCATGTCCTCTCTTCCCCCACTTTCCTGCCTCCTGCAACGAGGACTTTTCTTCCATTTGCCTCCCCGATGCCCGCCTGCAGCAACCACCATGTCTCCGTCATCCGCCTCCTGCCTCCCCCATGCTGCATCTCCTTTGAATAGATGGGCAGCGGAGCAAGACTTTCTTGGCAACTTTGCTCCATCAGAGAAGCAACGGCGTCGTCGACAGAGAACTCGGGAGCTGTTCCAAGTGCTTCACAGATTTGCAGCACGGAACAGATTCAATGCGGATTCTGAATTCGCGGGGCTCGCTCTGACTCGTGACGAGATGTTGCATGCATGCGGCATTCATGCTGGATTGCGTTCTCTCTTTCCTTTTGTGGGATCTTGCCGGACAGTGCCGTCCAGTTGTACTCCATCAGTGCTTTTAGGAGTTCCAAGGTTCTCTGCTCTGTCCGGCTCACCATTGAAAGCTTTCCTGCGAGCTGCACACGAGACGCCTTTGTTAAGATGAATTTTGCGGTGCAAGATAGCAAGAACATAGTCAATCAATTTCACATGATTCATTCCACACGGAAGCTCTCCATGACCATGATGCAGCCGTTGCATCCCTCGAGTGTGATGTGTGCGTTAGGCTATTCATTTCCCTACAGCTCTATTCTGTGAAATACAACTGTCAGACACATGGAAGCCCATGCTTCCAGGTTCCAGCAAATGCTATACTATGCATGCTGTTCATAGAGTCTGATGGAGGCCTAATTTAAGCGCCCTGGCGGTCTGATTAGGTGCACAGGCAAGCAGGCATGCATCCATTGAAGTAATCACGTCTGCGCTCTTCTTCTAGGGACTATCCTGTAGCTGTTCTTCGTGATAGACAGGGACTGAAGATAGGCACCTCGCCTAATTCCTATTGGTAGCAGTGATGCTGTCTTGATGGTCATTTCACTTGTTACATTAATTATTAGTATGGCATGCATATGCAGCAGCCTGACGCTAGTGATAGTGACTTCAAGGGTGACATGCATCTTTCAATGGAGTGCCATTTTTCAATGACTCATGTGCTGTGTTTTCTTTCTTCGAACAAGAGGGGGCAGCCCTCAGCCCGATCATCCAATTCGCTCCGACGATCCAGGCATGGTTTAGGAGATCGAGAAAAGAAATCATACGGATTAGGGTAGGGACCGGAAGGTCCCAGAAGCTGATATTCATATTTAAAAAGTAATACAAAACATCATAGAGGACCCCAAAAGAAACATAAATTACACATTGATCTTCCCTTTTGCACATCGAACCCTGAAGATGATAACAGAAGCACAATCAAGTCCTAATACATCTAGTAACCTCGCCGAAAATGCTTTGGCCACTATCTCCGGCATAGATATTGCCGACGGCCAAGGGAAAGAGGACCGCACACTGGATGTTGAAGTGGGCACACGAAAAACAATTCTTCATTCGATCTCCAGCTTCCATGGCCGAGGTCAAAGAGGAAGACAAAGATGCTCCATGCCAGCTAGAATACCTTGTGGGGTTCCAGATTAGATAACACTGCATGAGGATTTGCCACCGCTCCTCCCTCCGTCCCCACGACGGTGAGGAGAAGAAATGATAGAACACGCCCAACCCAATCCAGAGATCCACTAAGCTTATTTGCAAAAGTTGCGGCCAGATCCACTGTGTACCGTCACCGTCCGCCATGCACGGCAACTCAACTAAGCTCATGTTGGCCACTGATATTTTCTTTTCTGCATAGCGCAATACATATGTCATTTTTCAGAAAAAATTTCACGTATATAGAAAACTTATGTTTGTTGCCATTTTTTAGTATTATTTATTGTTTGTTTGTTTCGAGTTTCCCATCAGACAGGAGCTATGAGTTCGGGAGCTATTAAGTTTCTGGATTTTTAGGTTTTATTTTAGGGGAATCTGGATTTTTTTAGTTTATATTCATTCAATGCTACAAATGTTTTCTTAACTATATAAGGCTACAATTTTTTTTTTAAAAGGAGCAACCGGTAAACAACCCGGCTGGGCTTGACTTCCAAACAGCTATGCATTTCGTATGGGGATGGCCCAGGCATAACTTTTTTTTAGGGTAGCCCAGGCCTTCCTCCTTGTGGGCCGGCCCAGGTAGACTGGTTTTTCCTTTCTTTTTCTTTTTGTATTTTCTTCTCTTGTTTTCTTTTTCGTTATTTACCTCTTTCTGTTTTTTCATTTTTCGTTTATGTTAAAAAGTTGAGGGTGGTGATATAAATAAAAATTTGTTTGCGAGGATTTGGTAAATCATAAAGGAAAAATGTCGTCCCATTTAAATTAATTGTTCGCAAGTTTTTTAAAAATATTCATATGCGAGAAAACAACGCCTATGATGTGTCACCTATACAGACGTACGTGATCTCGGGGACTCCATCGACAACATGAGTGACCTCTCCAACGCTCTCCGGGACCAGCTAAAGATATGATTTCCCAGTTCACCACTTGGAGCCATGGGTTAGTCCCGAAAAGGCGAAAAATATCCGCTGCCACCATGATCTTTCGAGTTTGGGTTTTCAAGAGCTTAATATTGGGGAGTTTGTTGACACCACTACATAAGAGGTGGTACTGAATATTTGTAATAAATTTATATGAGGTTGACAACTTTGGGTAGCTTTGAAACACCCGTGTTTTTATTTTCAAGGCTTGCTTTGTCGCTGGTCTTAGCTTTCTTTTCTCTTTCACCAATATAAAAAATCCCCAAAATATCTTTTATTTTTATATTTTATTCCCATTGCGGTGTTATTGGCATTCTTTAATTGGTTAATTATCTTTGCAATGAAGTTGATTCTTGTCGAGCTTTTAAGGAACACAAATCAAGAAAAAGAAACGTGAACATTCATGAATGAGATGTATGTCCTACGATTCTTGCTTTACAAACTTGAAATACCCATAGTAGTTGGTGGTGGTTGTATCTGTGTTATATCCAAGTGAGGAAATCCTAATAGTTAGAGAAAAACTTTATTGCTTGGCTAATTAGTTAAATACTTTTTATCTGATTCTCCTAGTTAACCACTTTTCGTGGGATTTAATTGTTAGTCTAAATACGTGAAAAATTATAAGTGAAAGTCTTTCCAAAAGGCTTGGGTGTCGTTGTTAACAACAGTCTTAAGGGATTAGTCTTAGAGACATTCGACCCCCTAACTTTAATGTAATTGATTAACTAGGGTTTACGAAAGAGTTGTCCAATAAAATCAATATGAAATAATTGAGATACCTTCCAAATTTTGCCTTGTGACCACAATAAGATATTGTTTTACACGTGTGTTATGTACTCTACGGAAAGCTGACAACTCCGCTGGACTATGCATAATCTATCTAAGATAACTCGCAGATTTCGGTTATTTAGTTGGTTAATGTGTGTAACACCAATGTTTTGACGGGCGATATTTTGGCTTTCTCATAAGGATGTGTTTCTTCTTAAGCAAAGTTGGACACTCTGTTGAGCGATAAACCAGCGAAAAACCCGCAGAACGGTCATGAGTGGGATTTCGGTTGCAACATCTACGCTACATCGGATACTCTGACCTAGACTACAAATTTTTAGTTACATACACCATCATTTTGGCACGGTCTTGTTTTTAAAGAGTTACAAATTCTAGAAGACAATGAAAAGAAGGAGCACTAGAAAGTCATGATTTAATGATGTGGGTGTTACTCTAATTTATTTTGACACCCTCACACATTTTTTTATCGAAAATCTTCCTTGTGTTCGAGAGTCATGATTAACTATGCCGCCACTCTAGCTATGGACACGGGGGAGCGCTGACGGACTGGGGATGCGACGACGGAGGCAGGTGATCACGTCGGCGGTGGAAATGGTGGCCGCGCCCGATGCATCTGTAGATCCCCTCTCTGGCTGATGAGGGCTCTGGGAGGAGAGGCGAGGCAAAATGGCGACGGGGGGTTTGGCCTTCCGTGTAGGGTAAACAACCGTGGGATTGTGTTTTGGAAATACCAATCTAGAGGGGGAGCAAAGGCGAGGCCACTAGACAGGCTTAAACAGGCTTCAGCCTGCCCTCAAAAAAATCAAAACATTTTTTTACTACTACTAATCTTGTGCCAGACACCTAGGCCCATTAGTTGAGTAACTTTCAGCCAATACTAGATACGCACGCATTGCACAGTCAACACTGAAGGGGTTCGTAGCAGAAAACAATAATTTTTCTAACTTACATACGCCAAAACTTAGCCAAGGATCTATCTATCTAGTAATGTTGTAACGGAGAAGATATCGGTAACATACCCTTGTAGACCGATAGCGGGGATTACGCTCCCGCAACACGACGTAGCCGATCTCGAAGTCGCGAAGAACTTGGCACGACGAAGACGAAGACGGCGGTGGCGCG
This sequence comes from Poa pratensis, assembly GCA_947311845.1. Taxonomy (NCBI): domain Eukaryota; kingdom Viridiplantae; phylum Streptophyta; class Magnoliopsida; order Poales; family Poaceae; genus Poa; species Poa pratensis. The sequence continues at coordinate 41,550,985 of CAMZMU010000034.1, forward strand.
ATGATGACGCCCTGGCACCACGACTGTGGCGCCTCCGAGTACTCGCACACGTGCGGAGCTTGACGACGACTTCCGGGCTCTCTGATCCAGCCGAGATAGCGGAAGTAGAACTTTTGGGTGGAATCCCGCAGCACGATGGTGTACTGCGGTATAGATTTCTCACGTGTGTGGAGTCCTTGCAAGGGGACCACACTCTACGAGAGGTGGAGAGAGGGTGGAAGTGGGCGGAGGGGCATCCTCGGCCAATATACAAATTAATTGTATTTTCTGTGTGTTCAATCCAATTAATATGCCCCACTATTTATTAGGGGAGGAGGGATGCCAATGTCCCACCCTTCTCCATGTGAGACTAAGGAGGAGGGGGAGGTGGTGCGGCTGGCCAAAGGGGCCTAGCCATACCATGCTGCAGCCGCATGGGCCCCTAGGGCCCAGCCGCACCACCCCCTTTGGGGTCGGCCCCCATATGGGCCTTTCCCTCCGGGGTTTGGCCCATTTAGGTGGGCTGCCCCAATTTTTCCTTTTATTTAATATTAAATTAATATTTAAATATATATAATTCATAATTAAATATATTTGCACATTTTTTAATCTTCCGTGACTCCGTAAGAACTTCTGGATCACCCCGAACTACCTTCGATCTTCCCCCGAAACCCTTCCGATTCCACCGGAATCCATCCGATTCATTTTCTCTCTCGATTTCTATTATTCCGATAATTCCAAAACGATCTCCAAGCATCGTCAAGACCTTAAGTGTGTTACCCTACGGTTCGGGAAATACTCCAGACATGGTCGAGACCCCTCGCTCGCCAATGACCGTCAGGGAGACCTAGATGGCTATGACGGTCCCTGTGCATTCCAGAATAATCGTCGTTGAACCGTTAACATGATATTCATTCCTTTTGTTCATTCGATACTGCCCTTGTTCGAGATACGATCGTCAACATCCTATGTTGTGTTTTATCCCGTTACCGACAAGGGTTACTTAACTCGTTCCGTGATATTACATCTCCAATGACCTAGTCATACGCTGCGCAACTTTATAGACGTAATCTCACCGAGTGGGCCCAGAGTATCTTCCCATCACACGGATGAACAAATCCCGCTCTTGATCACTCGCCTCGACTACTTCCTTTGGATACCCGAAAGGGACACCTTTATTATCACGCTAGATAAGTCATGACGTTTGATGCAATCAAAGTATCTTCCAGAAGCAGCGATTTGATATGATCTCATGGTCTGAGGAATAAGCTATCATATTACTCTCCTATTGCAACAATGAACTTTGTGATACGATCCTCTTGCAGTACTTTGTTGGGTATGTCCATCATTTTATTCCACTAATAAAATGACCTCATCATCAACTATATAAATATCCATGATCGGGAATTCTCGATCATCAGTTGACTAATGAACTAGTTTGTATAGAGGCTTACTAGGGACTCTGGTTTGTTTATATACCACACGTGTATTAACAATACCTATTAACACAGTTATAGCACGGTATAAAACTTATTATAAACTTAATGTGATAATGCAATAAATACTTAATATTTATTTGCCTCTAGGGCATATCCCCTTCAGTCTCCCACTTGCACTAGAGTACAAATAAACCAGCTGCATTTTACTATTAATCATAACACCTTATCTTATAAGCTTTTTATGATGATGCTTGCTTGTGGAAGAGTTTTCCTTTAATGGTCTATACCATACAGAACCATCCATTCTTTGTGATTCATTGATTATCACATTTTTTATATCAATCTGTTATCTTGATAACATGTATACATATTTGATGACTAAGTGGGACTTTCGTTTCCACGCGCATACTCTGATTCATAATCAGCTAAGTGCACCAGGAAATCACTTAGTCAGAGAACACGTTTTCTCCTCTAATCAATATGTATAATTTCGCACTATCTATATACCTTTCATACCTATGTAGATTCTGACATTCTGTTGTCAGTCTAGTGTCTAAAATAAACCTTCCTACGACATTTGGTCTTTCCAGTCATCCAGATAGATCCTTTAACAACACTCTGTTGAGTTCATTATCCTCTATAGACTCGAATTCTTTATCCTTAGTTTCCTTTAAACAATAAAGATTTTACTTATAGTGAATTCACAAAATTCACCTTAGTACTTGTTCTTCTTATAAGAACATGGGTCATATTACATCGAGCACATAATATGGTTTTATACGATGCCACTTAATACATCGGTATAAAAGAGGCAACATATCTCACAACCACTATTATCGTGTAGAAATCCACTAAATGTTTTAACTAGATTTTTCAAGGAACTTTCCTTGATTTATTCCATTCTGACCTTTCACAATCTAATCTAATAAAACATCTCGACCTTTTATTTAAAACTTCCTAATCTATCTAAATAGATTACCAATGTTTTAAATCACACACAACTTCACCATAATTCTATAATTATCTCTAATTAACTCTAATTAATTTTACCGGTACTTTCCATTATATGTCATTTACATATAAAAACACTTATTGAGCTGCCACTCAAAATGTCAATTACATTTGAGACTCATCTAGCTCCCACTCAAAAACATGTCTCTTACATATCAGATTTGGTAAGCTAGTTCGACTCCCACTTAAATTATATAAACATAGGGTTCTGCTTCCCTACATACCCCCCAGGGTGACACAGAAGTTTGCGAAGCACATGAACGCTCCAGATTGCATGATACCTGTTCGCTAATTGTGATCAGGGGATATGGTAACGCTCCAGATTGCACGATACCCCCCAGGCGAGACTTCTTTTTCCGCGCTTGGTAACAATTCTAATGTTGGGCGAGCGCCGCCAGGGGGTATGCACTGAAGCACTCCTCATAAACATAATTTCTTTCGATATTTTGGACAATACAAAATCGTTGATCATTTATCAATTCGAAATCCAACATACGATTTGGATTTCCTGTTAGAAAAACTGGATCCCCTGTTAGAAAAAATGGATTGGGTATTTACTTCTGCTAGTTGGACTGTAACTTTCCCAAATACTTTTGCTAGCCCTCTTGCAAAATTATCCTCTGATCATGTACCTATCCAGATTCAGATAGGTATTGATGTTCCCAAAGCTAAGGTTTTCAGGTTTGAGGATTATTGGATGGAATTTCAGGGTTTTGCTGACACGGTGACTGCTAACTAGAATCAATTTGGTCCATATAAAAATGCTGCATAGGATATCACTGCCCGTTTGAAAAATCTGCGATATGGCCTAAAAAATGGAGCAAGAGTTTCTCACAGCTAAACAAAATCATTGACTCTTGTTGCTTTGTCCTCACTTTACTTGATGGACTTGAGGACCAGAGGCAGATGTCTATCATGGGAGAGTAACTTCAGAAAATTGCTCAAAGCACACTTGACCAACCTCTTAGAAGCCAAAAGGATTTACTGGAGAAACATGGCAAAAATTAGATGGGCCAAGCTAGGTGGGGAGAACACCAGATTCTTTCATACATTTGCTACTAAGAGCTTCAAATGCAACTATATCTCCAATATCACCACTGAAGATGGGAGAATTGTGTGTGACCATGAGGATAAGGCTGCTGTTATCTGGCATGCTTTCAAGTAGAGGATAGGGTGTTCAGATAGCCCAACAATGCTTTTTTGATTTACAGAATCTGATTACACCAAATCCAAACATTGATTTCTCCTGCCTGGAAGCTCCCTTCACGAAAGAGGAAATTGATGGTATTGTAAAGGATATGCCCACAGATAAATCTCCTGGACCAGACGGTTTTAATGGTGCATTCCTGAAGAAGTGTTGGGACATTGTTAAAGAGCAATTCTATACCCTTTGCTTTAGGTTCTATGATGGAAACCTGAACATTGAGAGCATTAATACAGCTTTCATCACTCTTATACCTAAAAAGGACAGCCCTGAATTTGTCAATGATTATAGGCCCATTTCGTTGGTTAGCATCACTCTGAAGTTCCTTACTAAGCTGCTTTCCAACAGAATGCGAAAGGTGATTGTTCCTGCACTCCACAAGAACCAATATGGCTTTATTAAGAGTAGAACCATTCACGACTGCTTGGCTTGGGCTTTTGAATACATTCACCTCTGTCATAAATCGAAAAAGGAAATCATTATTCTGAAATTGGATTTCGAAAAGGCATTTGATAAGGTGGAATATAGTGCAATCCTTCTTATGCTCAAGCACATGTGGTTTGGTAACAGATGGCTTGGATGGGTTGATGTGATACATAACTCCGATTTTACTGCTGTTCTGTTGAATGGCGTACCAGGCAAGAAGATTTCTTGTAAGAGAGGTGTGAGGCAGGGTGATCCTCTTTCACCACTTCTCTTTGTATCCACTGCTGAGCTCTTGCAGTATGTGATTAATGAGGCATGGAACTCTGGTCAGCTTGATTTGCCACTTGACAGTTCTTTTCGTCTGGACTATCCAATTATCCAGTATGCGGACGATACCCTCCTGATTATGCCTGCATGCTCTGATCAACTGAGAAGGCTCAAGATTATACTCGATAAATTCTCTGCCTCTACTGGATTAAAAGTAAATTTTAGCAAATCCTCCTTGGTTCCTATCAACTTAAATGTGGCCAGAAGTCAGGAACTTGCACTGACTATTGGCTGTAAGGTGGAATCGCTACCATTTACCTATCTAGGACTTCCCATGGGGACTACCAGGCCCAAAATGGAGGATCTCATCGGCATCATCCATAGAATTAACAGGAGGTTGATTGGTATTGCGGATACCCTGTCATATGATGGTCGACTGGTGTTAGTCAAATCCATCATATGTGCTATCCCTAATTTTGCCATGTGTGTCTTGAAACTACCTCTTGGTTTTCTTGACTACGTTGAAGGATCTACAAGGGGATTTTTCTGGAAAGGCAAGGATATTCATAAAAAAGGGAAGTGTCTGGTTAAATGGGAAAATGTCTCCAAGCCGAAGAATGCAGGAGGGCTGGGAGTACTAAACCTGAGGACTCAGAATATTGCATTGCTTATGAAGCACCTGTTCAAATTTATGAATAATGTTGATATTCCCTGGGTGAAGCTTATTTGGCAAGCACACTACCCAAATGGTAATCTACCACAGAACACCAATCCATGCGGTTCCTTCTGGTGGAAAGATTGCCTAAAGTTGATGAACACTTTCATTGAAATTGCTGCCTGTTGTCCTGGAAAAGGAAATACCATTAGATTATGGTTTGACAAATGGACTGATGATATCCTAAGGAACAAGCTGCCACATTTGTGTTCCTTTGCAAAAAACCAGAATATCTCCCTTAAGCAGGCGGTTGCCATTTGTTGCGATGCAGACATCTTTGATATGTTTCACATTCCTATCTCACTTGTTGATGCCCAACAGTGTGACCAACTTGGCTCCTTATTGACTGCTCAGAATGAAGTTACCTCTGTGGACAGTTGGAAATTAGCCACCACCAACAAGAATTACTCATGTAAAAGAGTTTATGCTGCTCTGACACCAAATGAAATGGCCCCTGCTCCCATGAGATGAATATGGAAATCATGTGTCTTGCCTAAACATAAAATCTTCTTCTGGCTTTTATTGCAAGACAGGTTGAATACAAGGGAGCTCCTAGCAAGGAAAAACTTCGAAATCGAGTCTTATGACTGTGTTCTTTGTTTTGATGGTAGCATTGAAGAATTCATGCACATGTTCTTTGAATATGATTTTAGCCGCAACTTCTGGTGGAAGCTGAATATCGAATGGAATACAGATTTGGACCTGATGAATATGCTCATTGATGCAAAGAAGAGATACAAGCTGATATGTTTTAAAGAATCGCTTATTGTGGGTTGCTGGACGCTCTGGAACCACCGCAACAGATGCATTTTCGATAACTTGGACATTGACATTGACATTTGTTTGCTCTTTTAAACTTGTCATGCATAAGGCCAAGCCCTCTCTTAAAGAGGGAATGACCCAGTGGGTAGACACTTTATGAATTACTTTGTTGTAACCTTGTACATATTTTTAAGATGAGAAAATAGAAAATGAGACAGTAGGGATTTTCCCTACTGTTTTCCACGTCAAAAAAAAATCCAACATACGAAGCATTAGCACTTTGCTAACACAGACTCAAGCATGTCTACATCTATGTAGTCAAACCTTTTGATTTTGTCCAAGACATTCTTTATGACAAAATTAGCTTTATGTCCTTTCCATAGTTTCATTCCTTTCATATAACCTTCTATATAAAAGATTAAGTAACCACTTTTACTTAATAAGATTCAAATAACATTTATCTTTGTAATCTTAAATGTAACTCGGGATTTACAATTCTTAATTGTTTATTGTATTTGTATCATCTAATTTCTTTGTAGTTCGCATATGTATTTCGTTCTGGCAACAAAAACATTTAATCATGAATATCAATTTGTGACTTGACAAAAATATTCTTGATTCGTACCATCTTTACAAAAAGCTCCTCATGAAACATTGTGACCGTTTATCATCATTTTCATTCCCTTTAGTAGAGTTTTTGTTTCCGAAACATATTCCGTCACATTACTCCATACTTCATAAGAGTAAGGTCAATTACCTTTATTTAAGCTTTTGCACTATTCCATTAACCTTTCCTTTTGAAAAACAATTTTCCGCAATTTACCAAGGCAGCAACACAAGTTTTGCTCTTGTTGGTATTTGGTATATGGAATATATTTTCATACCTTTTATGAATTTTCTATAAAGAATTATTCGTGTATAGTTTTATATTATCATATAATCCTATAAACCAAGACACTGAAAATATTGTCGTTTTACACGAATTTTGGATGAGAAAACAATTTTCTAAAGTGGGGCGATTTACTAATACTACTCTAAATAAAATTTAAAGTTTTAAGAGATATTTTGAGACCACACTTTATCAAAAATAGAGTATGATTATAATATTTATACAAATCAACGTTTTTGATGTGTATTCAATTATTATAATTTGTGGAACAATATTTCACAAGTCTTTATGCTAAAACCATAACCTCAAATCATTGTCCTTTTGATCAAATCATATAGACCCGATTTAGTATCCACCTTTTTCTGAAAATCCTTTTGATCTTTTTATCAAACAATTTTAGTTTAATGTCTCTTTTAGTAAATACATTTTATTTACTTAGATTCATTTTTAAAGGTTATGATAATAATGATATTCACCACATTGATTTAATTATCATCATGTATGATTTTCAATCAATCTTTTTTTATCCATTGACATATCAATGTTTGGATATTTTAATCATCACGTCTCATTTAGACATTGGCTCATGTATATTCATTAGATCAAAATATCTAGGAACATGCTATAACGCCAACATGATTAAAAATTCGGTGGTGTTGTTTCCGAAAACAATATTATTATTAACTTTGGATATTTATTTTATTTTAACATTCCTGGTTTTATAAATGTCCAATGTGTTATCGATGAGATTAATATGTGAATAACTTATTTGCTACCGAAATGTGATCATAAGAAGAATTTATTCATAACAAAAAACAACTGGCTTGTTCCATTACACATATGAATAACTGTCTTGCACGATGCAAAAACACACTAATTAAAATCACTCTCAAAACGATTACAAAATCTCTTATTCAAAACTACTAATCTGAAATGATAACTGTAGAGGGTAAACGCCATTGGCCATCAACTGTCTTGCTTGCCATCACTTGTTCACCATCACATTGTCCTTCTCAGCCCACTTGTAAGAATCAGGTCCTGCTTTCATAAAATAGAATAAGTATCAGATACTTTTCAACAAGTGTTTTGAAAATAATACATTTATAATTCTGTATATCGAATATACCGTATAGGTCAATGATCTCTGCTTCAATGGGTTCCACTTTCACATTCCTGAACCGGCTTATGAATTCAAGGAGGGTGAGCGATTCACTCTTCACAACATAGCCACGGACATGCTCTGCATAGCTGGGAGGTAGTGAACGTAACACAGCAGTTATCGCAAAAGCATCCGCCATCCAGTAGTCATAGACATCCGTGAGACTCAAGTATATGTCGTACATCTTGCCCAAATGAGTTTCCAAGCAGGTGTGTTCTTCCATCTGGAGTGAAAGAAACTTATCTAGCTGCTCAAACTGCTCAAGTTTCATCTGGTCTATGAAACGGGTCTTGAGTGCATCCATCATCACATAAGGTTCCATGTGTTGAAACTGTGCTTTCAACTCAGGCTCCATGTTACACGACATGGTGATTTGAACACTTATGAAAATGTCACGACGCTGGCGAAAATCCTCATCTTGTTCTTCGCTTGCGGAATCTACTGGACCATCTCCTAAAGCCTCTTCTATTACGTAGAGTATGTTGTTGTGTGAGAGGGTTTCCTTTAATTTCTTGTACCAGTAGATGAAGTTGGACCCATCAGTCAAAAGTGACCGATCTCTAAGGAAATAACCAAAATAGAAATTGTCGCTGGGATAGAACACCATCTACAGAAATAATCGCAAAGATAATAAGGCTAAGTTTATAAAAAATATGAGCTTAGTTTATAATCAAATTATCAAACATACACCACTAAGATAATCATCCCTAAAACCATCTCAGCGATTACACGATCCCAATTCACTATACCACCCCCGATCGTCACGGCCGGCGGCATAGTTGCAAGGGTGGACATCGAAATGTCAATCACAACATTCATGTGACTCATGCTTGATCTTTCGATGTTCACGTGTTCCGAGGCTATGTCTGTACATACTAGGCTCGCCAATTAAAACCTTAGTGTATTGCTTGTGCAACGTGGCTTACACCCACGGTATGCGAACGCAGATACGTCTGACACCCGATCGTCACGGCCTGCCTCGTAACGGAGAACTTTCGGTGGTGCACACTAAGGGAGAACACAACTTTGGTATTTTATTAAGGGATCATCCTATTATAGCTACCGTCGTATATATAATATATAAGCAAACAATAGGATATACACACAACAATAAAATATCAAATAATGAAATGAAGTGCGATATGACATGGTCTCGCACCTTGATCTCCATGGCGCGCCCCGGCAGGGCTTCGAGTCCGCGGCGCCTTCTTTTGCCTTTGATAAATTGAACAATTCATAATACTTACCGTAACCATATCATATAAAATGCCTCTGCAAAACAAAGTTAGACGTTTCTACCTTCTTTATGTTTTGCAAGTTTTACGTGGCTTCTAAGGCTTTCGTAAGAGAACCGTTTCTTACCTACGAACATCAACCACAACATCGATCAAACAATTGTTTGTTTTATATCCCTTTCGGGCCCTCCATTGAAAATGCTAAGCCATCTAAAGAGAGAGAGACAGACACCCGGTAGCCGCGTATATGGTACAAGCCATATGTTAGTTGCGAAACCAGTCTCGCGTAAGCGTACGCGTAAGGTCGGTCTGGGCCGCTTCATCAACTCGATGCTGACAACATTAGCAAGTGCACGCGAGAGGGTAACAATTATAAGATCCATGCCCACATTCAACATGTGTTCTAGCCGTACCAGCAAAACTACGTATAGATCGGCTCTGATACCACTAAAGGGGTTCGTAGCAGAAAACAATAATTTTTCTAACTTACGTACGCCAAAACTTAGTCAAGGATCTATCTATCTATTAATGATGTAACGGAGAAGATATCGGTAACATACCCTTGTAGACCTATAGCGGGGATTACGCTCCCGCAACAAGAGTTGTCGATATGACGTAGCCGACCTCGAGTCGCGAAGAACTTGGCGCGACGATGACGCCCTGGCACCACGACTGTGGCGCCTCCGAGTACTCGCACATGTGGAGCTTGACGACGACTTCCGGGCTCTCCGATCCAGCCGAGATAGCGGAAGTAGAACTTTTGGGTGGAATCCCGCAGCACAAGGGCGTACTGCGGTATAGATTTCTCACGTGTGTGCAGTCCTTACAACGGGACCACACTCTACGAGAGGTGGAGAGAGGGTGGAAGTGGGTGGAGGGGCATCCTCGGCCAATATACAAATTAATTGTATTTTCTGTGTGTTTAATCCAATTAATATGCCCCACTATTTATTAGGGGAGGAGGGATGTCAATGTCCCTCCCTTCTCCATGTGGGACTAAAGGAGGAGGGGGAGGTGGTGCGGCTGGCCAAAGGGGCCTAGCCGCACCATGCTGCAGCCGCATGGGCCCCTAGGGCCCAGCCGCACCACCCTCTTTGGGGTCGGCCCCCATATGGGCCTTTCCCTCCGGGGTTTGGCCCATTTAGGTGGGCTGCCCAATTTTTCCTTTTATTTAATATTAAATTAATATTTAAATATATATAATTCATAATTAAATATATTTGCATATTATTTAATCTCCCGTGACTCCTGTTGGGGATATACCTAACGGTGAGGCGTCATGGGGCGGTCTCCATGTCGGTTCCCGCTAGAGGACCCCGTCTCCTATCTACGATGCCGATATGACGCAACTCGAGTCGCCAATATGGTGGACATCCGCAAGTTCTACAAGGAACGTGGCCTTGGACGGTAGCAAGCACATTTGCCAGAATAATGGGGCGGCCTTCTTCATCCTCTTTCGGCATGTACTCGGTGACTTGCCGAATATCGGCCTCCGGGTACCATGCCGTCATCAGCGAAAGGGTCACCTTGGCTCCGCCACGCGCAGCAGATCGCAACATGCCGTCATATTGGCCGGTGGCCTTCCCAAGTAGGTCCGGCAAGGTCTTGAAGTCAACGGGGTCACTGGCTGTGCCAGGAAAAAATTTGGCGGCAAACGCCTTGCCCGCACTGACAAGTTGGGGCACTATTTCGCCAACCTCCAGTATGTGTGCAAGGCGGGGCGAGCCATCAACATTGTCGCCTAGACCTGCCGGCACTGGGAAAAAATCAACAAGTGTTAGCACTAAAGCAAGCAACTCAAGTACTCAAGTAACATCAGGATGAAGGAAAAAATATTACCAAGGACATGGTCATGGATGGCATCGATTTCATCCAGGTGGACGACGAGCGTATCCTCAGCTAACTTAACGGATTTGGCATGGGTGTCTTGCTGCAGCTTGGCAGATTTTGTCACCTCGGCAAGATTGTCCCCCAACGCCTTAAGCTGCTCCGTCAACTTGCTGATTTCAGTGGCGTGGTTCATATCTCGCTCTTCCAATGCCTTGGCGTGAGTTTCCTTCAATTCCATGACCTCCTTGGCTAAATCTGCAGCCTCATTGATCAAGGCTTGCATATCAGTAGAGCTCTTGAGAATATCTTGCGCAGTGTCTAGCAATGCTACAAAGCGTGAAAAGAGCCAACTAAAATACTTGTCGGAAGAAAACAAAAAGAAAACGGACGAAAAGAAGGCAAAGAGATTTGTCACCTTCATCCTTTTTGCGAGCCTCTTCCAAGCTCGCAATCTGGGCGTCCTTGAGCTCCATGTCCTGCCGCAGTTGCTGGCACTCCTTGACCTTCTTCTCTTGAGCGTGGAATAGCTCAAGGTTCGAAGCAAGAACAGCCTGCAAACGCGAAAACAACATTGAGATTAAACACTATAGTCAAAAGACCACTCTGCCGGCTAAAATCCTTGGCGGAGTTCCTTGGCGGGAAGGCGTCACGTTCCAGGCGGGAACCCTTGGCGGCATCGGCGAAACCATCGACGTGTTCATCGACGTTTTTTCTTAGAAGCAGACCCATCTTGCCGCTATGTCTCCCGTGACTCCTGTTGGCTGTTTATAAAAGCTGAGAAGGCAAAAAAGGAAGACGACGATGAGGCGGTCTCCATGTCGGAAGATGAGGACCCTAAGCCGCCATGCAAGGAGAAAAAGTACCCCAAGGTGCACGGCCAATTGGTCTGCTTCTTAGGCACTCCTTCGGCAAAGGAAGAGATGGCGGAACTCCGTGAGCTTAATGCCATGGTGCCTAACGTTCCACAGTACTTAGACTGGTCCAAGGCGGCAATCACCTGGGAAAGAGATGATCACCCAGATCACGTGCCGCATCCCGGCAAATACGCCCTTGTCGTCAGCCCAATTGTGGACAACTTTAGACTCACCAAGGTGTTGATGGACGGAGGCAGCAGCCTCAACATCATGTATGAGGACACCCTGAAGCGCATGAACTTGACGGAAAGCCAGCTTGACTACAGTAAGGTCAAGTTCCATGGCATTGTTCCAGGAAATCAAGCCAAATCTATGGGAAGCATCAAGCTTGAGGTTACTTTCGGACCTGAGACAAACTACCCCTCAGAGTATCTCCGGTTCAAAGTAGTCCCCTTCAAGAGTGCTTACCACGCAATTTTGGACGACCGGTTTTCGCCAAGTTCATGGCTAGACCGTGTTACATCTACTGCAAACTGAAGATGCCTGGACCCAACGGTACTATTACCGTCAATGGCAACTTCAAAAAAGCAAAGGAGTGCGAACGTGGCAATGCCACCTTCGCTGAGGCAGTCCTCCACGCAGAGGAGCTAGCTATGTTAAAAAAGGAAACTGATACGTCACAGCTGCTGGAAAAGGTGAAGACAACCGAGCCAAAGCAGACTTTCAAGGCCTCCGAGGAAACAAAGAAGGCGGATCTGGTGCCAGATGACAGCTCCAAGCAAGTCACCATCGGATCCGGCTTAGATGACAAATAGGAAAGCGCGCTCGTTGAGTTCCTGCGTGAGAATCGGGATATCTTTGTATGGTCGTCAGCCGACATGCCGGGTTTACCGAGGGAACTTGCCGAGCACTCTCTTAATGTCTACAAAGGAGCCAAGACAGTGAAGCAAGGAATAAGACGCTACGGTGAAGAGAAGAGGAAGGCAATAGGGAAGGAGATCATCAAGTTGCAAGAAGCTAATTAAGTTCATTAGGGAGGTAGTACACACCGATTGGTTGGCAAATCCTGTAATGGTTCCAAAACCCAATAAGGAAATGAGAATGTGCATTGATTATATCGGTTTGAACAGGTGATGTCCTAAGGACCACTTTGCTTTACCACGTATAGATCAGGTCATAGACTCCACAGCCGGCTCCGAGCTACTGTGCTTTTTGGACGCGTACTCCGGGTACCACCAAATAAAAATGTGAGAATCTGACCAACTAAAAACATCGTTTACTACGCCCTACGGGACCTTCTGCTACATCACAATGCCCTTCGGCCTAAAAAATGCCGGCGCAACATATCAGCGATGTATGCAAAGATGCCTGCACGAGCAGATTGGCCGCAATGTTCACGTCTATGTAGACGACATTGCTGTCATGTCTAAGAAAAAGGCGGATTTGCTTGACGATCTACGAGAAACCTTTGACAGCCTCCGGGTATATAAGATGAAACTCAACCCAAAGAAGTGCGTTTTTTGGGTTCCTGTCGGCAAGTTGCTTGGCTTTATCGTTTCTGAATGAGGAATAGAGGTCAACCCGGAGAAAATCAAAGCTATTCTCAACATATCCAGGCCCACAGGCTTGAAGGACGTACAGCGCCTTGCCGGCTCGGCGGCTGCCGTCAGTCGTTTCATTAGCCGCCTTGGAGAAAAGGCCATGCCTCTCTATCGGCTTCTGAAGAAATCCGACAACTTTAAGTGGACAGACGAAGCAGATGCCGCCTTGCAGCAACTCAAGGAAGCATTAACGACTGCCCCAATCCTTGCAGCACCTCATACGCAGGAGTCAATGCTGCTTTACATCGCTGCAACTAACTTGGTTGTCAGCGTAGTCCTGGTTGTGGAACGTAAGACGGAAAAATCAGACATACCGGAACAACGTCCTATCTACTTCATCAGTGAAGTGTTTTCCGCCTCGAAACAGCGTTATCCGCATTACCAGAAGCTGGTCTATGGTGTTTTCTACGCCGCCAAAAAATTGAGGCATTACTTCCAGGAACATTCAATCATGGTAGTGAGCAAGGCACCCCTGGGTGATATAATAAACAACACGGAAGCTACATGCCGAGTTGCCAAGTGGGGCATTGAGCTCGCCGCCTTTGATATCGCGTATAAACCCAGAAATGCCATTAAGTCTCCATCTTTGGCAGATTTCATGGCAGATTGGACAGAAGCAATGGATGAAGTACCTTTCCCTGAATCAGAATACTGGGTCATGCACTTTGACGGATCAAAGATGCTTCAGGGCTCGGGGGCTGGCGTTGTGTTAAGGAATCCACAAGGAGACAAGCTTAGCTATGTGCTACAAATACACTTCAAAGCAACAAACAATATTGCTGAATACGAAGCGCTCCTTCACGGCTTACACATCGCCAAAGATTTAGGCGTCCAGCGCGTCCTCTACTATGGAGATTCAGATCTGGTGGCACAGTAGATGCGGGGTGCCTGGGATGCAAAAAGCGCAACAATGGCGGCATACCGTGCCACTGTTGATGAATTCGCCAAGTGCTTCCTGTGGTGCGAGGTCTGCCACATCCCTAGAGCAAAAAATGAGGCGGCAGCCACACTTGCCAGACTTGGATCTTAACGCAAACAAGTACCAAAAGATGTTTTCCTGGAACACCTCCACAAACCGTCAATAAAGGGAGCAGACCTCCTAGACCCAGAATTGGTAGAACCAGTAGAAGACGCTAGCTACGCCGTCTACCTGGTAAAGCCGGATTGGACGACGCCATACTTGGACTTCCTGATTAATCAGGAGTTGCCAGACGATGAGGTACTGAAAAGGCAAATAATAAGAAGAGCCAAGGCATTCACAATAATTAAAGGCGAATTGTACAAGCGTAGCACCACTGGTGTCTACCAACGTTGCATTTCACCTGAAGAAGGCAGAAACCTGTTGGACGAGATACATGCTGGAGTTTGTGGACACCATGCTTCATGCCGCTCCCTTGTTTCCAAGGCTTTCCGACAAGGTTTTTACTGGTTGACAGCCAAAGAGGATGCAGAGGACATAGTCCGAAGATGCAGGGGCTGCCAACTGTATGCCAGACAACCACACATGACGGCCCAAGAACTTAGAACAATACCTATAACGTGGCCTTTCGCAGTCTAGGGCTTGGACATGGTTGGTCCGTTTAAGACGGCACCTGGTGGCTACACACATTTGCTTGTGGCTGTAGACAAGTTTACCAAATGGGTTGAAGCTAAACCTATCAAAAAGCTTGACGGCAACACAGTCGCCAACTTCCTTTGGGGAATTATCTCTCGGTTCGGGGTGCCACATTGCATTATCACCGATAATGGCACAAACTTGTCGCAAGGCGAAGTCGAGGAGTACTGCTATAAACACGGCATCCGCCTAGATTTGGCCTCCGTAGCACACCCTCAAGCAAATGGCCAAGTAGAACGCGCAAATGGGTTAGTCCTACAAGGAATCAAACCTCGTCTTGAAGTACCATTACACAGGGCAGTTGGGGCTTGGGTGAATGAATTGCAATCTGTCCTTTGGAGTTTACGCACCACCCCAAACAGATCAACCAAGTTTACTCCTTTCTTCTTAGTCTATGGCGCAGAAGTGGTGTTGCCATCCGACATGATGTTCGATTCTCCCAAAATTCAAGCCTACGTCGAAGAAGACGCAGAAGATGCAAGACAGGATGGCCTAGACCTACTTGACGAGGAACGAGACGTTGCCATTGCACGATCCGCCATCTATCAACAAAGTTTACGCCGCTATCACAGTCGAAGAGTGCGGCAACGGAGTTTTAGAGTAGGTGACCTGGTCCTCCGCCTAATCCAAGACGGGAAAGGCTTGCATAAGTTATCCCCGCCATGGGAAGGACCTTTTGTCGTCAGCAAGGTGCTACTCAATGGATCTTATTACCTGGTGGACGCACGAGACGGCTACAGAAAGAAGCGGGGCCGCAAACGCAAAAGGAAGGTCGACGACAAGTACGACGAAACAAAGCGGCCTCGGAACATTGAGCAGCTACGTCCTTTTTACACTTAGCAATTTTCAAATTGTAATAAGTACTATATGGTTATGAAATAAAAGTCTGTGGTTTGCTCATTCTTCTTTGAGATCATGCCATCTTTTGTCTTTTCTCGCAATCATATATCTGTTATGTCAAAAAGTTACCGAAAAATATTTTTGCTCAGCGCTAAAGGTTCCGACTTCTTTGACATTCGCCGCATGTTGGCTAAACTTAAGCAAACAACCTTTGCACCGCCTAGTATGGTTATCTGTCTGTTTATATGTGGGTCGCCTAGTAGTATGTCGTTGGCACCAACATGCCGGCTTTGGTCTCTGAGTCTAAACTAATTGGTATTTCACCTGGTTGGCTCAGCTGAAGTAACTGTGATGAGGTTCCGCCAACATATGAAACAGCTAAACATATAGACGAGATACATATTAAGGCGGGCCACTTAAATAAGCCTACCAGCAAGTGTAGCATAAAAAGTTTGGCCCAAAAATTACATCCCAGAATAAATCAAGTTTTTTAGCGTTATAGTTTAACGCATCTACTTGTCCTATGCTGCAGGGGAAGAAGCCTAAGAAGTTGCCGCCTTGTTGGAAGCCGTCTCGAGGTCTTGGGGGCTAGCGACGACATCCCTGGGGCTGGTTTCACCATCCTGGGGTCTGCGTTCATCAGCCAGGGCTTTGCCTCCATCGTCTCCGGCAGCTTCAGCATTCGCCAAGGAGGTTTCGCCTTCCGCGGTACGCGGATCAGGATGTTCCTTGTAGAACTTGCGGATGTCCACCATATTGGCGACTCAAGTTGCGTAGCCTTGAACGGCAGCAAGCACATTTGCCAGAACAATGGGGCGGCCTTCTTCATCCTGTGGGGACACCAGACTAGCTGTCCGAAATTCCCTTGTGCCTACAACATCAGCGATCCCATGATCAGTGTGTCGCTGAGTACAATCAAACTGGTATCAAAAGAACATCCATAAATACCGAATGAATATACTTACTTGATTGAAGTCGTAAACTTCAACAGGTACTTGCAGCGGAATCATCAAACAACGTGGCGCCCAAGTCATTTGCCATAACCCTACATGCAGCTGACTGGGAGACGGCCTAGCTCGCAAAGACGTCGTCAAACTTTTCATCTTCCAGAACCTCCTCTTCATATTTCTTCTCGAGATCTGGCTAAGACAACAGCCAGGGACGAAACCAATATGAGTACATTTGATTGTACTCGCAAGTTACCCCCAACTAGATCATGCATACTGAGTTTATTTTGTTTGATAAAAGACTTTGTTTTTGGAAAATAATTACTATACCCTTGTTGAAAACAATACGTTTTGGAAAGTAGTTTTTCTCTGGTAGATATAGCATCTCTATATCTTTGTTGAAAACAAATATTTTGGAAAATAGTTTTTCTCTATATCTTTGTTGAAAACAAATATTTTGGAAAATAGTTTTTCTCTATATCTTTGCTGAAAACAAAACATTTTGGAAAATAGTTTATCTCTAAAACATCAAAACCTGTTCCTCCTCAAACTCCGCTTTCTCGACCATAGCCCTTCATGGTCTTCCTCTTTTTCCAGCGACATCATGCCGACCCTTTGGCATGATTGCATAAAACATCTCCATTTTCTTTTCAAATCAAAACTTGCACATAGGTCATAGTAGGGCCTCCCAACTGTTCATGACCGAGAACTCGGCTATTCAGAATAGTTTTACACTCTGCAGAGGTTGCACGCTTTCCCCACACCATCAGGTAAACTCACCGTGTCTGCTACGTCCCGCCATACAAGGTGTATGCGAAGTTGAATAACCGGCCATAGCCTCTCATTTGCTCATGCTAGTACATGACTCTGCCCGTATGATACTTTCCATCGACACCCAGTGCGGTTTCCCGTCGAAAACCCTAAGTGTGAGGACTCATAGTTTTCCCTGGCGGCTATAAAGACAGACCTTCTATCCTTGATTTCGTTGGAGGACCCAGGTCAGGGGTAGGTCACCGAACCATCCCCTCATGAAACGGAGTCATCTCCGTTGTTGAGGCATCCCGTACTAATACGAGCAAACTACATGACTACGCCCCGTCCCATATGGGGGTAATGTGGTCGCACAGGGTATGGTTGATCGACGTAAGTACTAGGACACAATGTGCTTTTTCATAAAAACTTCATCCTCCATCTTCATCTCCAATTTTCATAACAAAATATTTTTAACCAAAACTTGGGTAGACCATAATCTTACCCAAAGATTTTCATAGACGGCTTTTGAGTAATATGTCCCCATTAAGAAACTGATGTATAATACTAACACCTCTATATAGGGTGTCTTATACTTTTGAAAAACACCACCTAAATCACTTAAGCCCTTTTCATAGGTAAAATGTGAAAACTAAAATAGAAGTATATAATGCATGATCAAAGAAGTAGCTTGCCTTGCTCAGCAAAGTTCCCGGGTCTTGCTCTTCTTGTTCAACGTATCCCCCTTCCTCGCCAACCCTGGCAACGTTCTCGTCTAAACGGCACAATCAAGCAAATACAAACAATCACAACACTACTCAACCAAGCAACACAACATTACAATCTTAAATTCTACAGAAGGCTACTATGATACACAAGGCAAAACAATTGGATTCAATTTAATTTAATTAACCATTATTTATATATATGATTTTAATATGGCAGAAACTAGTCACACAAGTTTCAATGTATATCTCAAGTTCTGTTAATCACAAAATTATGCCAAATTAGGTGTGACTAACATTGATTATTACAAGATCAACAAAATTGGCCTAGGTCCATTTGGATAAATATTTATTTCACCAAAATTCCTTTACTACAGAAAGGTTCAATTCACTATTTGATTTACCATTGTGTTTCTGTTGCTCCAAAAATTCTACAAAATAGGGGTAGCTAACAACTCTCAATACTAAGATAACAAAATTAGATTCATGCCATTTGGATTAATAGAGTATCTGAAACAAACAAGTTTAGAATATAAACCTTCTGCACTGTTTGAATTATCCAACAATTTTTATTAATCCAAATGATATGTGACCAGTGCCATTGTTTAAATATTTTGATTAGCTTTCTATAGAATTTTGAATCATAATTTTTTTGGATTCATGGAACTCAAGTTGTTGAATTTCAAACATGCATACAGATTTAAAAGTTTCTGTTAATTCTTTAATTCGAGAAAGGAAAAAAACAGGGATGGGCCGAGAGGGATCCAGCCCACTTGGCTCGGCCCATATTATTATTATTTTTTCTCTCGCGCGTGAATAAGTTGAAAATGCTGACGGGTGGGGCCCGCCCATCAGCTCCTTCACTTAAGCGAAACGGTATGCAACCGTTGGATTAAAATCCAACGGCCGATACGTAGGCACACCGGCGGCGACCCTAAGCTGGCGGCGCCGCCGTGGCCGCGACGGCGAGGGTGGACGGCGGCTCACCTAGGGGCTTATGGAGGCGGTGTGGACGGCGGAGACGGGTGAGGAGCGCGTGGGGAAGAAGATGGCGTGGATGGCGAGGCTCGGGGAAGTCCAGCACGGCGGGCAGCTCGACGTGCACGGCCTCGGCAACATGACGGCGAGGTCCTGGCGTCGATCCTGTGCAGGAAAAGAGAGGGGGAGCGGTGTGTGAGCACGGCGATGACATAGAGCGTGCAGAGGGAGAGCAGAGAGAGAGGCAGCAGCACGGCACGGCCGTGGACGTCTTCAACCTTCAGACGGTCGAGCGAGGGTGCGCTCGGCACAGCAGCGGCTCGGCAGCTGCGTTCCGCCCTCCTGGCGGGTGCAGAGTGAGGTGTGGGGAGCGAGGGAGAGGTGAGCAGAGAGCAGCGTGGAGAGCTACGAGGTCGGGGTGGCGTTTTATAGCCAGAGCTCGGCTCACCGTGAGAGATAATGGGGTATGGAGGGGGTAGCAGAGAGCTTGGGGTGGTAACGGCGTCGGGTGCCCGCAAGGTACTCGACGGGAAACTGGCGTCACCGTGGGCCACCGTAGGTGACGACATCGTGCCCGTGGGGTCGCGGCGTGGATGGTGAATGGATGGGCGGCGCGGCGGGGGCAGAGGGACAGCGGTCGGCGAGAACGCCGTCGGCGTTCACGTGCACGACGAGCACGCATTGGGCACGGGGGATTTGGTCGGCAGGGAGGCAATCTTGGGTGCGTAGCTGCTGCCCAATCGACGGAGGGGAGTGTGGGGCAGCATGACGGTCCGCTCACGGGCTCCAGCACGGTCTCCTTCTCCTTGCTCACAAGCGATCGAGAGGGGAGGGAAGAGACAAGGAAGAGAGACAGAAGGAAACGGCCAAAACAGTGGGGTGCTGGAGTGGTGTGTGCAGCAGGGGTGAGAGAGAGAGGAGAGCACAAGATTTGGTGAAGATTTGGTCGATTTTGAGTTGAATTTGGTGCTGGTTTGAAAGATAGGGTTTCATGCCCCTCTGGTGTTCGACAGAATGTCTGAACCAGATTAAATTTTGAATTTTGGTGATTTGGATTTGTGGTTGTCTTTAGCAAGGTAAAAGAAGGTTCCTGCATTTTTCCTGGATTTTTTTTATAAAATAAAAAATAGGGTTTTTATTGTACCCTAGGAGCTAAAGAGAAGGATAGGAATTTATAAATTGAAAATATCCTTTTAGTTGAAATTTTATACTTTGGAGGTGGGAGAAGTATGAGGGTGAGATGGATATTATTCCATCTTGTTCCTGAAATTTTGATAAAGAAAATATAATTGTTTTCATAAAACGGAGGAATAGACAAAGAGGTTTTTTTTAATAAGATCATTTCTTTAAATTAGGATTTTAGTTTTAGTGTGTGAATAATTTTAGTGGTCTTGTTTTGTTTTAAGTAACATTCCAAATTTTGTTGTCATGAGTGTTTTAATTAATTTTCATGTGATTAGGTTAATCATCCACACAAGCAATCAACAAACACAAGGGTATAAAATCCTGACAAGATTTGCACCTACATCACAAGATCAATAAAACAGACAAGGCAAACATAAGTCAAACAAGCAAACAATATAAGTTTTCAACAAATTTCAAACACTCAGATAGGTGGTGGGATGGTGATCATGTATCATCATGACAGGAATAATGTTGAAACAAGCTTAACCTCAATAATGTGATATTTTTCAAAAAGGATTGCTAAAATATATGGGTAGTATATTTCCCATTGTTATTGTTTCCAAAAAGAGTGAAAATAGGAGTTTATGAAATAGGAGTTGTAAATACATTCAAAATATCAAGGTTGAAAAATAGGTAGGAGATAGCATATAGATCTCCATATTTTTGGAAACACATAATTTTTTGAAATACTTTTACTGTCTCAAATAATGGGTATTTTGGTTGTTGCTAAAACCAAAGCATCATTGAAATGGAATTTGGCCAAAATAAGGTTGGAAATAATATATGGATTATTTTTCTTGCCATGACCTGATCACCAAGGTTAAATATATTTTTATCTTAGTTGAGTTCTTGGTGGATATTTAGTGGTCAAACAAGTCACACAAGGTCAAACAGAGCAATGGGAAGGAAAAACTCAATCACTAGTGAACAATTTTAAAGAGTTTTTATTGGTTCTGATTTTTAGGTCATTCAGACTAAACTTTTCTTAATCCCAAAATTTGGGATGTTACACATCCTCTGTCGGCATGTACTCGGTGACTTGCCGAATATCGGCATCCGGGTACCACGCCGTCATCAGCGAAAGGGCCACCTTGGCTCCGCCACGCGCAGCAGATCGCAACATGCCGTCATATTGGCCGGTGGCCTTCCCAAGCAGCTCCGGCAAGGTCTCGAAGTCAACGGGGTCGCTGGCCGTTCCAGGAAAAAATTTGGCGGCAAACGCCTTGACCGCACTGACCAGTTGGGGAACTATTTCACCAACCTTCAGTATGCACGCAAGGCGGGGCGAGCCATCAACGTTGTCGCCTAGACCTGCCGGCACTGGGAAAAAATCAACAAGTGTTAGCACTAAAGCAAGCGACTCAAGTACTCAAGTAACATGAGGATGATGGAAAAAATATTACCAAGGACATGGTCATGGATGGCATTGATTTCATCCAGGTGGACGGCGAGCGTATCCTCAGATAACTTGACGGCTTTGGCATGGGTGTCTTGCTGTAGCTTGGCGGATTTCGTCACCTCGGCAAGATTGTCCCTCAACGCCTTAAGTTGTTCCGTCAACTTGCTGATTTCGGTGGCGTGGTTCATATCTCGCTCTTCCAACGCCTTGGCGTGAGTTTCCTTCAATTCCATGACCTCCTTGGCTAAATCTGCAGCTTCATTGATCAAGGCTTGCATATCAGTAGAGCTCTTGAGAATATCTTGCGCAGTGTCTAGCAATGCTACAAAGCGTGAAAAGAGCCGACTAAAATACTTGTCGGAAGAAAACAAAAAGAAGACGGATAAAAAGAAGGCAAAGAGATTTGTCACATTCATCCTTTTTGTGAGCCTCTTCCAAGCTCGCAATCTGGGCGTCCTTGAGCTCCATGTCCTACCGCAGTTGCTGGCACTCCTTGACCTTCTTCTCTAGAGCATGGAATACAAGGTTCGAAGGAAGAACAGCGTGCAAACGCGAAAACAAGATTGAGATTAAAACACTATAGTCAAAAGACCACTCTGTCGGCTAAAACATTTTTTAACCGCCAAAGTGCTCGGGGGCTGTGACAATGGACCATGTTACCTCAAGTTGATCATGGAGGGTCTCGTTGAGCTTATCCATGTGTGAGTACTAGTTGCGGGTACCATCGCGCATGGTCCTCAGCGTTTGCCGAGGATCTTTTACTCCTCCGCCAAGTCCAGAGCTGGGATTGGAGGACGGCCCGCCGTGGCTTTCCCCCATCTCATCCTCCACCTCTTGTTTCATGGCGATAAAAGCGGGCAGCATCATTAGCCGAAGCTTCAGCCATTCTTGACCTGGAGACGCCGGCAACAGATTTCTTGCCCGTCGCCTTCTCTGCAGCCGTCTCTACAACATCAGTTGACCTTGTGTCGTCCGCCGCGTATGTTCCTGGGCAGAGGACCACGGGAATGTTGGCGGCAGGCGTGGCTGGTGCGGTGACTGGAGAAGGCCTTGGCGGCTTGCCTCTGTCGGCGGCTGCCTTCAGGTTGGAGCGAAGTTTGGGCATGGTGGGCTTCGCTCTGCAAAAGGGAGTAAAGACATGTTAGCAAAACGCATTACAAACACAACAAAAGGTAAAATTAGCAAAGTATAAGCTTACTTACCGCTTCAAGGGAATATTGCCCCCCAATGTCTCATCCTCCGCCTCGGTGGTGACGGTCGCCTTCTTCCTCTTCTCCAAATCCTTGGTGGAAGAAGGGCCGCCAATCTTGCGCTTCCTGGTCTTGCCGGCTCCCGGCTCATACCAGTTAGGAGCCAAGTCAGCGTCCGCCAGGCTCTTTAGCTAGAAAACAAAGCACCATCAACCCAGCAACAAATTGGCAAAATAGTCGACTAAAAGATAGGAAAGCTCCGGCTTACCTCAGGGGCTGGGTTGTCATGGGTGAACATGACGACGCCTTCGACCGCCTTCACGTGGTTGGGCTGGATGAGCCCTCTCAGCCAGTACAGCAACACTCCTTCGTCAAGGGTGGTGTTGCCGCCGCTATCCGCCTTCTATTCGCACATCTTCAGTGGGCGATGGCGAAGAGGCATGATCCGCCTTGATAGCCAGCAGAGAACGGTGTCGACTCCGTCAAGACACGGAGCCTCCATCGTATTGGTTAAGAATTCGATCCGCCTAACAGCAAGGCGGAGGTCATCTAACAAGTTGCCGAGTGGCGCCTTCTCTGTCCAGCAGGCCTTATATGTTGGCGGACCGTTGACGAAAGGAGGAATCCCCACCGTGTTGTCGGGTGTCGGGATGTCCTTGCAGTAGAAGAAAGTGCTGGTCCAGTTCTTCACCGACTCGATGTAGGGAATCTTTGGATACCAGTCGCTATGACGGCAGTTGAAAGTAACACTACCGCAAGTTGCTAGCTGGCCGGCTGCTATGGTTTGCCGGCGGCACAGGAAGCAGTACTTGAAGAGCTCCAAGGAGGTGGCTATGCCTAAATAGCCCTCGCACAGCGCCTGGAAGCCGGCTAGAACTAGAATACTATTTGGCGCTATGTTGTGTGGTTGCAGGCCATAGTATTTTAGCACAGCTAGAAAGAAGGCGGAGAGCGGAAGGGTCATACCACAAAGGAAGTGCGACGCCAAGATGACCCTTTCGCCATCTTGGGGGTCGAGGACGGCTTCATTGCCTGGTGCCCGCCAAGAACACTCCGTCTGTGGCGGCACAAAGCCGCCTTTCTCCAGCTCTTTGAGGTAGTTCGTCGTTATGCACGATGGCAGCCAGTACCAGGAGCCCAGCTCCGCCACCTCCTCCTCCTCGACGGTCGTCTCACCGGCGGGAACCTCCAGGTCCACCGTGAGCTCGGCGTTCGTCATCTCCATGGAGGGCAAGGGAAAATAGGAGGTCACGGCCGCTGCTGGCGCCATCGGTGCCGGGGAAGAAGAAGTCACCGGCGCGGTGCTTGGTGGTACTACCGCCACCGCCGCCGGTTCGGGTCCAGATCCCGCCGCCAAAGATGTCGCTGCTACGGCAGCCATCGCCGCCACCGAACCTTGCTCGCCGGTGCTTGCCATATGGGTGAGCTCCGCCGCTACTAACCTCGCCGGAATTTGGGTGCAAAGAGGAGGAGCGCTCGAGGAGGGGAAGTGGCTGCGGTGGGTGCGAATGAGGGGTGGAATCCATCCCGTGGTAATTTGGGGACATTTAACCCCCCTGCTCCGTGATTTGTGCACGAAACGGCCGGAGCCACGATCTTCGCCACGTGCCCATGTCTCGCACGTCGTGGCAACGGCGCGCGTTGCCGTCGCCTCGATTCCCCCACGTAGTGGGAAAGTAATCATAACACACGCGTATGTTCAAACTGTCGTGCACCACGTGACGTCATCCGTCAACATTTGACGGACTGGTCAAAGTGACAAGACCTTGCCTGGAAGATTCCTGACAGCAGTCAGGCCGTCTTTCCCATGTTGGCAGCACATGGTCCGACTACTTTAGACGGACTGCCGCCTACTTCAACTTCGGAATGCTTCAAGCTCTTCAGCTGCCTACTATGTCAAGAATAAGGCGGACAACGCAGACAAAAGAAGACGGCGCCTGGAGAACTTCAACCCTTCCGGGGGCCAATGTTGGGGATATACCTACTGGGGGTATCTCTGACATGGATCAATCCAGCTAGTACAGGGTGGCCCAAAGTGGTGGTGAAGGCTTTGGCCTGCCGAGCAGCCCAGATAACCGGCGTACAAGGCAGACAGAGGATGGCAAGACGAAGGCCCAAGACTGAAGCCCATGACACCACCAAGATCAAAACGGAAGGCGGTGACTTGCCAGATAGGTTTAGGACTTTGTAGTCTTGCCGGACACGTTTGTCCCTTGTAAACCTAGGTCCGGCCGCCTATATAAGCCGGTCCCTGGGACGCCTTTAGGGCACGTTCAACATACTCTCATACTCATTGTAACCCGTCCAAGGCTATTGCCATTATAGTGAATTATAGCAGCACGTAGGATCTCGCCACCGCTGCGAGATCTGAAGCTGGGTAACTGCCTTGTTCGATCCCGACCTCGACGACGCTCCCCTTCACCCCCTCGGTTCACCTTCGGCTAGAGGACCCCCGGCTCCTATCTACGATGCTGATACGACGACAACTCCATAACAACTTCTGGATCACCCCGAACTATCTTCGGTCTTCCCCCGGAACCCTTCCGATTCCACCGGAATCCTTCCGATTCATTTTCTCTCTCGATTTCTATTATTTCAATAATTCCAAAACGATCTCCAAGCGTTGTCAAGACCTTAAGTGTGTTACCCTACGGTTCGGGAAATACTCCAGACATGGTCGAGACCCCTCGCTCGCCAATGACCGTCAGGGAGACCTGGATGGCTATGACGGTCCCTGTGCATTCCAGAATAATCGTCGTTGAACCGTTAACATGATATTCATTCCTTTTGTTCCTTCGATATTGCCCTTGTCCGAGATACTGTCGGCCCAGTGAAAACCGGGGTGTCATGGGCCGGCCTGCCACCGCCCTCGAACGCTCCGCAGGAATTTCTGCTAAGGACCAGGCTTTCAGCCTGGCGAGCCTCGCGAGGCATTTTCCCTCGCGAGGGCTTATTTGCTCGACTGAGCATTTCTGCTAAGGACCAAACGATCGGCCTGGAGGCCTCGAGAGGGACCTCTGCCTCGGGAAGGCCTCTCCTAGAAGATCTTCAGGCCCTGGCGCGTCTCCGCGCCACCCTCGGGAGGTTTTCCCTCGCGAGAAGTCAACGGCTAAAACCTCGGCGAGGCTTCAGGCCTCGCGGGGTTCCTTCAAGTGGAAGCAAGCTCCTGCACCGCTGCAGAGCGCACATGGGCTCTGCGCCCGCCGCAGAGTGACGCGCGCGCCTGCGCGCGATGACGAAGACGCCGCAGTTGCCATTCTCGTGTATAAAGTGGTCAAAGGAGCTGCGGCAAGCAAAGCGGACTCCAAGACTTGCCAAATTGGTGATAAAGCGGCCGGCCGCCGCTACGCTCCAACTGCGACGTCACCGTGGGGCGCGCCCCAAAGCTCTGCAGCGCCAGCCCACCGTCCTGGTTGGACGGTGGCTTTTTCTGCCAAGACGACGTGCTCCCTGCCATGGACCGTGTCCATGGACGCCCCCGACGCTGTGCGCTGTGCTCCAACTCGGCGGCATTGTGGTATCCCTTCCCGCCGGAGATTTTCGGGGAAGAGGACCAAGCCCAGTATATAAGGAGCCAGTGTACGACCTAGGAGGGGGATCCCGCATTCACCAACTCATTCCACAACCAAGGAGCTACGTCTGAGAAGAAGACGGAGCTCATTCCACCATAGCCATAGCAGTGCCCTCGGCAAGCACCTTGTACTGTGAACCTCTCCAAGCAGTGCAATACATCTTAGCAGGACGTAGGGCTTTTACACCTCACGGTGGGCCTGAACCTGGGTAGCGGCTCGTGTTCCTCTCTGTCGTGATGTTCCTCACCGAGCTCGACGAGCACCGTCGCCGAGGTTGTTGAGGATTTGTTTGACGTTGTGTTCAGCCCCTTACTCGTTTCCTGGCACTTGAGAGACACCCCTAGTTCCTGGGACTAGTCTCCGACATTTGGCGCGCCAGGTAGGGGGCTGAGGCGCGTCTTCAACTTCTTCAACCTCTCCGCGCCATGACTGACACGCGAGCTGCGCGTCTTGCGCGACGGACGTCCGGCAGGGCCAACACCGAGCCCGCCGCCAACCACAACCCGCGTGGTCGCCCACGCGCCAACCGCGCTTCAGAGCGCAACGCCGAGCCCGCGTCGAGCATCCTGAGGATGACGGCGGCAACGGCAGCGGCAACGACGGCGGCATCGACGGCGAGGACGAGGGAGCTTCCTCCTGCACCCATCCAGGCGCGAGAGCGCCTCCACGATGGGCCGAGCGCGCCCAGTCCAGCCACCGCGCTACTGATGGCGCAAGAGCTGCTGCGCTACCGTCCCACGCAGGCGGGCCACGACAACTGGCTGGGCGTCTCGAGGAGCTCATCAACGCCGCCGCCGTTCCTGCCGCCACCACTGCAGCACCAGCACCCTCCGCTCGCTGGTGCGCCACTCCGGACGCGAGGGGAACATAGCGCACGGCGCTCCTCCTCCCCCTCCGCCTCCGCCACCTCCTCCAGCTGCAGCTCCGGCAGCAAACCACCGCGCCGCGTCGCACGCATCCTCGCCGCACGACTGCCAGATTGTGCAGCGGACTCCGGCGGATGCCCGCGTGGAGATCGAGCGCCAGAGGGACCGCCACAACCGCGTCGTGCAGGAGATTGCCGCTGCAGGTCGCCAGAACCGCGGCGTACTCGCTGGTGGCGCCGTGACATACGCCACGGGCTGCACCGCCTTCACCCGCAACCTGCGCCGCGTCGTCTGGCCTGTGAAGTTCAAGCCAGACCTCCCTCCACGCTACGACGGCAGGACCAACCCTCTGGAGTTCCTGCAGCTCTACACCGTCTCCATCCAGGCTGCAGGAGGCGACGACAAGGTGATGGCCAACTGGCTCTCCATGGCGCTCAAGGACTCCGCGCTCTCGTGGCTCATGAACCTCCCCGAGAACACCATCGACACGTGGGAGGACCTCTGCAAGGTCTTCGTCGCCAACTTCAAGGGCACCTACGAGCGCGCCTCACCTACAACGACCTTCGCGCGGTGCGCCAGAAGCCTGACGAGACCCTCCGCAGATACATCCAGCGCTTCAGCCAGGTCCGCAACAAGATTCCGAACATCCCGGACTCGCACGTCATCTCCGCCTTCAGGGAGGGCGTCACGAACCACAGGATGCTCGAGAAGCTCGGCATCCACGACACCCTCTCCTCTGTGGTGAAGCTCTTTGATCTGGCTGACAAGTGCGCCAAGGCTGAAGAGGGCCTCCTCTTCGTCAAGAAGGAAGTGGAGGAGACCCTCCAGAGGGGTCCAGGAGCAAGAAGAAGCCTGCCGAGAAGCGCAAGACCACCGCCATCCTCGCGGCAGAGCCTGACGCAAAGCAGCCTCGCGAGGCCTCTCCGGCGGCTGAAGAGAAAAAGGTGGACAATCGCCCATACTGCATCTACCACAACAGGCACAACCACGCACTGAAGACTGCTGGGAGCTCAAGCAGCTCAGCAAGGAGCGGGAAAGAACCAGGGCCGCGGCGGAGGCCGTGGTGGCCGCGGAGGTGGACGCCACAACTTCCAGCACAGGGCTCGGGGGAACAACGCTGGGCAAAACGGCAACCTCCCCGACGAGAACCCTGGGGGCTACCAGGCCCCTCAGGGGGCAATAGCCTGCATCCTCGGCGGGTCCCAGGCGCCCAAGTCCAACAACCACTTCAAGCAATTCTCTCGCGAGGTCAGCGCAGCGCTTCCAGGGCTTGAGGCTTCCCAGCCCCTCAAGTGGTCACAGTACACCATCGCCTTCGACTCCAAGGACCACCCCAAGTCGACCAAGGCAGTAGGCACCATCCCTGGTGTGCACCCCCATCATCAACAACATCGCCGTCGCCAAGACACTATAGATGGGGGTGCGGGCTTGAACGTCATCTCTGTCGAGACCTTCGAGCAGCTTCAAGTGCCCTACGAGTGGCTCATGCCCTCTAGGCCCTTCACGGGGGTGACAAGTGGCTCCACCACACCTCTGGGGCAGGTGAGGCTCGCGGTCACCTTCGGCACGCCGCAGAACTACCGCACCGAGCAGATCGACTTCGACGTCGCACACATTGGCCTGCCCTACAACGCCATCCTCGGCTACCCCGCCCTCGCGAAGTTCATGGCCGTCACTCACCATGCCTACAACATCGTCAAGCTTCCAGGCAGCGGCACCATCGCCATCCACGGTCAAGTCCAGGACGCAATGCGCTCTGTCGAGACCGCCTACAAGGCCGCTGCCGTGGCATTCCCCGCTGATGAGGACATGGAGCCCCTCGAGAGGCCCGCGAAGAAGAAGCAGCTGTTCTCACAGGAGCAGGCAGCCACGAAGAAGGTGTCACTGGACGCCAGCGGCTCGGGGGCTAGCGTCACCATAGGCGCTGGCTTGCCTCCCAAATAGGAAAGCGCGCTCGTCGCCTTCCTCAGGGCAAACTCTGACATGTTCGCATGGACACCGTCAGAGATGTCCGGAGTACCGAGGGAGGTGATCGAGCACCACTTAGCCGTGTGTCCAAACGCACGCCCCGTGAAGCAGAAAGCACGGCGCCAGGCGCCAGAGAAGCAAGAGTTCATCATCAAGGAAGTAGAGAAGTTGAAAGAAGCACATCATCAGGAAGTTCCACACCCCACATGGCTCTCCAACACGGTGGTCGTTCCCAAGCACACCGGGGGCGGCAGGCTCTGCATCGACTACACCGACCTCAACAAGGCCTGCCCCAAGGACCCGTACCCCATGCCTCGGATAGACCAGATCGTGGACTCCACCGCCGGCTGCGACCTCCTCTGTTTTCTGGATGCCTTCTCAGGCTACCACCAGATCAAGATGGCGAAGGAGGATGAGGAGAAGACAGCATTCCTCACCCCTTGTGGTGTGTATTGCTACGTCTGCATGCCCTTTGGCTTGAAGAACGCCGGCGCCACCTTCCAGAGGCTCATGAGGAAGGCCTTGGGGGCTCAGATGGGAAGAAATGCAGAAGCCTACGTCGACGACATCGTGGTCAAGACTCGCGAAGAGCACACCCTCATGGAGGACCTCGAGGAGACCTTTGCCAGCCTGCGCAAAGTAAACATCAAGCTGAACCCCGCCAAGTGCGTCTTCGGGGTACCGTCAGGCAAACTCCTCGGGTTCCTAGTGTCTCACCGCGGCATAGAAGCGAATCCTGACAAGATCAAAGCCATAGAAGAGATGCAGCCACCTCGTCGCCTCAAGGACATGCAGCGCCTCGCGGGATGCATGGCCAGCCTCGGCCGTTTCATCTCCAAGTTCGGCGAGAGGGCGCTGCCATTTTTCAAGCTCATGAAGCGGTCTGGCACGTTCAAGTGGACGCCTGAGGCGGACAAGGCATTTGAAGACCTGAAGAAGTACTTGGCTAGCCCACCTGTCATGGTTGCCCCAAGGCCTGGCGAGCATCTGAAGCTGTACCTATCAGCCACTCCACAAACAGTGAGCGCAGCCTTGGTGGCAGAAAGGGAAGAGCCAGTCCTCGCCAAGAAGGACACCGCCACGCCAAGCCCAGATCCCCCCGACAAGGAAACATCCTCTTCAGGCCCTGAGCCCCATGCCGAGCCCGCACAACCAGAAGGCACCCTCGTCGAGGGTCCACCTCAAGAGAGGCTCGACAAGGCTCCCGAGGAGCCCGGCGCTGCGTCACTGTAAGGACCCCTCAGATTTACGAGTCCGAGGTGCCCACGTTATGTAAACAGATCACGATCCCAATGATCAGTGCATCGCGATCACATAACCAACATGGTATACAGAGTTACATCATCCAACTCGATTAGTACAAGACTTACATAAATGGTGGTCACTCGACCAAGCCTGCAACCATCGTCACGCAGGACGGAATTAACTACGATATAGCGGAAGCTTTCGGCTAGCGTCGGCCCTCGTCACAACCGGACGCATTCCCACAGAGCAGTTGACCGGTGACACTCAGTTGGCGTAGTCGTCGGCGTACTCATCTTCGGCGTAGGTCTTCTCATTGAAAACCTGGACATTGGAATATCCAGGGACACAGCCATGAGTACAATTACGTACTCGCAAGACCACCACCAGGCTTAAGTTTTCATGGTAATGCAATAGAAGCATTTTCGAAAACTGGGATAGTTGCTATATATGATTATAGGGCTTAATTTTCGCAAAAGATGCTTTTAGACATAGAGAATACAACATCTCTATATCTTTGTTGAAAAAGGTATTGGCAGATATAATTCTCCTTCTTTTAGAAATGACAGAAAACATTTCCACGTTTGAAAACACTTTTGTAAAACTTTTTCAAAACACTAGGATAGGGATGCCCCTTTTTCCTTTCCGGGTTCCGACTGGTTGACTCCCCGAGACCAACCATCTTCTCCCAAAATCCGTACCTCCCAGGTACCTTTCTGATTCTTCTTTTAGTCCAAAACCGAAAACAACTTTTCTTCTTTCACCAGTCGCCCAGTGTGGCCTTTGCAACCGTCCATGACCGCGGACACGGCTATTCGAATAGATTTACACTCTGCAGAGGTGGTACACTTTCACCACAAGATTCGGATGGTCTGCCGTGGATCAACCACGGACTGTACAGAGACAGCATGCACACATCAGACGGCCGATCCTAACTTCCACTATGTCAGCGCTAGTATAAGAATATCCTCTTCGAGTGGGTTTTTTCTCCCCGGCACCGAGTGAGCTAGCCGTATCGATCCGGTTTCCCCTAGTCTCACACCTCCATGACAGGAGACCCACCGTTGCTTCCCGGTGGCACACGCAGTCCACACTTTGTATGCCCATTCCCTTGCAGCATTCGGTTTCGGGGACTCTAACCCCTTCTAGCCAATTGAGGAGTATTCGAATACTAACACCAACAAGCTTCCGCTAAGCCTCGTGCCCATTTTGAGGTAATGTGGTTGTACGGGTTAATTGTTCGGGCGGCAGCAGGGACTTCGTAAACAACCCTCCATCTCCGACTGCTCCCAGCAGCTCGGGTTTTCGCAAACTCACCGAATGCTCCCAGCACTTCGGGTTTTCACAAACTTTTCCATTTGCTCCCAGCAACATGGGTTTTATAAAAACACTTTCTCGCCGATCGCTCCCAGCGACTCGGGTTTTCTTTCAAAAACATTTCATCAAATCCAGGCTCCCATCCTATAGTTTTGAGGTAAGAGTATAAGGATATGCTAACAGAAAAGATAATTTTCTTGATAGCGCCTTCAGTAGAAGGCTTCTCAAGTAAGACTTATTCTTATAAACCTATTATATACTAGTAGATATCCTTTGGCCAAACAATATTTTGTAAAATAGTTTTTGGGTGGCAAGATGCCACAAAGGAAATAAAACATGCATTATTTTATTTTGAAAACAAAACATGCTTGTAAAATTAATAGGATTTCAGTAGAGTGGTGAGGTGGCTTGCCTGGCTCAGCAATATGTCCTTGATCTTTATCTTTATGTTCTTCGGGTTCACTCCTCACTTCCAGTTCCTTCCCGATCGTATCTAACGTCGTAAACAGGAAAATAACGATACTCAAAATACAAGACAAAACCACAAGGACATATCAAACAGCAAGCATTGCACAAGACTCTAAGCTATCAATCAAAATCAAGCAATTCACTAAATTAAACAATCAACAAGCAACAAGTCCATATAGCTAAGACAAACAACAAACACACCTAAGAATATATACATAACAATCCTAATAGTTGAATAGGTAGTTTTAACTAAACACTAAAGTACAACACCTCCTAGGGTGATTGGATCATTTAACCAGGGTTGCTATATTAGTTCAGGAAATACTTCAGACAAAAGTATCTTAATAGCTAAGGAAATACTTCAGACAAAAGTATCTTATTATGCAAGCATTAACACTAGCATTAAGCACACTCACATGCAAGCATGCTACTAGCTCTAGGAACACATACTATTAAGTAGGTAATCAACCAATAAGATTAACACCACTGCTCACACAAGTTGTTGCTTAAGAGCTAAAAGGTGCAGGAGAGTTATTTAATAGAATACCACAAACATTACTGCAAAGGAGCGGGTTGACAACAATCTAAAGTAACAGAACCAAACAGCAAGCATTTCAACCACACACACCTTCTTGAATAAATAGATCTAAAACAATCCTAATCACAAACATGGCATAAAACAAAATGGTGCAAACAATAGATGCTAAGATGATCATGCTAAAAATTGAGTAGTGGGTGACACTACAATACTTTTAGAATGTTTGAACTAGGTCAGTACAAGGTAAGTTAAGGTTCTGGACTTGAGGTGGAATAATAATATTCCACAAACAAGTCAATTAGAAATAGTAAATTAAAATAAGACTTTTTAATAGTGGCAATAGTGCTGTTTTTGGGAAAGAATGCACAAGTCCTAAAATAATGCACCTAAAATTAAATCCTTCTACCACAGTACTCCTAGTAATCATACAAAGCTATAGCAATTGGATTTGCATCAAAACAGCACACCAAACAAGAATTAAAAATCCCACAAAAGCTACTGGTCTCAAAACAAAAAGAATTAAAACTTCTGTTCTAGGAACCTCCTGCATGCAAGGTTAAATTCTAAGGAAAGGTATTGATTTTATCTTTCTGTAGAAATTGGATTCACTTTATTTGGACATTTCTAGGTCCATCTATTTCAGTTTTAAAGGAATAAACACATTTTACCATTAATAGTGTACAGCACAAGATATAATTTATTTTTAGACAAATCCAGCTTTGCATGATTAGGAAAACACATAAGCATGTAACAAAAATACTCCTAAACTATTTGCAATAACATACATAGCACAAACAATTAAAACTAGACACATGCAATTAGCAGAAAATATAAATATCCTTTTTCAAATGTAATAACCCACTGTTTATGAAAATAATTCACCATGTGCAAAATATAAGCTGGAAATTTCTACCAAGCTAGGAAATGAAAGCTACTACCCATATTTAACACAAGCAATTGGATTTACCCCAAAATGTATTTTTAATAATGAATTAAAAATCACCAAACAGCTATAGACAGGTATGGTCTCTAGCTTTCCAGAGAACTAAAGTTTGCAGGTTTTGGATCTAAAACACTCAAGTTATTAAATAAATGGTGAACACTATACTTTTTACTAGATTAATTCTAGCACAGACATAAAAAGATATTTTTGTAAACGGCCAGTGCCACATGGTTAATAAAACTCCTAGGTATCCTACAAAATTTACCTTGAGCTATTTGCATGTCTAGATCTTCCAGAAATGAATTAAAGCTACACAACACGAATAACAGGAAATTAAACCAGAAAATTATGGATCTAGAAAAAAAAAAAAAAGACGGGCCAGATCCGGAGCTGGGCTGAGTCGCCTGAGCTGGGCCGGCCCAGAGGCGCTGCGCGCGCGACGAACGGGTAAGCCACCGCCGGATCTGGATCGGAGGGCCAGAAACAGATCTGGGAGGTTCAAACTCGGGCCGTTGATGCAAGGATCGACGGTCCAGAGTCGTCTTCTCCCTCTGAACGACGGAGCTGAGCAGGAAACCCTAGAAAATGGAGGAGCTCTCGCTGCTCACCTCGGGCGCATGCAGGACGAAGGAGGGAGTCTAGGCGGACGCGGAGGACTTGGGGAAGACCAGGGTGGGCTCAGTTGCTTCAGCGAGCAACGGAGCGGCCGCGACATCGAGGTGGTCCGCGACGGACACGGGCGCGGTATGGCGAGGTCCAGGCGTCTCCCGCGGTTCCTGAAACGAATGGAGGTGTCTCATAGGTAGGTCAAGGTATGGGGAACAAGTGGGGGCAAGAATGGCGTGCTGAGAGGGAAGGGGAGGTGGCGAGTTTGCTCGGAGTCCACGGACCCGAGCGGCGTTCTCCACGCGTTCCAGGGCAGCAGAGGGAAGGAGGGCACGAGCTCCTGCACGGCGTGGTTGAGTGAACAGAGGGGAGTGGAATGGGCAAGGTGAGAGGGGCAGAGGAGGCCTCGGCTGCCTAATAAGAGAGGGTGGCCAGTTTGGTTGTCACGGGCATGGGCATGGGAGAGAGAGGAGGCTCGGGAATGGATTGGTTCTGGAGGGCGGTGGAGGGACGCATCATTGCCCTGCTGCTCGTTTTGGAAGCGAGCTCCTGGGCACAGGGGTTGGAGGGGCTGGAGTAAAAGATAGGCCTGCCTGCACTTGGTGTGCTCGACAAAATGTCCAAACGAAAAAGAACAAAGAGAACAGTGCTAGGGTGGACATGGTCGTGGCTAAGGTTTGTCCAGAGGTGTGGGGGTCTAGAGCACACCCCAACAACAGGTTGGGCAAGGGGAGAGGGGTAGGTTTAGTTATAAGTGTTTTGGGCTGAACCGATTAGACCACTTTGCCAACATGGGTTAGTCCATCCACTGACTAAAAAAAATATGAGTCAAAGTGAAATGATCAGAAGAGACATAGGTGCAGTATTTGGCTTAAGAGCTTATGCCTAAAGGTTCAACAACAACTAGGTACAAAAATGGCAAAAAGCTATCTAATAATACACATATGGTCACCTTATCATGAAGCACTAAAAGCAAGCAAGTATTAGTGATCAAATGTTTTTATTAATTTTAAGGAAGGTCATTGATGAGTAGTAGAGATGATAAGGATGAGGTTAGGTGAGTTGCATTTCCAATTTGAACAAAATAAACTCTAGTTGTCATGCTCTAGAAATGCTAAAAGTTAACAGGAGTTAAGATGCTTTTCATCATTATAAAATTTACTTGTTGAAAATATTTTCGACCAAATATCTTAATAAGAGGGTAACAAGTTACAAGCATGCAAAACCATCAAACAAATGTCTAAGACTCCAATTCAAACAATGATCATTAACTTCATACAATCAAAACCACATGACACTCAAAGAAATACACACTCAAGGAAAACAAATTAAGCACATGTCCAAAGGATCAAGCTCACAAACAATTGGATAAATAACCACACCTTTAATGTAAAACAAATATATTTGTGAGTTGGTGATCAATATGGGCATGACAAGTTTTAAGGATAAGTGGGTAAATCCATCCTTGGTAATCTTTTCAAAAGAGGTTTGAATTTAGAGGTTTTAAATAAGGGTTGCTAACACTAGCAACATATTAAACTCAAAATATATTAGGACGCATTATATGGTCCTTTATAGTTTTTGCAAACATATAACTTTTGGAAATACTTTTATGTTCTCAAATAATGGGTCTTTGGGTAGTTGCTAAAATCAAAACATCATGGTAGATAGAGTTTGTTAAAAAGAAGATAGGAGAAGATATATGGACTATTTTATTTGTCAGCATTTATCTCAGATGCCATAATACAACTAGGAAGAGTTTCCAAGGTTGATAATTAGAGATGTCGCCAACACAAACACAAACCATAACATGGCAAACAGAGCAAACAAGAGTGAAACAAAACCAATAAACAAGACAACTCAAAAAGTTTTTGTTGGTTGCAAATTTTGGGTCTTAATTTATTGAGTTTTCTTGCTTCCAAAATTTGGGACGTTACAGACCTTCCCCCCTTAAAAGAATCTCGTCCCGAGATTCCTAAGCGAGGGCTAAGAGAATGCAATGTTAGGGGTGTTGGATGCTCCTTCACTTCCGAGGTTGTTGATTCTCAACTGAGGTCTCCTTGGCGATACGTCATCGGATTTCTTTCAGAAGGCTTTTGGTCTCTGCTGAAGGTGTTGTCATGAGGGTTGATGCCGATCGGCGTTCTTGTCGAGTTGACTTCAAATACTCCAGAGTTAGGGCGCAAAGGATAGTTTGCCAGAACTTCCTAATAAAACTAGCGTATGTCTTCCCCCCTTAAAAAGGGGCCTTGAAGGGTAGCTGTTGAAGGTCTAAGTTGTTGCCGACTTCAATATGTTGTTGTTCTTGGGTATTACGGCGATCTTTGCCTTGGTCGTAGCTCCTTGGCGCTTGCGGTTGATGTAGACACTTGTCCAGATATTGCCGTTTTTGAGGTGTTAGCAGCTAAATATCCGCCACTAGTTTTTCAAGCCTCACAGGGGTGTCAAGTCCGTAGACTTGGCTCTCTCCGGTTTTTCCTAAAAAGCCAAAGGGTGCTACAAGCTACTAAAGGAGTCTAACTTGCTTAGTGTGTTGTCAACAGCAACAGTCTTCGAGCCTTTCGTCGTTCTTGGCGTCTTGTTAGATATGATGTCTTCTATTGTGCCCACCTTCGGTTTAGCTGACGAACAAAGCTGATGAAGACTTCCTTGGTTCATTGACTTCATGACGCCACACCCTATCCTTCAGAGGTCGGTTTTATCTTAGTTAGCCTAGAAGATTAGTTAAGATACTTAATGCTATCAGTCTCAAGTCGGGCAAGTCGAGTTAATAAGGTTGGCGCATAGTAGGCACTTATGACTCTTGCTTCGGGGTACATATTGATGTAGACGATCTTCAGTGCTGGTTGTCTTTGTTGTTGCTGTCGTTGATCTTATTTGTGTGTCACGGATTGAGGGCTTCATAAAATCTTCAAAAAGTAGTGGCTCTTGGCGTTCTTTGAGTCCTCCGGATTGCCATCCGTAAGTGAGACTTCCATTCGCACTTCTTTTCCGATTCTCGGTTTGTACATCTCGAGGAGGTTAGTTAGTAACAGGACGACTGGTGTTAGATGATACTCTAAAGTTAGATATGTTAAGTTTGTGATGGTATCCTTGCAATTCGAAAAGTTTAGCAAGCTTAGGCATGGTCCCTCACATCACGGGGATGGGCTTCCTCGGGGTGGTCTTCTGTATCAGGTGCGGTTAAAAGCTTTCACGTGTCAAAGTTGAGATCAGAGGCAAAACATTTTAGAGAGGTTTTCTAAACAAGTTTTGAAATGCATCACGATGCATCTAACGCTAAAAGGGCCAAAAAGATATTTTGTGCAGAGGCAGAAAGATGCTTTAACAAAAGGGAAGTATGTGCATAATATGTGTTGCCGACAAGACGTTCTTGCGAAACATACCAGAAAACAACACACCAACAACAAACATACAAACAAGACACACATAAGCAGAAAGCAAACCAGCAGAACAGCACACGAAACACCTATAGTACTAAAAGGGCACTCAACAATCGTGATAGTCGGGTAATCCAACCAAAGGTCATATCCTACTTCATCCTATGGGGTTTGGTGTCACATGGTTACTGAAGTCCTCATTTGATCACCTTGGGTTCTTGCCGAAAAGTTTGAGATTGTCCGGTTTGCTGATAGCGTAACATGGTTGGGGTTGAGTCGAGGGAGCGAAGGTGATTTTGCATTCTTGTCCTGCATTCTGCACATCCGGGGTATTTGGAGGTCTTGGCTTTGCTGTCATCGACGATTTTGGTCTTGTGGACTGTGCATTTGAGGACTCTTGTCTCGTCTTGGCTCTAGCTACTTAGGTCTCACTTGGGTCCATCGTCAAGCGTAAACAAGTTTTGAATAGGGGCAAGAGAGTAGAGAGAAGTCATTTGAAAAACCTTGAAATTAGAAAGGTAAGATCAAGATATTTTTGAGAATAGGTGAGGAGTGGAAACCATACTAGGCTTTACCTTGAAGAAAATAGTTTTCTGTAGAAATAAGTTTTAGCAAAAATACTTCCTTCCTAAGCTAACGACCATGCTAACCAAGGTCTCCTAAGGTCAACGATGGCTCTGATACCAAGTCTGTAAGGACCCCTCAGATTTACGAGTCCGAGGTGCCCACGTTATGTAAACAGATCACGATCCCAATGATCAGTGCATCGCGATCACATAACCAACATGGTATACAGAGTTACATCATCCAACTCGATTAGTACAAGACTTACATAAATGGTGGTCACTCGACCAAGCCTGCAACCATCGTCACGCAGGACGGAATTAACTACGATATAGCGGAAGCTTTCGGCTAGCGTCGGCCCTCGTCACAACCGGACGCATTCCCACAGAGCAGTTGACCGGTGACACTCAGTTGGCGTAGTCGTCGGCGTACTCATCTTCGGCGTAGGTCTTCTCGTTGAAAACCTGGACATTGGAATATCCAGGGACACAGCCATGAGTACAATTACGTACTCGCAAGACCACCACCAGGCTTAAGTTTTCATGGTAATGCAATAGAAGCGTTTTCGAAAACTGGGATAGTTGCTATATATGATTATAGGGCTTAATTTTCGCAAACGATGCTTTTAGACATAGAGAATACAACATCTCTATATCTTTGTTGAAAAAGGTATTGGCAGATATAATTCTCCTTCTTTTAGAAATGACAGAAAACATTTCCACGTTTGAAAACACTTTTGTAAAACTTTTTCAAAACACTAGGATAGGGATGCCCCTTTTTCCTTTCCGGGTTCCGACTGGTTGACTCCCCGAGACCAACCATCTTCTCCCAAAATCCGTACCTCCCAGGTACCTTTCTGATTCTTCTTTTAGTCCAAAACCGAAAACAACTTTTCTTCTTTCACCAGTCGCCCAGTGTGGCCTTTGCAACCGTCCATGACCGCGGACACGGCTATTCGAATAGATTTACACTCTGCAGAGGTGGTACACTTTCACCACAAGATTCGGATGGTCTGCCGTGGATCAACCACGGACTGTACAGAGACAGCATGCACACATCAGACGGCCGATCCTAACTTCCACTATGTCAGCGCTAGTATAAGAATATCCTCTTCGAGTGGGTTTGTTCTCCCCGGCACCGAGTGAGCTAGCCGTATCGATCCGGTTTCCCCTAGTCTCACACCGCCATGACAGGAGACCCACCGTTGCTTCCCGGTGGCACACGCAGTCCACACTTTGTATGCCCATTCCCTTGCAGCATTCGGTTCCGGGGACTCTAACCCCTTCTAGCCAATCGAGGAGTATTCGAATACTAACACCAACAAGCTTCCGCTAAGCCTCGTGCCCATTTTGAGGTAATGTGGTTGTACGGGTTAATTGTTCGAGCGGCAGCAGGGACTTCGTAAACAAACCTCCATCTCCGACTGCTCCCAGCAGCTCGGGTTTTCGCAAACTCACCGAATGCTCCCAGCACTTCGGGTTTTCACAAACTTTTCCATTTGCTCCCAGCAACATGGGTTTTATAAAAACACTTTCTCGCCGATCGCTCCCAGCGACTCGGGTTTTCTTTCAAAAACATTTCATCAAATCCAGGCTCCCATCCTATAGTTTTGAGGTAAGAGTATAAGGATATGCTAACAGAAAAGATAATTTTCTTGATAGCGCCTTCAGTAGAAGGCTTCTCAAGTAAGACTTATTCTTATAAACCTATTATATACTAGTAGATATCCTTTGGCCAAACAATATTTTGTAAAATAGTTTTTGGGTGGCAAGATGCCACAAAGGAAATAAAACATGCATTATTTTATTTTGAAAACAAAACATGCTTGTAAAATTAATAGGATTTCAGTAGAGTGGTGAGGTGGCTTGCCTGGCTCAGCAATATGTCCTTGATCTTTATCTTTATGTTCTTCGGGTTCACTCCTCACTTCCAGTTCCTTCCCGATCGTATCTAACGTCGTAAACAGGAAAATAACGATACTCAAAATACAAGACAAAACCACAAGGACATATCAAACAGCAAGCATTGCACAAGACTCTAAGCTATCAATCAAAATCAAGCAATTCACTAAATTAAACAATCAACAAGCAACAAGTCCATATAGCTAAGACAAACAACAAACACACCTAAGAATATATACATAACAATCCTAATAGTTGAATAGGTAGTTTTAACTAAACACTAAAGTACAACACCTCCTAGGGTGATTGGATCATTTAACCAGGGTTGCTATATTAGTTCAGGAAATACTTCAGACAAAAGTATCTTAATAGCTAAGGAAATACTTCAGATGCAAGCATTAACACTAGCATTAAGCACACTCACATGCAAGCATGCTACTAGCTCTAGGAACACATACTATTAAGTAGGTAATCAACCAATAAGATTAACACCACTGCTCACACAAGTTGTTGCTTAAGAGCTAAAAGGTGCAGGAGAGTTATTTAATAGAATACCACAAACATTACTGCAAAGGAGCGGGTTGACAACAATCTAAAGTAACAGAACCAAACAGCAAGCATTTCAACCACACACACCTTCTTGAATAAATAGATCTAAAACAATCCTAATCACAAACATGGCATAAAACAAAATGGTGCAAACAATAGATGCTAAGATGATCATGCTAAAATTGAGTAGTGGGTGACACTACAATACTTTTAGAATGTTTGAACTAGGTCAGTACAAGGTAAGTTAAGGTTCTGGACTTGAGGTGGAATAATAATATTCCACAAACAAGTCAATTAGAAATAGTAAATTAAAATAAGACTTTTTAATAGTGGCAATAGTGTTGTTTTTGGGAAAGAATGCACAAGTCCTAAAATAATGCACCTAAAATTAAATCCTTCTACCACAGTACTCCTAGTAATCATACAAAGCTATAGCAATTGGATTTGCATCAAAACAGCACACCAAACAAGAATTAAAAATCCCACAAAAGCTACTGGTCTCAAAACTAAAAGAATTAAAACTTCTGTTCTAGGAACCTCCTGCGTGCAAGGTTAAATTCTAAGGAAAGGTATTGATTTTATCTTTCTGTAGAAATTGGATTCACTTTATTTGGACATTTCTAGGTCCATCTATTTCAGTTTTAAAGGAATAAACACATTTTACCATTAATAGTGTACAGCACAAGATATAATTTATTTTTAGACAAATCCAGCTTTGCATGATTAGGAAAACACATAAGCATGTAACAAAAATACTCCTAAACTATTTGCAAT
This sequence comes from Poa pratensis, assembly GCA_947311845.1. NCBI lineage: Eukaryota > Viridiplantae > Streptophyta > Magnoliopsida > Poales > Poaceae > Poa > Poa pratensis. The sequence goes on from CAMZMU010000034.1 coordinate 41,592,673, forward strand.
AACATACATAGCACAAACAATTAAAACTAGACACATGCAATTAGCAGAAAATATAAATATCCTTTTTCAAATGTAATAACCCACTGTTTATGAAAATAATTCACCATGTGCAAAATATAAGCTGGAAATTTCTACCAAGCTAGGAAATGAAAGCTACTACCCATATTTAACACAAGCAATTGGATTTACCCCAAAATGTATTTTTAATAATGAATTAAAAATCACCAAACAGCTACTGTTGTCAATCTTAAACTTAATAGAGCTTTAGTTGTACAGATCTCCTGCATGCAAGGATTGTTGATATAGACAGGTATGGTCTCTAGCTTTCCAGAGAACTAAAGTTTGCAGGTTTTGGATCTAAAACACTCAAGTTATTAAATAAATGGTGAACACTATACTTTTTACTAGATTAATTCTAGCACAGACATAAAAAGATATTTTTGTAAACGGCCAGTGCCACATGGTTAAGAAAACTCCTAGGTATCCTACAAAATTTACCTTGAGCTATTTGCATGTCTAGATCTTCCAGAAATGAATTAAAGCTACACAGCACGAATAACAGGAAATTAAACCGGAAAATTATGGATCTGGAAAAAAAAAAAAAAAAGACGGGCCAGATCCGGAGCTGGGCTGAGTCGCCTGAGCTGGGCCGGCCTAGAGGCGCTGCTGTGGGGACCCCGGATTAGGTATCCGAGATACCCGTTATGTTTCCTGCAACAATCCCATGATCAGTCTGTTGTTGCACATAACTCGAATTGGTATCACAGAACACCCATAAATACCGAATAAAATTACTTACTTGATTGAAGCCATAACTTCAACAGGTACTTGCAGCGGAAATCACCAAACAACGTGGAGCCCAAGTCACTTGCCAACCCTACAGGCAGCTGACTGGGAAGCGCCCTAGTTCGCATGGACGTTATTGAAGTCTTCTTCTTCGAACTGTTCATCTTCAGAATCTGGCTAAGACAATAGCCAGGGACGAAACCAATATGAGTACATTTGAATGTACTCGCAAACTACCCCCGAAATGAGCATGCACTACTCTTTTTATTGTTTAAATAAAACTTTCTTTGCTTTGAAAACTCTATATCCTTGTTTAAAAGGGAAGGACAGACTTTTGTTTGATAAAACTTTGTTTTGAAATTTCCATATCTTTACTGAAAAAGAAAGGAAGGCTTTTAAATCTTTTCCATAAATCTGTTTTTGTAAGAAGTCTCCTTTAAAACTTCTCCCCGAAAATACATCTTTGTTGAAAAAGGTAAGAAGTCTCTTTAATAAACATTTTCCCGGAAAATCACCATTTGTTTAATTCTCCAAAACTCCTCCTTTTTCGACCATAACCCTTCATGGTCATTCAATCCCAACAACCTCATACCAGCCCTTCGGTATAGTTGCCTAAAACATTTTCCACTTTCAAATCACAAAACTCTTCACTTCTCGACCATAGCCCGTCATGGTCAAATCATTCTCCAGCAACCTCATACCAGCCCGTCGGTAGAGTTGCAGATACAACACATCTCCATTTTATTTTCTTTTAAGACTTAAAAACTTTTCCAAAACTTGCACATGGTCAGAGGACAGCCTCCCAACTGTCCATATCCGAGGACTCGGCTATTCGAATAGTTTTAACCCTCTGCAGAGGTAGTACGCTTTTCCCACACCCATCCGGTAACTCATCGTGTCAGCCACGTCCCGCCATACCAGGTGTATGCGAAGTTGAGCCACCGACCATAGCCTCTCATTTGCTCATGCTAGTACAGGATCCTTCCCATATGACACTTTCCATCGACACCCAGTCCAGTTTCCCGTCAGAAACCCTAAGTGTGAGGACTCATAGTTTTGTCCGGCGGTTTATGGTGGAACCTTCTATCCTCCCCACCAACTTGTGTGTGGACCCGGGTCAGGGGGTAGGTCCTCGGACCATCCCCTCATGCATAACGGAGTCATCTCTGTCGATGAGGTATCCCGTACTAATAAGAGCAAACTACATGACTACGCCTTTTCCCATATGTGGTAAATGTGGTCGCACAGGGTAAGATTGGTCGTCATAGTACAAAGACACAATGTGCATTTTTCATAAACATCTCCATTCTCCATTCCTCCGCTTCAACACCGACATCTCGGCATTCCATATCCACACACAAGTATTTTCAAAGGAGTTTTGAGCAAACAATATTTTTCCCATCCTATAGTTTGAAAAAGAAATTCCAGCTAATATCTCCATATAGGGTGTCAAAATAATATACTTATAATTTGGAAAAGGGTTTTTCAAAATCATAGCTTTTGTGGCAAACACCACATAAATAACTTTTGCTCTTTATAAGTAAAACATGTGAACCAAAATAGATGTATATAAATGCAAGCTCAGAGGATAGCTTGCCTGATTTCAGCATGACGTTCCTGGACTTCTCCTCATTGATCAAAGAAATAAACTCTCATCGTCCTCCGATAAATCCTTTCCAAATACCACCCCGGTAGCGTTTATCTCTAGCGTCGCAACATGAAAATAAAACAACACTCAATAAGCAAACCAAACCACAAGTGGTATACAAACAAGGAACCAACCACAAGTATCGAACTAATCACTCAAGCCACCAACATAGCACTAGTTTAATCAAGCAACGAGCTAAATCTATATTTACCAGGGCATTATACTCACAGGAGTATAACACCAAACACATGCTAAAAACATAGAGCACCAAGACATCCTCAATTAGAGGTAATTAACAACCACTTTTCTCTAATTAGGAAATACTCCAGACAAAAGTTAAACTACCAATTAATCTTGGTAATTCAACTTAAATGCAACCAAGCTTAACAAGCAAGGCAACATACTAATCACACAAAACAATCTATCTTTAAAACAAACGAGCATAGCAATTCCTAATTACTAGGAGAAGGCTACATAGGGAATAAAACCCTAACAAACACATAACTCCCAAGTAGCTCTCCTAACATGCTAGCACAATCAGGAAGCACACCACAACAGTGGGTTACCACCCTACATATGCTAGGAAACACATTTGTAATACTAAAATTATAACACCACAATTAAATAAAAGCCTAATAAAAATAGGCAGAAAATGCCTAAACCTTATAATTAGCACCACAGTCAATCGATGACTCCTAAATTCAAACCAGTTTAGGGATATGTTCTCCTATACATATAGAAGACAACCCAATTGGATTTACTCCAAAATTCATTTCACAAAAATCTACAAAAATCACCAAAGTGCTACTGGTGTGTTTACAAGATTGAATAGAACTTTGGTTTTAGGTTTCATTTGCATACAAGACCAACATATCTGGAAAGGTATCATTTCAGGCTTTCCAGGGAATTTTAGTTTGCAATATTTGGAGTTATAAAACTCTAGATATTAAATATTTAGTGCAAAACATACTTTTTATGAGATTAAATCTAGCACACACATAACTACACATTTTGGAAAATGGCCAGTGCCACATGGTTAAGAAAACACAGAGGAATGCTACAAAATTTGAATCACTCCAATAGCTATCACAGATTTACCACAAAAGATTTAAAGCTACACTGCAAAATTAAACAGGAAATAAAACAGAGATTAGATCAATTAAAAGAAAAAGGGAAATGGGCCAGATCTGCCCCGATCTGAGCCGTGCGGAGATGGGCCGGCCCGCTGGCCTGCGTGGCGCGCACGCGCAAGCGAACGGGTACGCCGCCGTCGATCTGGAGATCGACGGCTCCTGATCGTCTCCATCCTCAGGACAGCAGCACGAACAGGGGCGGGGAGGAGCTCGACGGGGGCGGCTGGCTGCTCACCGAGGGGGCTTCTGGGGACGGCGAAGACGGTGGAGAGGGGTGCGGAGGTCACGGGAAGGGCAGGGGCAGCAGCAGTTCTTGCCGAAGAACTTCCAAACTGCGGCGGCGTCGAGGACGTCCGTGACGGCCATGGGAGGGCGGCGACGGTTCCGGTGGTCCTAAAAATAAAACATGATGTCCATGAGGTAGCGCACGAGGAGGGGATCTCAGAGAGGTAAGAATGGCGGGGAATGGTGGACGGAGCTGCTCGCAACCTTCCTGAAAAGGCGGCGGCCGGAGCGGAAGAAGACGCGGACGGGCCGCTCGACTCGCGGCTCCCCGCGGCGATTGCTTGGACGGGAATGGAGAGGACGGTGAGGCGGAGAGGATGGTGGTCTCGGATTTGCTCGGGGCGTCCTAGAACGGCGGCGATGCGTGCGGCAACGGCGAGCTCGAGCTCGGCCGTGGTGGAGACAAAGGAGAGAGGGAGGGAGCAGGGGATGGACGAGTGGATGAGGGAGGACAGGGGTGCGTCGAGGTGGGGTCTTATCCTCCTCCTGGACAGCGGAGAGCGGAGAGAGGGGGGGGGGGGGGGGGGCCGGCGGGAGCGAAGGGCGGTCGACACGGCGACGCGGCCACGGGCGGCTACAGAGAAGACGACGTTCTTCCATAAAACCCCATGGGCTATTTTTCCTATTTGCAACTAAGCCCTTGTCTGTTTCTTTTGCTTCCTTTTTAATATCCAGCAGCTTTTGGGGATTTATTTGAGGTACTAAAACTTTTTAGAAAAATTTGAAAATATTTGGGTAGGCTCCCCTTGCCAAGTAGAGCCTCCACAAAAATTGGTTTTTCAAAATAAAATGTTTTGAACATAATTTGTTCATAGAGTTTAAATATGGTGTTTTTGGAAAAAATCAATTTGACAAATTGAAATACCTTTGTAATTGAAGAGTAATATTTTGAGGAGAGGGTAATATGATAATGAAATGGTTATCATCTCATTTCTGGATTTTATAAGATAAAAATAATGGTTATAACAAAATAGAGAAATAGGTAGAGAAGGAATTTTAAATAAGATCTTTTCTTTTAATCAAGATTTATTTTGAGGGTGTGAGTAATTATAGAAGTATTGTTTTATTTTCAAGTCACACTCCCCATTGTGATCAAGTGTGTTTTCAACTTAACATTCAAGTACAATGGTGGGGTTTTTCACCCAAGCAAACAATAAAATAAGAATTAACAATTAATTCAATCAGGAGTCCAATAAGCAAATAATCACAGCCAGATCAACACCACTACCAAGTCCACACAATTCAAACACAAGAATTAATCATACCACCCTTTACATATTTTAACAATACTATCTTATAAAAAGATCACACTTAATTATGACAAGATGATGTTTAGGAAATATCTCCACTCATAGCTCAATAGTTTTCAGAAAGATTTGAAACAGGAAATATGTGGGTGATATATTTCCCACTAGTGTTATTTTCAAATAGAGTGAAAATAGGAGTTTATAAAATGGGAGTTGTATACACCTGCAAAATACCAGGGGTGAGAAATAGGTAGGAGGTAGCATATAGATCTCCATACTTTTGGGAACACATAGTTTTGGAAGTACTTTTACTTTCTCAAATAATGGGTATTGATTTTGTGTTGCTGACAACCAAGTATCATTTGAAATGGAGTTGGCCAAAATAAGAATGGAAAGGATACATGGAATATTTTCTTGTCATAACTTGATCACCAAAGTTAAATATATTTTTATATTGGTTGAGTCCTATATTTGCTAGTCAAACCACTTAAACAACAAGTCACACAAGGTCAACATAGCAATGGGAAGGAAAACACAACCATCAGTAAAACATTTCAAAAAGTTTTTGTTGGTTCTGAATTTTGGGTCTGGTAAAACTAAGTTTTTTCTTAGTTCCAAAATTTGGGATGTGACAGCTGCGCGCGCGACGAACGGGTAAGCCACCGCCGGATCTGGATCGGAGGGCCAGGAACAGATCTGGGAGGTTCAAACTCGGGCCGTTGATGCAAGGATCGACGGTCCAGAGTCGTCTTCTCCCTCTGAACGACGGAGCTGAGCAGGAAACCCTAGAAAATGGAGGAGCTCTCGCTGCTCACCTCGGGCGCATGCAGGACGAAGGAGGGAGTCTAGGCGGACGCGGAGGACTTGGGGAAGACCAGGGTGGGCTCAGTTGCTTCGGCGAGCAACGGAGCGGCCGCGACGTCGAGGTGGTCCGCGACGGACACGGGCGCGGTATGGCGAGGTCCAGGCGTCTCCCGCGGTTCCTGAAACGAACGGAGGTGTCTCAGAGGTAGGTCAAGGTATGGGGAACAAGTAGGGGCAAGAATGGCGTGCTGAGAGGGAAGGGGGAGGTGGCGAGTTTGCTCGGAGTCCACGGACCCGAGCGGCATTCTCCACGCGTTCCAGGCAGCAGAGGGAAGGAGGGCACGAGCTCCTGCACGGCGTGGTTGAGTGAACAGAGGGGAGTGGAATGGGCAAGGTGAGAGGGGCAGAGGAGGCCTCGGCTGCCTAATAAGAGAGGGTGGCCAGTTTGGTTGTCACGGGCATGGGCATGGGAGAGAGAGGAGGCTCGGGCATGGATTGGTTCTGGAGGGCGGTGGAGGGACGCATCATTGCCCTGCTGCTCGTTTTGGAAGCGAGCTCCTGGCCACAGGGGTTGGAGGGGCTGGAGTAAAAGAGAGGCCTGCCTGCACTTGGTGTGCTCGACAAAATGTCCAAACGAAAAAGAACAAAGAGAACAGTGCTAGGGTGGACATGGTCGTGGCTAAGGTTTGTCCAGAGGTGTGGGGGTCTAGAGCACACCCCAACAACAGGTTGGGCAAGGGGAGAGGGGTAGGTTTAGTTATGTGTTTTTGGGCTGAACCGATTAGACCACTTTGCCAACATGGGTTAGTCCATCCACTGACTAAAAAAAATATGAGTCAAAGTGAAATGATCAGAAGAGACATAGGTGCAGTATTTGGCTTAAGAGCTTATGCCTAAAGGTTCAACAACAACTAGGTACAAAAATGGCAAAAAGCTATCTAATAATACACATATGGTCACCTTATCATGAAGCACTAAAAGCAAGCAAGTATTAGTGATCAAATGTTTTTATTAATTTTAAGGAAGGTCATTGATGAGTAGTAGAGATGATAAGGATGAGGTTAGGTGAGTTGCATTTCCAATTTGAACAAAATAAACTCTAGTTGTCATGCTCTAGAAATGCTAAAAGTTAACAGGAGTTAAGATAGCTTTTCATCATTATAAAATTTACTTGTTGAAAATATTTTCGACCAAATATCTTAATAAGAGGGTAACAAGTTACAAGCATGCAAAACCATCAAACAAATGTCTAAGACTCCAATTCAAACAATAATCATTAACTTCATACAATCAAAACCACATGACACTCAAAGAAATACACACTCAAGGAAAACAAATTAAGCACATGTCCAAAGGATCAAGCTCACAAACAATTGGATAAATAACCACACCTTTAATGTAAAACAAATATATTTGTGAGGTGGTGATCAATATGGGCATGACAAGTTTTAAGGATAAGTGGGTAAATCCATCCTTGGTAATCTTTTCAAAAGAGGTTTGAATTTAGAGGTTTTAAATAAGGGTTGCTAACACTAGCAACATATTAAACTCAAAATATATTAGGACGCATTATATGGTCCTTTATAGTTTTTGCAAACATATAACTTTTGGAAATACTTTTATGTTCTCAAATAATGGGTCTTTGGGTAGTTGCTAAAATCAAAACATCATGGTAGATAGAGTTTGTTAAAAAGAAGATAGGAGAAGATATATGGACTATTTTATTTGTCAGCATTTATCTCAGATGCCATAATACAACTAGGAAGAGTTTCCAAGGTTGATAATTAGAGATGTCGCCAACACAAACACAAACCATAACATGGCAAACAGAGCAAACAAGAGTGAAACAAAACCAATAAACAAGACAACTCAAAAAGTTTTTGTTGGTTGCAAATTTTGGGTCTTAATTTATTGAGTTTTTTGCTTCCAAAATTTGGGACGTTACAGTCACCATCGACAACCCTCGTCGAGCATCCCGTCTACTTCGTCAGCACTGTGCTGTGGGATGCTCGCGAGCGGTACACTATGCAGCAGAAGCTCCTCCTCGCGCTCCTCATCGCTTCCAGGAAGCTGCGCCACTACTTCCAGGGCCACCCCATCACGGTGGTCACATCATTCCCTCTGGAGCAGATCCTGCGCAATCCAAACGCCACTGACCGCGTCGCAGGGTGGAACATTGAGCTGCAACCTTTTGGCCTGCGCTTCGACACCACCAGGGTCATCAAGGGGAGAGCATTGGCTGACTTCGTCGCCGAGTGGACAGACACCCAGCAAGAAGAGCCTCATGAGGCAGAATCCACGCCAGCAGGAGACACGGTGCCAAGCCACTGGACCATGCACTTCGACGGAGCATTCGCATGCCAGAACGCTGGGGCTGGCGTCGTCCTGACCTCACCCAAGGGCGACAAGCTCTACTACGCCGTCCAGCTGTGCTTCACGACAGACAAGGTCTCCAACAACATCGCCGAGTACGAGGGCCTCCTCGCCGGGCTCAGAGCCGCAATCGCCCTCGGCATCAAGCGCTTACTCATCAAGGGCGACTCCCAGCTCCTCGTCAACTTCTCCAACAAGAGCTACACGCCTAAGGACGGCCATATGGCCGCTTACCTCGAGGAGGTCCGCAAGCTCGAGAAACACTTCAAGGGGATGGAGCTCAGGCACATCCCACGAAGGGAGAACCAGGAGGCCGACGACATCGCCAGGCGAGCATCACGCAGAGAAGCCCAGCAGGCGGGCGTGTTCGAGGAGAGGCTCACCAGGGCATCGGTGAAACAGCCAAAGAAGCGTCGAGATGAACACGGACGAAGAGCTCCCACCACCACCAACATCTGGAGCGCCGAGCTGCGGCCCACCCACAGGGGAACGCCTGCTGCTGGCCATGACACACCAAGAGACGGGCTGGATCGATGAGCTCAAGGAGTACCTCAGGGACGGAGTCCTCCCTGAAGAGGACGCAGAAGCAGAGAGAGTTGCTCGCCAGGCCAAGTCATACTGCCTTCACGAGGGAGACCTGTACCGCAAGCGTCCAAATGGAGTTGCACTAAAATGCGTCCCCCCTGAAGAAGGCCGCCAGCTGATCAAGGACATACACAGTGGAGAATGTGGCCACCACTCGTCATCACGCACCCTTGCAGGGAAAGTCTTCAGGAGTGGTTTCTATTGGCCCTCAGTGCTTCAAGATGCAACCACCGTTGTCCAGGCTTGCGAGGCATGCCAGTTCCACGCCAAGCAAGTCCACCAGCCCGCACTGGGGCTCCAGACCATCCCTCTCTCCTGGCCCTTCGCGGTCTGGGGGCTGGACATCCTGGGACCTTTCCCACGCTCCAGCGGGGGCTACCGCTACCTCTACGTCGCCATCGACAAGTTCACCAAATGGGCGGAGGTTGAAGCGGTGCGCACCATCCCGGCGAGATCAGCGGTGAAATTCATCAGAGGCCTGGCCTGTCGCTTCGGCGTGCCAAATCGCATCATCACCGACAACGGCTCGCAGTTCACCAGCGGCATCTTCAGGGCCTACTGCGAGAGTCTCGGCACACGGCTCTGCTTCGCCTCGGTGGCTCATCCACGAAGCAACGGGCAGGCTGAGCGGGCGAACGCAGAAGTGCTCAAGGGCCTCAAGACAAGAAGCTTCAATCGCCTCAAGGCCCACGGCAAGAACTGGATTGAAGAGCTCCCCTCCGTGCTCTGGTCCATCCGCACCACCGCCACGAAGCCCACTGGAGAAACGCCGTTCGCTCTCGTCTATGGCGCTGAAGCAGTCCTCCCCACCGAGATCAAGCATGGGTCCCCACGGATCCTTGCTTTCAACGAGGACAACCAAGAGGAGCTCCACAACGACGACTTGCTGCTGCTCGATGGACTACGCCGCCGTGCCGCCCTCCGAGCGGTGAAGTACCAGCAAGACCTGCGCCCGCTACCACAGCCGCCACATACGGCCGCGCACCCTCGAGACAGGCGATCTCGTCCTCAGGAGGATCCTCTCCAGAGAAGGCCTCCACAAGCTCTCACCCATGTGGGAAGGCCCCTACAGGGTCGCGCACATCGCCAGGCCCGGCGCGGTACGGCTCGAGACGGAAGACGGCGATCCGATCAAAAATCCATGGAACATCGAGCACCTACGCAAGTTCTACCCGTGATCACGTCGCGGCAGGCATTTTTTGTCTCAAGAGGGAAGCACGCGTCTTCACCTCCCAGCTTCACCAAGCTTTCCCTTCACGAGGGCCATCTCCACTGAGAGTTTCCTACAACGCGTTGCCACGGGCCGCGGGAAGCCTCAGCCACTCCATGTGGAACCCCATGCCCAGACATGGCGGACTTTGTCTTGGCCTCGCCAAGTGTAATGAACAATTTCAGGTCATCATGAACCTATTGCGCTTCGGCGCCGTTATGTAATATTGCTTGGTGAGTTTGTTTTCTTACATTTCATTCGCGCTCACATTTTTCCCCATGCGCACCTCGCGAGCGGGGGCTGAGCACGGTGCCTGTGTCTCGGGAGCATCCCAGCAGCATCGTAAAATCCAAAGGATCCGAGCTCTAACTCGTGGCTCTCCGCCCACGACCGTTATCTCACCAAAGAGCTCTGACTCGTGGGTTAGCTCCCATGCACGTCACCTCACCAAGGACCTTGGTGCTTATTCTCCTCGTGAGATACCCATGAGGAAATCTATGAGCGCGCATGAGTTGTACAACTATGCTTTGCTTGTGGGTTCGCCTCTCTCTCTCTCCAACACAGGGAACAAGACGCCTTGCAGGGCTCCAAAAGCTCCAAGCCAGCCTCAGGCAGCCTCGAGAGGGAGAACACCTCACCAGGAACACAACACCCTCTACAAAGCAGGCGTCTCGCCAGAGCTAAGTCCAGAACTTACGCCTCATGAGCTCTTTTTCCCTCTCGCTGGTTTTGTCGCCCCTCGAGCCTCTCTTTTCTCTCTTACGCCTCATGGGCTGCTTGCACGTCAAAGGGGAGCCCCTGAGCATCGCGCCTCGAGGGCTCTTACCTCTCTAAGCCTTACGCACCCCCCGGCCTTGTCGAGCCCTGACTCCGGCATACCGAAGCGGCGGTGCTATTTGCGCTAAGAGCAGGGTCCTAACGACGTAGAGCGAAAAAGACATGAGGGAACAGATAAAAGGCCTCCCGAGGGGCACTCACACTTGCACAAAATAAAAGTGTCTTTACAAACCAGCACGAAATAAAAGCAACAAGTCTTAAGATAACTGTGCCCTTGGCACATCTCTCTACAGGGGCAACCTAAGCAGCGGGGTTGTCGTCGTCGCCGTCGACGTCCTCGTCATCCACCTCCTCAGCACCAGCCTCGTCGTCGCTCTCCTCGACCTCGACCCTCTTGAAGCGTTGAGTGTACTTCTCCACGTCGTCCCACACCGAGGCGTCCAGCTTCGAGGCGAGCTCCTTCTCCAGAGGCTCCATCACAGACGCGAAGTCGAAGCCGGGGTGGAGGTGTGCAAGGTTGGCGAAGACTTGGCCGACCGCGACGCCAAGGAGCTCGCGGCTCTCGGTGTCGACCAGGTCGTCGAGGTTCGTCACGACCTCTTCAAACTTGGTGAGAATGCTCGAAGAAGCCAAGGTAGACGGACGTCGTGGTTCCCCTCGACAGAGAGCCTGGGGGCTTCGGTCCCCAGGCGGCCCGCGACGGCACGCGCACGCCTCACCAAGGAAGCAAACATGCGCTCCCGCTGGCGCGACAAGACCTGCGCAGTCAGAGCGCTCCGCCGAGCTTCCTCGACGAGTTCCACAACAGGCCCCACCTGCTGCTGCATCTCGTTCATGTCCTGCGTCAAGGAGGCAAGGTCCTGCTCCGCGTGCTTCCGAGCCTCCACAGCGTCATGAAGGCGGGAGTCGAATCGCTTCTTCTGAGCCTCAAGCTCCCTGATGCGGGCCTCAAGCTCGTTGCGTCTCTTCGTGAAGCGCGCCTCCTGCTTCTTGGCCTTATCCGCGAAGTCCTTCCTGCAATTGTCGCGGAAGAGCTGCTCCTTGGTCGCAGACTGATCCTTCTCGATCTGTTCGACCTGTCCTCGCGCTTGCGTAGCTCGGTCTCGCGGGCATCAAGTTCTGCCCCGCGCTGCATCATCTGGTTCTCGCGGACGCCGAGGTCCTCGCGGAGCTTCTCCAGGCCTTGCCGCACGCTCTCTGACTCGGCGATGATCCCTGCCTTGCGGTCCAGGAGCTCCTTGTGCTTGGTGGAGACCGCCGCCTCGCGCGCCGCCAGCTCCTGATGCTTGGCCTCCATCTCCGCCTCGAGAGCCTCGCGCCTAGCACTCAGGTCCGCAAGGGTCTCCTCGACCTCGCGGACCACGCTGATGCGGATCTCTTCAGCAGAGCGCAGCGCCGCCTCATGTTGCGCCTGGGCCGCCTCGTCCATCCGGCGGCAGCGTTCCATGGTCTCCTGGAGGCAAGCCCAGCCACGCGCGAGCTCGGCGACCTCCTCCGCTCTGACGCGGTCTTCCTCAGCAAGCTGGGCCTCGAGCCCATCGAGCACCTCCCTCGCCGAGCGAAGGACGGCCTCTCGGCGAGCTGCAACAGGGCGCCGACCCAGCAAGGCTAGGGCCCATGATTCTCCAGAGGGCCTGGAAGCGCCAGCGCCTGCCGAGGACTCCGGGGCATCACGCCTTGGGCTCTGGGTGCCCTCGAGGCACGCCAGGGGGCTCTGCTGGGAGCCTCCCTCTTCCTCCGTGCAAGGGGCCTTCTGGGGGCTCTGGCGAGGGCCCCCCTCTCCTTCAGCGCTGGGAGCCTTCTGGGGGCTCGGGCGCCCCCACCATAGCTTCACCTTCTTTCTGCCCCTGGGGAGCACTCTCCTCTTCCCCAGGAGCAGGGTTGGCCTTCTTTACTGAGGCCGTCCCCGCCAGCCTCAGTGCCCGCCGTAGGCCCTCCAAGGCCCGAGCTCGGTGGAGGCGACGGTACGGTGGAGTCCTCCATGTCAACGTCAGCATGCGTCTCTGCAGACGCAGCTGTCCCCCCGTACCCTCCTTCGCCGGCGGCATGGTCCTTGCCGCGTCCGTCTCCGGCGTCTTCTCTTGCGCGCGGGAGAAGCGTCAGGCCGCGAAGGCGGTGGCGTCGTCACCTCAGCCTCCTCCTCCTCTCCTCGTGGCGCTCCTCCGCCCCAGGAGGTGGCGTCGCAGCCTCGGGAGAGGAAGCGGTGGCCTCGGGTGCACCTCTTCAGTCGTAGGCGTCGCGGACGCCGCGGCAGAGCTGGAGATCTCTCCAAGTCTCTGGAGCCTTCGCCTCTTTGGCTCTTCAGTGCGCCTGCAGAGGAAAAGGTTCAGAAACCCCTCGAGAGGCCTACACCAAGAACAACATCAAACAAGAAAGGGAGTACAAAAACTTACACCGCGGTGTCGACCCACTTCCTCTTCTTCCGCTTCGCGGGCGGAGCACTGGGCTCCGCGCCCGTCCTGTCTCTGTCTCCTCCTGGGCTCCGGCGTTCCTGTCATGGATCGCTTTGGAGCGGGCTCGCAGTGGCCCGATGAAGCATCGTCATCGTCGCTCTCCTCCTCCCCCTCGACCTCACACGCTTCGAGGGGCAACCACGAACTTTCGCCGCTGCCCGAGGAGATCTCATGGATCTCAGCCTCAGGCGCCACACTCTTCGAGGCGCTCGAGTTCTCCGCCGAGGAAGCGGCGCTCCCAGGCGCCGGTCGCGCCCGCATCAGACTCTGCGGGCGTCTCCATCATCTCCTCATCGCCCTCAACTGGCGCCCCCTGCGCCACAGACTCCGGGTCCTCGCGAGGCCCAACGTGCCCCTTAGGCACCAGGCCCCACTGGTCGAACTTCGGCATCGCCTGCACATGCGAGATGCGGCGCCCGAGATCGATCCGATGAAGCGGCACAGTCTGGTCAGTGGGCGCAGGGATGTCTGGGACGTGAAGAGAGTCTCCATGAGGGCGTGCAACTCCTCCTTCGTGTAGAGGGTAGCGCTCAGGCGCATCTTGTACCTCTGGTTGGAGTACAGCCACATCGCGTCCGCGTGCTTCTGGAGCGGAGCGATGCGGCGCCTCACGAAATCCTTGGCCACCATCTGCCCGGTGAGGCCGGCCTCGCGGAGGTCCCTCAAGCGCCTCACCACAGGGCCAAGCGTCGCGCCCTTGAGTCCCTTGGAGGACCAGCTCGCCCTCTTCGTCGGAGGCGCTTCAGGCAGCTCGAAGAAGGCGCTCTGGCTCCCGAACTGCATGAGGAACCAGCGCTTGCGGAAGTCCTCCACCTTCTTTGTCACGCTGGTCACGATGTTCCTCGCCGTTCCGCGATGGGGATGTAGACGCCCTTCATGCCGTCGGTGATGCGGAAGGACACGCACCCCGACCGCTCCTTGTTCGCCGTGAACCGGAGCGCGTAGAAGCTGCGGAAGAGGTCCACCGAAGGCGGAATGCCGATGTACGCCTCGCAGAGGTAGGCGAAGATGGCGAGGACGAGGATGGAGTTGGGGTGGAGATGAAGAACCTGGATCTGGTAGCGCTCCAGGACCGCCAGGAAGAAATCGGAGAAGGGGGAACGAGCCCGGCGAAGAGAGAGTGCATGAAGATGGGGTAGAAGCTGCCGTGGGAGTTGCCCGCACGCTTGAGCACCGTGGCGCCGTGCTCGTTGGTCTTCGAGGCCGCCATGTGGCGCACCTTGTCCAGCTGCGCCTCCGTCTCGAAGCGGGAGCCGCTCAGAGCCGGCTCGAAGTCACCGTCCCCACGCCTCAGCGGACTCGCCGCCCTGCACACTGCCTTGCCCTTCGAGCAGCGGGGCCTTCTTGGGCGCCATTGCAGCAAGGTCGCGAAGGAGGAGATTGGGGATTGAGCGCTGGGAAGGAGGAAAGGGGAACGAGTGGAGTATGGCCGCCTGCGCCGAGCTCTTCGCCTTATATCGGCTCATCGAGCCGTTACCAGGGACGTGGCGGGACCCACCACCACGCCCGTTACTTCAGAGGAGATCGTGGGATCGTGCCGGCCGTGACGCTCCACGTGTCTCGGGCTTCGCAGGCTTCTTTGGGCCCACGACGATTCGCCTCCGCCTGAGGAGCTCCAGCGTGCCCATCGCGGGCCCGGGGGCTACTGTCGGCCCAGTGAAAACCGGGTGTCATGGGCCGGCCTGCCACCGCCCTCGAACGCTCCGCAGGAATTTCTGCTAAGGACCAGGCTTTCAGCCTGGCGAGCCTCCCCCCTCGAGGGCTATTTGCTCGACTGAGCATTTCTGCTAAGGACCAAACGATCGGCCTGGGAGGCCTCGAGAGGGACCTCTGCCTCGGAAGGCCTCTCCTAGAAGATCTTCAGGCCCTGGCGCGTCTCCGCGCCACCCTCGGGAGGTTTTCCCTCGCGAGAAGTCAACGGCTACAAACCTCGGCGAGGCTTCAGGCCTCGCGGGGTTCCTTCAAGTGGAAGCAAGCTCCTGCACGCTGCAGAGCGCACATGGGCTCTGCGCCCGCCGCAGAGTGACGCGCGCGCCTCGCGCGATGACGAAGACGCCGCAGTTGCCATTCTCGTGTATAAAGTGGTCAAAGGAGCTGGCGAGCAAAGCGGACTCCAAGACTTGCCAAATTGGTGATAAAGCGGCGGCCGCCGCTACGCTCCAACTGCGACGTCACCGTGGGGCGCCCCCAAAGCTCTGCAGCGCCAGCCCACCGTCCTGGTTGGACGGTGGCTTTTTCTGCCAAGACGACGTGCTCCTGCCATGGACCGTGTCCATGGATGCCCCCGACGCTGTGCGCTGTGCTCCAACTCGGCGGCATTGTGGTATCCCTTCCCGCCGGAGATTTTCGGGGAAGAGGACCAAGCCCAGTATATAAGGAGCCAGTGTACGACCTAGGAGGGGGATCCCGCATTTTCACCAACTCATTCCACAACCGAGGAGCTACGTCTGAGGAAGAAGACGGAGCTCATTCCACCATAGCCATAGCAGTGCCCTCGGCAAGCACCCTTGTACTGTGAACCTCTCCAAGCAGTGCAATACATCTTTGCAGGACGTAGGGCTTTACACCTCACGGTGGGCCGGAACCTGGGTACGGCTTGTGTGTGAGGACCCCGGATTAGGTATCCGAGATACTCGTTATGTTTCCTGCAACAATCCCATGATCAGTCTGTTGTTGCACATAACTCGAATTGGCATCACAGAACACCCATAAATACCGAATAAAATTACTTACTTGATTGAAGCCATAACTCCATCAGGTACTTGCAGCGGAAATCACCAAATCAACGTGGAGCCCAAGTCACTTGCCAACCCTACAGGCAGCTGACTGGGAAGCGCCCTAGTTCGCATTGACGTTATTAACCACTTCTTCTTCGAGCTGATCCCCTTCAGAATCTGGCTAAGACAATAGCCAGGGACGAAACCAATATGATACATTTGAATGTACTCGCAAACTACCCCCGGAATGAGCATGCACTACTCTTTTTATTGTTTAAATAAAACTTCGTTTGCTTTGAAAACTCTTTATCCTTGTTGAAAAGGGCAGGATAGACTTTTGTTTGATAAACTTTGTTTTGAAATCTCTATATTTTATTGAAAAAGAAAAGAAGGCTTTTAGAACTTTTCCCATAAATCTGTCTTTGTAAGAAGTCTCGTTTAAAACGTTTTCCCGAAAATACATCTTTGTTGAAAAGGTAAGAAGTCTCTTTTATAAATTTTCCCGGAAAATCACCATTTGTTTATTTCTCCAAAACTCCTCCTTTTCCGACCAGAACCATTCCTGGTCAAATCAGTTTTCCAACAACCTTCTACCAACCCTTTGGTATAGTTGCATAAAACATTTTCCACTTTCAGGACACAAAACTTTGCACTTCTCGATCATAGCCCCTCAGGGTCCTCCTCTTTTCCAGCAACCTCATACCGACTCGTCGGTATAGTTGCACAAATACAACATCTCCATTTTCCTTTTTAAATCTTAAACATTTCCAAAACTTGCACATGGTCAAAGCAGTTCTTTCCAACTGTCCATATCCGAGGACTCGGCTATTCGAATAGTTTTAACCCTCTGCAGAGGTAGCACGCTTTTCCCACACCCATCCGGTAACTCATCGTGTCAGCCACGTCCCGCCATACAAGGTGTATGCGAAGTTGAGCCACCGACCATAGCCTGTCCTTTGCTCATGCTAGTATAGGATCCTACCGCTACGAAACCGGTTCCATCGACACTTAAATCCAGCCCGTCGGAAACTAAGTGTGAGGACTTCGTAGTTCTGCCCGGCGACCCAAAGGTGGCGTCTTCAATCCTCTTTCTCCAATACACTCATACCGGCCTCCGGTAGACTTCTCTTAAGAGGACCCAGGTCAGGGGCAGGTCACCAAACCATCCCCTCATGGAACGAGGTCATCCTCGTTGTTGAGGCATCCAGTACTAATAGAGCAAACTATATGACTACGCCCTTTCCCATAGGTGGGTAAATGTGGTCGCACAGGGTATTGGTTGTTCTGTAAGTACAAGGACACAATGTGCATTTTTCATAAACATCACCATTCACCATTTCTCCATTTCCACACCGACATCTCGTATTCCACAACCACACAAGTATTTTCCAAAGGAGTTTTGAGTAAACAATATTTTTCCCATCCTATAGTTTGGAAAAGAAATTCCAGCTAATATCTCCAGATAGGGTGTCAAAATAATATACTTATATTTTGGAAAAGGTTTCAAAATCATAGCTTTTGTGGCAAACTCCACATAAATAACTTTTGCTCTTTATAAGTAAAACATGTGAACCAAAATAGATGTATATAAATGCAAGCTCAGAGGATAGCTTGCCTGATTTCCTCATGATGTGCCTGGACTTCTCCTCGTTGATCAAAGAAATAAACTCTCATCCTTCTCCGATAAATCCTTTCCAAATACCACCCCGGTAGCGTTATCTCTAGCGTCGCAACATGAAAATAAAACAACACTCAATAAGCAAACCAAACCACAAGTGGTATACAAACAAGGAACAAACCACAAGTATCGAACTAATCACTCAAGCCACCAACATAGCACTAGTTTAATCAAGCAACGAGCTAAATCTATATTACCAGGGCATTATAACAAATCAGGAGTATAACACCATACACATGCCAAAACAAATGGGCACCAAGATATCCTCAATTAGAGGTACCTGACAAACATGTTTCCCTAAACAGGAAATACTTCAGACAAAAGTTAAACTACCAAATAATCTTGGTAATTCAAAATATCTCACCAAGCTAAGGTGGATACACTAACAAAATATTTAAGCTAGTACTCAACTCAAATCCATCAAGTTATCAAGCCATGCAATTATATTACTCATACCAATTTGCCTAACCAATACCACTCAGTACTAACATATTAATCACACCCAATATTCTCACATCAAAGTAAATAAGCATAGCAACTCCTAATTACTAGGTGAAAAGTTATATAGGGAATAAAACCCTAACAACCACATGACTCACAAATAGTTCTCCTAATATGCTAATAAAATAGGGGAACATGTCACAACAGTGGATTACCACTCTGCACATGCTAGGAAACATTTTTATAACAATAGAGTTATAACACAACAATTAATAAAAGGCCTAATAAAAATAGGCAGAAAAGACCTAAACCTTCTAATTAGCACCACAGTCAATCTGTGACCCCTAAATTCAAACCAAGCTAGGGATATGTTCTCCTATACATATAGAAGACAATCCAATTGGATTTACTCCAAAATTCATCTCACAAAAATCTACAAAAATCACCAAAATGCCACTGATATGTTTTCAAGAATGAATAGAACTTTTGTTTTGGATTTCATTTGCACACAAGACCTACAGATCTAGAAAGGTACCACTTCAAGCTATCCAGGGAATTTTAGTTTGCAATATTTGGAGTTATAAAACTCTAGATATTGAATATTTAGTGAAAAAGATACTTTTTACAAGTTTTAATTAGACAACAATTAAAAATATATTTTAGCAAACAGCCAGTTCTACCTAATTAAGAAAACACATAGAACTCTACAAAATTTGAATCACTCAAATACCCATCACAGATCTACCACAAACAAATTAAATCTACACTGCCATTTAAACAGGAAAGCAAAACAGGAAATATATCTACTAAAAAAAAGAACACGGCCAGAACTGGCCGTGCGATGCAGCAACAACCGGCCCCCTGCGGCCCATGTGCAAAACGAAGGGGTACGCAGGTCGTCGTCCTCCTCTCTTTCTGCAGAACTGGAGCAGGAGCTCGGCCATGGTGCTCGAGCACGGGCTCCTCACCTAGGGGACGTTGTCGACGGCGGAAAGGGTCGAGGACGGCGGCGATCGGTTGCGGAGGCTCGGGGAAGGTAAGGGAGGCAGAAGTTCATCTCGGCGAGCTCGCAGTGAACGGCGTGGTCGAGGTCGCCCGCGACAGACTCGAGACGGCGACGGCGGCTCCGGTGGTCCTAAAAATAAACGGCGATGTCCGTGAGATAGAGCAGGAGAAGGGGAACTCGGGGGTGCAAGAATGGCGGCGAATGGTGGACTATACCGCTCGCGAGCTTGAAGAAAAGGGGGCGGCCGGAGCGGAAGGAGATGCGGACGGGCTGCTTGATCCGCACCTTCACGCGTCGATTCCTTGCACGGGCACGTAGAGGACGACGAGGCGGTTCTTCTGGTGGCCTTCGATCTGCTCCAGGTGGTCTCCATCGACGGCGGCGCTCGACGGCGAGCTCGGCTGTGGTTCGGTACGGTGGGGAAAAATAGAGAGAGAGGAGGAGAGGGGCAAGCGAGTGAACGAGTGGTGGAGGGAGGGCAGCGTCGGCGTCCTTATCCCTCTCACCGAGCGGCAGGAGAGCGGAGAGAGGGGGGGGGGCCTGGGCGGCGACGCACGGGAGGGCGACAACGGCCTCGCGCGCACGGGCTGCTACAGAGGGAGACGACCATCTTGCAAGCGCCCCCTGGATTTCTTTTCCCATTTACAGTTTAGTCCCTTTTTGTTTTCTTTTGTTTCCTTTTTAAAGCCAGTAGGTTTTAGGGAATTATTTGGGGTACTAAAACAGTTTATAAAAATTTGAAAATATTTGGGTAGGCTCCCCTGGTCAAGTAGAGCCTCCACAAAAATTGGTTTTTCAAAATAAAATGTTTTTGAACATAATTTGTTCATAGGGTTTAAATATGGCCTTTTTTGGATAAAATCAATTTGTCAAATCTAAATACCTTTATAATTGAAGGGTAATATTTTGAGGAGAGGGTAATATGGTAATGAGATGGTTATCATCTCATTTCTGATTTTATAAGATAAAAGTAATGGTTATAACAAATAGAGAAATATGTAGAGAGGGAATTTAAATAAGATTATTTCTTTTAATCAAGATTTTATTTTGAGGTGTGAGTAATTATAGAAGTATTGTTTTATTTTCAAGTCACACTCCACATTGTGTTCAAATGTGTTTTCAACTTGACATTCAAGTACAATAGTGTAGTTTTTCACCCAAGCAAATAATAAAATAAGAATTAACAATTAATTCAATCAGAAGTCCATTAAGCAAATAATCACAACAAGATCAACATCACTTCCAAGTCCACACAATTTAACCACAAGAATTAATCATACCACTATTTCCATAATTAACAATACTATCTTATAAAAATGATCACACTTAATTATGACAAGATGATGTTTAAAACTATCTCAACTCCACCTTTGTATTTTGAAAAAGGGTTTGGAGCAAGACAAAATATGTGGGGTAATTTATTTCCCACTTGGGTTATTTTCAAATGAGTGAAAATGAGGGTTTATAAAATGGGAGTTGTATATACCTGCAAAATATCAGGGTTGAGAAATAGGTAGGGAATAGCATATAGATCTCCATAATTTGGAGACACACAAATTTGGAAATACTTTGACTTTCTCAAATACTGGTATTAGTTTTGGTTGTTGATAAACCAAGTATCATTGAAGTGGAGTTGGTCAAAATAAGAATGGAAAGATATATGGAATATTTTCTTGTCATAACATGATCACCAAAGTTAAATATATTTTTATATTGGTTGGGTCTGATATTTACTAGTCAAACAACTTAAACAACAAGTCACACAAGTTCAAACATAGCAAGGGAAGGAAAGCACTATCATCAGTGAAACATTTCAAAAAGTTTTTGTTGGTTCTGAATTTTGGGTCTGGTAAAACTAAGTTTTTCTTAGTTTCAAAATTTGGGATGTGACAGATCTTCCCCCCTTAAAATAATCTCGTCCTCGAGATTTGGCCGTGGTAACAGGGGAGTACGTGGGCACGGGTTTTGGGTTGACTACTCTTCCGAGGTCGTTGCTTCTTCAGTAAGGTCGCCATGTGAGATCTTGACAAATTGATGTTGCGAGACTTTGTTGATAAACTTCGTGCTGAGTTCGGATCCTTGACGATGGGGTTGTCTTGACGATCGAGACTGATGGACAGTCGTGGTTGGCTGTTTCCAGATACTACAAGACTGAGCGCAAGGAGCTAATTATTAACACCTTCTTGTATACCTATTGCAGGTCTTCCCCCCCTTAAAAAGGGTTTTGAAGGGTCATCCTGAAGGTTGCGGCTGAGTTGACTTGGAGGCATTGTCTCTTTAGGGTCTTGACATTCTTCGTCTTGGGTCGCGCCTTGGTGCTTGGGGTTGGTGCAGATATCACTTCCAGATATTTTCTCCTTACGAGGGTCACAGATGGGGACGCGTTGTTTTCAGATGCGTCGAGCCTATGTACTCGACTCTCTCCGGTTTCTAGTTAGAAGAAGGAGATTAAAACTTCTAATTGCATCTGACACTTTTGGTTGCGTCTGAGGTTGCTTGGTGGTTGATGTTGTCCATAGCAGGTGTTTCCGGCGTTTGATTCTTCTGTACTCTGTTGGTTATTTGTCTTCACCTTTGTCCTCTTCAGCTGAGTAAAGGAGGAACTTCATTGTCGACTTCCTTGGTTCTTGAGCTTCACGAAGCTTTGGTAAGAAGAGAATTTTGAGGTTACTTGTGCTGCCGAGAAGGCGTGATTGTGAACACACAAACAGAGAATTCACAAACAACAATTCACAAGCA